>NQII01004260.1:28240-117221 GCA_002778355.1 Clitarchus hookeri
AAGTTAAATATTCGGTCCCGGTTGTTATCGATTGATAGCAGTCGTTAAGCCATTTCAGAGGTCATTGGGCGGCCTGATAAACTCTGATACAAGAGGAAAAAAATATTTCGGTCACGTTCCCAACCGTTGCAGAATTACGTTTTGTTGTTATTCAACACTAATTGTACAATTTTCCGGGATAAAAAGTATTATATGTCCTATTCCAGGACCTAATTTACCTACATACCAAATTTCATCAAAATCCGTTGAGCCATTATGGAGCTGAGGTTATGAGAGGGTAGGAAGGAGCAGAGCGAGTGAAAATTTAGTCACTTCGGTCTTAGCCATGCCTCCGAAAAGAGCTAATAAGTGTCTTTCCATTAGAGAAAAAAAAGAAATCATTAACGCCGTGGCCGGTGGTGATAAACAAATTGACGTGTCCAAACGTGATAACGTTCCTCCTTCCACAATAACATCAATTCTGAAGAACAAGGACAAGATCGCCTCCCAGACATCGGACAGCAAAGTAAAGCGCTTTAAGACTGGTGAGTATCCACAACTAGAAGAGAATTTAAAAAAGTGGTTTGCGCAAGCACGGAATTCGAATGTACCAGTTGGAGGAAACATTTTAAGAGAAAAAGTAAAAGTTTTCGCAGAAAAAAATGGGAATTAAAGACTTTCGTGCAAGTGATGGTTGGTTTGATAGGTTTAAAAAAAGGCACAGCATAAAATTGAAGAAGCTTAGTGGGGAAAGTGCGAGTGTATCGGCCGACGTTTGTTCTGAGTGGAAAGACGAATTGGGAGAAATAATCGATTCTTATGAGCCCAACAACATTTTTAATGCCGTGAGACGGGGTTATTTTATAAGTGTCTCCCCGACCGATCAATGTGTTTTAAGGAAGAAAAGTGTCATGGCGGAAAAAAATAGTAAAGAACGTGTAACCATAGTGTTGACCGCCAACATGGATGGATCTGAGAAATTAAGACCGCTCATGATAGGCAAATGAGCCAAACCAAGGTGTTTTAAAAACATAAAAACTTTTCCGATGACCTATCGTGCAAACAAAAAAGCGTGGATGACAGGCGAATTATTCAAGGAATGGAAACGATCAGTGAATGCTGATATGGAGAAAAGGCAGCGAAAAATTCTACTTTTCATGGATAATTGTATGGCCCACAACAATACCCCACCGCTCAGTCATGTTAATGTTGTGTTTTTGCCTGCCAACACTACTTCTAAGCTGCAGCCTCTAGACCAGGGCATAATTAAAACGTTCAAAACCTTTTACCGCAAGGAAGTAGTGATGCAACTCCTTGACAGCATCGAGGATGGGAAGGATCATAAAATCACCTTATTTTCAGCCATGAACATTGCTCACAAGGCGTGGCAAAGTGTTAGCGAAAGCACAATAAAAAACTGTTTTCGTGCTTGTGGATTCACGAAGGTGGAACTTTCATCAGCAGTTACTGAACAAGACTTAGAATGCCCTGTGAAATGGAATCGTCTTCCTGAAAATGAAGAAAATTCTATAACGTTTGAAGATTTCGTCAATTTTGACAATGGCCTAGCGGTAGCGGGGATTCTAACTGATGACGAAATTGTAGCTCCATCTCAGGACATTGATGATGAAGGTGATGACGAAGATGATGTGCCGACAATTACACCTAAAGTGGCTAAACAATACATCAACAACATGCGCCATTTATTAGCGAAATCAGACGTTGGCGATGAAGTATTTTCTGCTTTGAACATGTTTGACAAAGCCATCGACAATACCCGTCTGCAAGGCTTGCACCAAAATAAAATTACAGATTTTTTAAACGTAAATTTTTAATGTGTTTTTTACTGATGTAATTATTGATTTATATACACTATACATATGTATACATAATATGTAGCCATGCGTTTATCATTACATATTAATGCAAATTTGCATTTATCTCGTTATTATGAATTTTTTCTTTTTTTGCTCCCGATTATTAGTAATCCCACTAATATGAATATCTCGATAATTCATATTTAACATTCAGTCCCTTGACAATACGAATTATCGGGATTCTACTGTATTAGTAATGATGCTTTGAGCTATCTATTCTGCCAATGATCGTAGGTCGATCCCCTCGACAGAGGAATGCGAACGTGTGTTTGTGTGTGTGTAACTTGTTAAGCGCTAGGCTGGGAGGCTTGCTGGGCTGAGGTGCAGGCAGCCCACCCGGCCTCGCTAGCGCCTACGCAAGCGGTGGCAAGGATGTGGAATGAGCTGGGCAGTGAGACGGGGGTGTCTCTCTTGGCGCGACCATGGGCTGCGAGGCTGTGAGCCCTTACAGGCTGTTCGGGGGCGAGCAACTTGCGCTCGCGTTTATATTGCTTTGCTGTTGTCAAGCTGGTAATTACTTCACATGTGAAGTGAAGCATTAAGAGGTATGTAGCTATGCTATTATCACCATATCTGAATTTAATTTAACATGGACAGATTAAATGTAGTGGGTTTACAAGCTATTTCTTTTTCTCAATTATCACTAGAGAATAAAAATTTAATTAAAAACAAAGGACAAACTATTCCCGAATTATATAATAATTAATCAGCTTACATCAAGTAGGCAGCAAACAAATAAAAATAGAATATGGCTTAAGGTTGCCTCATCTGTAATATATGTATATGCTGCACCAACATAGAAAGCTTGTGTAACTGCACTACACTACACAGGAAACAATTTTTTAGTTAAAAGAAACAAACCTTTAAACTAAAAATATTTTTAACTAATTTGATTAATTTGTTTATCTGGGATGTTGCAAATATTTTCTTTTAGTCACAAAAAAATTTCGGACATATTTAATTGTACAGTATAAAATATGGATTGAAAAATAATTACAATGCAAAATAATTGTTTTATCAGCAAACATTTCGAGATAAAAAATTTAATACAAAATTATTTAAAAAGAATGGTGCAAAATAATACTGATTTATCCATGCACCATCTTTTTTGAATAATCCTATATACTGAAGCGATAAATAGATGGATCGCATGAAGACCGAGATCGTTCGCGATTTGATGGCAATGAACGAGCACATAATGAGTGTTCAAAGGCAAATTACCGACAGACTGAATGTGGTATCGGCACAAAATTATGAGAATCTTAAAGTACTGAAAGATTCCATAGAGCATACATTCGCTACCTCGATATCCCTCCTCGCCATGAAAACGGTTATTGAAAACCATTGCAAGGACATATTGGATATCTGCAGCGAATGCCTGGAAAGGATAGAAAATCGGTCGTCGAAGACTCACGACTAAACAAACCTATAAAAGAGAGCAACAGTGACCATTTTCTTCAGTACCATGTCGGACATTGCTAGAAAGATATGGAAGAAAGTCCTGAAATCTAATGCTCTGGATCGATGGTACCTAACGATCGTACACATCTCGTAATAATGATATGACATATGGTGTATACAGGTAAAACGGTAAATAGTTACTCCGTCGTGATGAAATAGAGATTCTACCTGGAGGGATAATCCAAGTAGGCGATTACGAGACACGTGGAACACCCGAGCTTTACTAACTTCTATTTCTCAAGGAACCCAGGGAGTTTACAGAATCCGATGTGCTGGAATACAAGAAATAGCTCGAACTCACGTACGTGCTTTACCAAGATAGCAATTACGAGACCTGTACTTATAAGGACAAATATAACGAAAAAATCGACATTCTTGCAGACCTCTTCAGTTGCCCTGCACTGAACAATAGGGAAGGTCTGAAGAAGACAGATGGTGACAAGAACATCGACTTCAAGTTTTTGGACTACTGGTCGTTTCGCAAAGGGTTGGAAATTACTCGCACACCAACGAGATTATATCCATAGTCGAAGAACTGAAGGAGGGAGGCTACATACGATGAGTAGGTTAGAATCGCCCACTAACTGCATGCGGCAACCATGTGCAACTACCGTCGTCACAAGGTCATGATTTGTGGGATGAACGACCTGTTTCAAGCCTACCTCTTTGAGATGATACCATTTGCTCGATTCAACAAGGGCTACAAATAAATGTTGACAGCCATAGATGCCTACAGCAAATTCGCCTGAACCAACCGGTCAAGTCGAAGAACGCGTGTGACGTCACCAAAGCCATGGTGAATGTGTTGCATGAAGGATGCATCCCGACTAATTTGCAAACCGAACTGGGCCAGGAATTATACAACGCAAAGTTCAAGGTCCTGATGAAGAAACATAACATAAATTATTATTCCATGTACAGCAATCTCAAAGCATCTATCGTCGAGAGGTTCAACATGACTGTGAAGGGCAAGATGTGGAAGCATTTCACGGTGAATGGAAACTACAAGTGGCTTAAGCTACAGCCGAAACTCGTCCTTGAGTATAATTCTACCATTCATTCTACCAACTTGCACGAAGCCCGAAGACGTGAAGGACGACTCCCTGGTTCGGACCGTGGAATGCCGTTCCGAAGAGGAAGGGCCCGTGCATGCCTAAAGCCAAAATCGGTGACCTGGTGCTCATCTCCAAACAGAAAAGCGTCTTTGAGAAAGTGTTCACAGCGAACTGGAGCCCCGAATTCTTTCGTGTGCGACGTATACACAGCTATGCTCCGAGGACCTACTATCTCGAGGATCTGAACCATGTACCCATCCATGGCGGTTTCTACACCGAGGAGATCCAGCCTACGAAGTTTCCAGAAATGTAGTTGGTCAAGAAGGTGCTGAAACGACGTANCTGGCCGGACGAAATTACCGAAAGCTGTAACGGTTTATGGCACGAAAGGTATGGTACTAAAGACAAGGGTGGGTGGGTACCAACATTAGACACGCCTTGTGCATCATAATTGTTTTCTGTGTACAGAGACGAATTGATGGATGTGTGCTGGTTGTCATTACAATGCACCAGCCATCTAATTGCATCATGGCGACCGTCCGTCTTTAGCTCGTAACTAATTATTCCTGCACCCCAAATTTTACTTCGCGGTTGTTCTTCCGCGCGCGATATCAGCTGACTTGTAGTGACAGTCATCGATGCCTATTGCAAATTCACCTGGACTAGGCTGGTCAAGGCGAAGAATGCATGCGTTGTCACAGAGACCATGGGTTTCGAAATGTACGACATAAGAGCTATATAGCTGTATATACAAAAAATAATAATAATAATAACTAGCATAATCTATAGTGATTAATATTAGAAACATATGTGATAAAGTCGTAATTTAGTGGCCAATAGGCATATACAATTGATTGGTATGGGTGGAGGGACAATATCTGTTATGTAAGGGCAATTATTAATTTAGCGATGAGATGGAGGGGGTGGTGGGTCAAGTGCGAGGTAAACGTTATAACTTTCTCAATTTTTTTTAGAATTAAAAAAAATAGATTTATTTATTTTTACAATAATTGCCCAGAGGTGGGGTTGGGAAGGTGGTGAGTTGAAAGTTAAGAGGGATTAGTTGAGGGGGAGGGGTGGAGGTAGCTGGGTGTGCACATGGTAGGTGCAGGATGGTTGGTCGGGAGAGGAGACCAGGTTCGCTTGACCTGGCTCTGAGTCTCGAATCCTCTTCTCCTGCTCTGAGGATTAAGTGGCTCACTCCGCTAAGAGCCTCTAATCCTCTTGCTCGACTGAGGATTCTCTGCTCTTGCTTCGTGGTTTCGAATGTGGCTTCTATTGCACACGGGGGTGTTTAACAGACACATGACGTCTGACATACTGATATAGACGGCCTTGAATGCCGTGTCCTCGGGTGCCCCTTGCCTAGAGGTGTACTGGTGGGCTCTTGAAGCAAGTCGTCCTGGGTTCAAACTCCACTCAAGGTGACGTAGCATCACGTGAAGATGAGGCGAAGTCGTGTTTAGTAATAATTGTCAGTATGCGTCACGCGCCAAAGTAAACAACCATGGCCGTCCTAAGCCATCAAACACAAGCCCTCTGCTGTAATGACAACCACAATGGCTGACGGCACTTAGTCGACACCCATTGTATTCTGACCTACTTTTGTATGTTACTAATAGCCCTGTCTTATCTTAATTACAAAAAAAATTCATTAAACATGTCAGTGTTATAATTTTTCAAAGTTCTGATTACAGTCAGGTTCTTTGAGGGATAAAAGATAAAACTATTTTTGTATTTATTTATAAGCAAATAACAAAAGAAATTTCAAAATCTTAATAACTTGATATGAATAGCACACACTTGCTATTTACAAATAATATTCACATAATTGTCCATCACCTAACAGAAATTAATGCTATCAAATAAGTTAAAATCAGTCCGTATTAACAGTTTAATAATGCCTATTTAATTGCTGTTAAAAATTAGATGTATATTTGATATCTGACTGTTCCAGTATTTAAAATCAGATTTGTTTCACTCATACCGTCAGACCCAGGTTCTTTCAACCAAGAAATATCCAGTCTTTCCTATTTGGAATGTTCTGGAATGCTCCGAGCGCTCCCATGCACTAAAGCTCTCCACTCATTGGGGATACCACCCTTTCCACAACACTCATGCACTCTCATTCGTACCACCACACACACACGTACAAACACACATCTACCGCACTCTCTGATGCCCTCATTCGCCGCTGGTCCTCTTCTTCAGTGTCATTTGATCGCACAAACTTAATTCACCATTCACCGCACTTCGCCAAATGGCTATCAACAACCGGCAACCCTACAACTGCGGCTGTATTTGTACTGTTGGTGCACTAACCCAGAATCTTCTTTACTTGTCTAGTTGAGCTGAGAGAGGAGATTACCAGAAAGTTTGAGCAATAGCCCACAACTCCCGACTCCTCACACAAGGTGATTTCGCTGATGGAAGGGGGGTGGGGTAGGGTGCATAGTGATGCCAATTCAAGTCGGCTGTCAATCATTTCCCCACCTGCCCTGTGACACAGCAGCAGCCTGAAGGGAGTCTTGTGCTGAGCCCCCACCCTCCCCAACTACACAGACACTGGCTGCACGTAATAATATGCAACTACCCAAGTTATTAATTCTAATAAAATAATACATTTCCCATTAAAAAAAACGTTTATGGAAGAAAGATGTAATAATATTCATGAAACATGTATTTTTTTAAAATATCTAATCATTATCTCATAACAGTTTGTCATCTTTATCATTTTATTTGTATGGTGTTAAAGGTTAAACAGTGCTTAAACATGGTTTTATAAAGATATGCTGTTTATTAAAAAAAATTCGGTATTTTGGGTTTTAAATAACTATTTCATATTTTTCTAGTATCAACCAAGTCGTGCTGTAAAACAGACAGCAGCACAGTAATAAATGGTAAACCTTTAACCTTTTACGGTGTTCCACTAAATTCAAAAATTAAATTACAAAACACCAAACCCAAACCAAATACTTTCTCAATACTGGAAGGAGAACCGATGAGAAGAAAAATATGCTAGAAGTGCGCTTATTCATTTGCGCAAAATTTCGGGAATCTTGCGCTTATTGATTTATGCAAAATTCCAGAAATGTTGGAGCGTAAAAAGAAGATGCTCGAAAATGATTTATTTTAAGGGATAGGTGTGTGATGAAATCATACGAAATTTAGAGGAAGGAAAGAAATTTTACTTGAAGGTTACCTCATTGTTGTGGGTGGCCTGGTTTTTGTGTAACAGGCTGATAAGTTTAGAGGATTTTATGGTCATGAGAATTAGTAGGCATCACATGTAAACAGTACATCAACCTCAAAATATATTTTCAACTGTACAAGAGAAATATGGAGGTTTGAACACCTTTCTGTTCCTAAATTACCAGGCTCATAAGACAGTACATTATCACAATCAGTTTTAATTCTCTTCAGGGATGTGAATATTAAAACTTGCTATACAACTGATTGGGCTAAACTAGCTTTAACATAAGTAAGTATGGACAAGTTTTGATATAACATTTTGAGTGGTTCAATTTACTAGAATAACTATTTTGTTCATCATGTAAAACAAATTATTAAAAAATAAATGTAAGAAAATTTATTGTAGTTCCACTGATTGATGGGGCGTAGATGCACAAGTCGGTATAACACAATCTGAACACAGCGACAGTTGCAAAATGGTGAAGGTCCTGAGTGAGTGCTCATGGGAGGAGATGCACACAGTTATACGTTTTCTATGGACAGAAAACACAGAGCTTGTTAACATTCACAGGAGAATTGTGTTTGTATGTGGAGAGAAAGTGACGTCTATCCAAGTATAGAAATGGTGCCATGAATTTGCAGAGGGCTGAACGAATGTGAAAGACGAACAACGGAGTGGCTGTCCATCAACACTAATGACATATATTAAATGGTGTGGTAGGACAGACACGTGTTGCCGAAACAGTTGGACGTGCACTTTAATATTTCACATGGCACTGCGTGGGACGTTGTCCACATGTTAGGGCTACGTACCAGAAAGTGTGTGCCAGGTACTCAAACAACTGTTCGACCAACAAAAGCTCTAGAGAAAAGCCACCTCACAAACCAAGCTCTGTGTTATGCCATTTTGAAGCGCATCGTCACAGGTGATGAGACGTGTGTGTGCCACTTCAATCCAAATTCGAAAGTGGAAAGTATGGAATGGAAATTTTGCCAAGTGACCAACACACAACCAGTTCAAGATGGTCGCAAACACATTCATGGAGTGTTTCTTGTTGATTTCAAGGAGCGTGGTGCGACTGTGAATGCAGCTGCGTATCAGGCAACTTAAGGCTCCTGCCTACCCAGAGCTTTTTTCCACGTTTGAGACCAAGAAGCATGGGAGCGATAAGGACCACACTGCCTCATGCATCAAGTGCCCCATTGCCACTAAGCGCAAGGCTCTGAACTGATGTGCAGTGTTCTCATCACTCTGTGTATACCTATAGGACCGTCAGCGGTGACCCTGTTATTTTATTAAAGGAAAGTCTGTACGTAGGTTCAATGCAGGGCCCTTGAGTAGTTTTGTATGTACGTGACACGTATATTTTGAGATACAGCACTTCGAAAAAACAATTTTTTGCCATTTTGGAGTACTTTGAAATGGTGTTTCTAATGTGCGTGACGTCTTGAAAGCAATCAACAACCTTCGTCTGAAGTGTTTGTTCTTTCAGTAGATCAGCACATTGGACGCACGTTTAATAGTTTCATTGAAAAACATGTATTTCAAACACACTGCAACACAGTTCAAGCACCAGGTAAGCGGGAACCTTAAGGATGCTATTCAACATTGATGACCTGGTCTTCTTGTACGAGTGGAGTTGTTGCAAAATAATGCCAGGCCTCATATCGCTCACCTTACTGTACACCCATCCACCGCACAGTCTGTTTTGTTCTTCATCTGTATGGCGAGATGAAGACCTTTCACAATGTGGCTTACCCACATAAATCAAATTATCATTCTTCAACTGTCAATGTTTGAGAAACAGAATTTAATTATGAACATACCACAGACTTATGAAATTGTGCTTCTGTGCCCACAAATGTAATATTTTTCATAAAGAAGGTAAATAAAATCAAAATACAAGTCAGTATCAACATTTCTTTATGTCACTTTCATACAAAATATAAAACACATTTTTTGTATTCCTCATTAGGCACTTATTGCATCAGATTGTTGAATAACAAGTAATAGTTTTGTGTTTTTAACACACATAAACTCAAATAATTTCATTTTGAAGATAAAACATTCTCTGTGAATTCTGGTGATTCTACTATGTCAATTTACTATTACAAGCAAATTAAATATTTTACAAGTAATTTACTTACACACAAATCAAAATAGTGAATTACAACCAAACTCAGTTTATAATACATACAAAAAAGGTTCTTATGTACAATTTCACTGCACATACTTTTTAAAGTATGTCATACAAGTGTCATCTTCAACTTTCCCACAGTAAGCTTTTTGCAAAAAAAGTTAAACTATGTTTGTAAAGGGACTTTTTGTGTTTTCATACAATGATCGCAGATGGTTAGCAAGTAATTAAAAACAGTATAATTGGTTTTGAGAAATAACTGTATTACAATACGGAGATATATAATACATGTCAGCTCTATTATTTAGAATGTTTGTTTAAATAACTGAATGGTTGATTTTTCAGGGATTAATGATGTGCTCCACTAATTTCTTTTATAAAGTAACCAATACTATTAGTAGAAATGAGTCAAGAATATTGTTTCTGACACTAAGCACATTCAGAAGAAAGTGATTAATATTTGTTTACTGTCATATCAATATTGATATTAATATTAATAAGTGATTTCTTGAGCTGACTTAGCTCAAATATGCAAATGTTTCTTTCATCAGCAATGAAAATACGACACGCAGAGTTATGAAAGTTTGAACTAACACCACATGTGTTTCGCCACGATGCTCTAGTACTTAAGGATGTGTTCTTTAATCAAAGAGGAACAGATGATGCCGAAGACACATATCACACACCTCGAAATACTTTATTTAACTTTGATGGCTGGTGGTCACATTATAGTCAGTCACTTCTCTCATTTGTCACCAGTGAATCTGTAAATGTAGTTGAACTGTTACCTGCTTCACTGATATCAATATTTTAATTCACTTAGTATGTAATTAAAATTCCCATGACAACATGAATGAACTATGCGAATCATAGATGTTGAAAAAATCAGGCTGTTTTTTCAAATGTAAAATGGTTCGCTACAATTTCTGTACGACTACTCTAGGCAATTCTGCTCAATTCCACGAAATATAATTAAAGAATAATTCACTGCTTTATTACAACAAAACTTCAAAACTGACCGCCTCCTGTCACTTTCACCACACTCAGCAGTTAACCCAGATATTGTGGACTTGAGCCTCCATTATATTATCGCAACAGCACATTTCTGCAGTGATAGATGCCGACTGCTTGTATCCAGACGTGGGCAGGGGAAAGTATCTTACTTTCTGTGACAATGCTTAAATCTAATCTCTCTCTCATACAGGATGTTGTATGTTTGTTTATTCAGTTATGCATTTATTCGACACATATTTAATGTAAGGTTAGGTTTTTAATATTTATATCAAATAATTTCTTCTAAAACATTGTTTTAATTGCATAAAGGCTTATAAACAAGATATATTTCTTAAAAGAATGAGACAAGCATTCTACAGTAAGTTATAAATATGTATTACNGAACTGATGTGCAGTGTTCTCATCACTCTGTGTATACCTATAGGACCGTCAGCGGTGACCCTGTTATTTTATTAATGGAAAGTCTGTACGAAGGTTCAATGCAGGGCCCTTGAGTAGTTTTGTATGTACGTGACACGTATATTTTGAGATACAGCACTTTGAAAAAACAATTTTTTGCCATTTTGGAGTACTTTGAAATGGTGTTTCTAATGTGCGTGACGTCTTGAAAGCAATCAACAACCTTCGTCTGAAGTGTTTGTTCTTTCAGTAGATCAGCACATTGGACGCACATTTAATAGTTTCATTGAAAAACATGTATTTCAAACACACTGCAACACAGTTCAAGCACCAGGTATGCGGGAACCTTAAGGATGCTATTCAACATTGATGACCTGGTCTTCTTGTACGAGTGGAGTTGTTGCAAAATAATGCCAGGCCTCATATCGCTCACCTTACTGTACACCTGTACACCTTACTGTACACCCATCCACCGCACAGTCTGTTTTGTTCTTCATCTGTATGGCGAGATGAAGACCTTTCACAATGTGGCTTACCCACATAAATCAAATTATCATTCTTCAACTGTCAATGTTTGAGAAACAGAATTTAATTATGAACATACCACAGACTTATGAAATTGTGCTTCTGTGCCCACAAATGTAATATTTTTCATAAAGAAGGTAAATAAAATCAAAATACAAGTCAGTATCAACATTTCTTTATGTCACTTTCATACAAAATATAAAACACATTTTTTGTATTCCTCATTAGGCACTTATTGCATCAGATTGTTGAATAACAAGTAATAGTTTTGTGTTTTTAACACACATAAACTCAAATAATTTCATTTTGAAGATAAAACATTCTCTGTGAATTCTGGTGATTCTACTATGTCAATTTACTATTACAAGCAAATTAAATATTTTACAAGTAATTTACTTACACACAAATCAAAATAGTGAATTACAACCAAACTCAGTTTATAATACATACAAAAAAGGTTCTTATGTACAATTTCACTGCACATACTGTAAAATATGTCATACAAGTGTCATCTTCAACTTTCCCACAAAAAAAGTTAAACTATGTTTGTAAAGGGACTTTTTATGTTTTCATACAATGATCGCAGATGGTTAGCAAGTAATTAAAAACAGTACAATTGGTTTTGAGAAATAACCGTATTACAATAAGGAGATATATAATACATGTCAGCTCTATTATTTAGAATGTTTGTTTAAATAACTGAATGGTTGATTTTTCAGGGATTAATGATGTGCTCCACTAATTTCTTTTATAAAGTAACCAATACTATTAGTAGAAATGAGTCAAGAATATTGTTTCTGACACTAAGCACATTCAGAAGAAAGTGATTAATATTTGTTTACTGTCATATCAATATTGATATTAATATTAATAAGTGATTTCTTGAGCTGACTTAGCTCAAATATGCAAATGTTTCTTTCATCAGCAATGAAAATACGACACGCAGAGTTATTCAAGTTTGAACTAACACCACATGTGTTTCGCCACGATCCTCTAGTACTTAAGGATGTGTTCTTTAATCAAAGAGGAACAGATGATGCCGAAGACACATATCACACACCTCGAAATACTTTATTTAACGGCTGGTGGTCACATTATAGTCAGTCACTTCTCTCAGTTGTCACCAGTGACTCTGTAAATGTAGTTGAACTGTTACCTGCTTCACTGATATCAATATTTTAATTCACTTAGTATGTAACTAAAATTCCCATGACAACATGAATGAACTATGCAATGCATAGATGTTGAAAAAATCAGGCTGTTTTTTCAAATGTAAAATGGTTCGCTACAATTTCTGTACGACTACTCTAGGCAATTCTGCTCAATTCCACGAAATATAATTAAAGAATAATTCACTGCTTTATTACAACAAAACTTCAAAACTGACCGCCTCCTGTCACTTTCACCACACTCAGCAGTTAACCCAGATATTGTGGACTTGAGCCTCCATTATATTATCGCAACAGCACATTTCTGCAGTGATAGATGCCGACTGCTTGTATCCAGACGTGGGCAGGGGAAAGTATCTTACTTTCTGTGACAATGCTTAAATCTCATCTCTCTCTCATACAGGATGTTGTATGTTTGTTTATTCAGTTATGCATTTATTCGACACATATTTAATGTAAGGTTAGGTTTTTAATATTTATATCAAATAATTTCTTCTAAAACATAGTTTTGATTGCGTAAAGGCTTATAAACAAGATATATTTCTTAAAAGAATGAGACAAGCATTCTACAGTAAGTTATAAATATGTATTACAAAGTGAGGTAGTGCCCAACCTCTGTTTACCAGCCCGTGCGGGGGAGGGGGGGGGGCTTTGACGCCCCCCTCAGATCCATGTTGTAACATTACTTGCTGCTGAATTCCAGTAAACAAATGCACTTCATTGCACTGCATATTTCTTCAGGAGCAAACTGTGCTTTATCATATAGCTCGATAAGCAAAATATACCATAAATAGAATTTAGTTTCCGACACAAATGCAAAATTAATAAAAATAAAATATTTAACCCAGTTGACTGTTATTATCCTGTACATTGTTTTCTACATGATAGAATTACTATGATAATTTGTGGGCAATTACTAGCTTACACGCACAAGCACATGGGGAACAGTGCTTATGCAAAATGTAATAAAACTTGAAAAATGGAAAATATCTTTCTGAATTAAATACAACACTGCAACTGGTACTAAATCAAATCTCATTATCGACTAGGCTTTGTTTTGTTAATATTCCAGTAGAGTTTCATCTAGTGTGCAACAGGTACTCAATTTCATAAGAAAAGTTATTTTCTCATAAGGAAAGCTTTGGTTCAACGTCGCGGATCTGTAAAATTTATAGATGCTAATAAATGCTATAGAAGATAAAACAAGTGTGATAAACTGCACACACGAATGCTGTTTTCCATCATCTCTACCAATATCCATAGATCAATGAACAGTTGCAGCTGCAAGCCAAGAAATCAAACCGTCTTGGATGTTGTAATAGAAAAATGCAGTTTATGATGTGTCCTTATCATTGCGTTACCATTTTTTATTTTCCCCACATTTTTGTTACATTTACATTGAAATATTTTTTATATTTTTCATGAGAAAATATTTAGTTTGTGAGTGTTGTGGTAACATTCCATGGCAAGTCGATACCTTGACAATGAGTCGCCACTGTTTATCCTGCTGTTGCCTATGACTGGCGGGCAACATAAACAATGAGTTTTGCCTCCTAACTCCTACTGTAAAATGAGGTTAATAAATCAGTTTCCAATTTGGTTAATAACTTTCCGGATCTACAATTATTGCCTTTCTAAAGATGTGCTGTGCAATTTAAAACTTTTATAAACTGTAAAGTGGTAAAGAACGTACCATCTTTACTTGATTAGCTACACATTTTTTCCCCAAAATATTTATGAAATACAAGGCAATGCCTTAAGAGTGAAGCAGCATCAATTTTGGCCTGAAAAACCTTTTTGTGCAACAGTACTATTTGTTTGAATCATTATTCTTCATTTTTATGACCATACCATTTATAATAAACATTTAAATGAATGAAAATTAGTTTACCCATTTCTAAATTTAGGTAGATTAGCTTCACAAATTTCCTGTTGAGGTCCTGAGTAGACAAAATGTTTTAAGTAGGAGATACCGGCGACCACATGAAATTGATCACAAAAGTTACTTGTTTACACATGGAATTGTATTTTTGAATAATGTATTATTTTTGTGGCAATTTCGTAACAAAACATACTGTACACATATTCCATAATATGAAACACATTCTCCAGGAAACAAAANCATGTTGTAACATTACTTGCTGCTGAATTCCAGTAAACAAATGCACTTCATTGCACTGCATATTTCTTCAGGAGCGAACTGTGCTTTATCATATAGCTCGATAAGCAAAATATGCCATAAATAGAATTTAGTTTCCGACACAAATGCAAAATTAATAAAAATAAAATATTTAACCCAGTTGACTGTTATTATCCTGTACATTGTTTTCTACATGATAGAATTACTATGATAATTTGTAGGCAATTACTAGCTTACACGCACGCACATGGGGAACAGTGCTTATGCAAAATGTAATAAAACTTGAAAAATGGAAAATATCTTTCTGAATTAAATACAACACTGCAACTGGTACTAAATCAAATCTCATTATCGACTAGGCTTTGTTTTGTTAATATTCCAGTAGAGTTTCATCTAGTGTGCAACAGGTACTCAATTTCATAAGAAAAGTTATTTTCTCATAAGGAAAGCTTTGGTTCAACGCCACGGATCTGTAAATTTATAGATGCTAATAAATGCTATAGAAGATAAAACAAGTGTGATAAACTACACACACAAATGCTGTTTTCCATCATCTCTACCAATATCCATAGATCAATGAACAGTTGCAGCTGCAAGCCAAGAAATCAAACCGTCTTGGATGTTGTAATAGAAAAATGCTGTGTATGATGTGTCCTTATCATTGCATTACCATTTTTTATTTTCCCCACATTTTTGTTACATTTACATTGAAATATTTGTTATATTTTTCATGAGAAAATATTTAGTTTGTGAGTGTTGTGGTAACATTCCATGGCAAGTCGATACCTTGACAATGAGTCGCCACTGTTTATCCTGCTGTTGCCTATGACTGGCGGGCAACATAAACAATGAGTTTTGCCTCCTAACTCCTACTGTAAAATGAGGTTAATAAATCAGTTTCCAATTTGGTTAATAACTTTCCGGATCTACAATTATTGCCTTTCTAAAGATGTGCTGTGCAATTTAAAACTTCTATAAACTGTAAAGTGGTAAAGAACGTACCATCTTTACTTGATTAGCTACACATTTTTTCCCCAAAATATTTATGAAATACAAGGCAATGCCTTAAGAGTGAAGCAGCATCAATTTTGGCCTGAAAAACCTTTTTGTGCAACAGTACTATTTGTTTGAATCATTATTCTTCATTTTTATGACATACCATTTATAATAAACATTTAAATGAATGAAAATTAGTTTACCCATTTCTAAATTGAGGTAGATTAGCTTCACAAATTTCCTGTTGAGGTCCTGAGTAGACAAAATGTTTTAAGTAGGAGATACCGGCGACCACATGAAATTGATCACTAAAGTTACTTGTTTACACATGGAATTGTATTTTTGAATAATGTATTATTTTTTGTGGCAATTTCGTAACAAAACATACTGTACACATATTCCATAATATGAAACACATTCTCCAGGAAACAAAANTTTTTGTGGCAATTTCGTAACAAAACATACTGTACACATATTCCATAATATGAAACACATTCTCCAGGAAACAAAATAAAATTCCATGGCAATAAATAGAGCTGCTGTATGCTTGCCGGAACAGTGCAGCGATCTAACACAACACCCTGTATCTGTATGCTTAAGGAAATGCACAGCCATCTAGTAAGAAACACAGAAACTGCACACTGGCGTAACAGCGCAGTTATCTACTGGAACATGCAGCAACTGCATGCTAAGAAACAGGGTGGTCATTAAACGCATTATCCCACTCTATTAAATTTTGTTTACAGATTTTCTTTAAATGAACGTAATGCATGAATTCAAAAACTTGAATTACAGTTTGCAAATATTCTATCAAAAATGCTGCCATCACTGATACTGAAAAAAATAGTGGTAGTTGGTAATGCAATTCTGTTTTCAATATAAAATGATGGCTGTGATTGACATCTCCGACTAGCGCTCGTGTACTGTGTCAAAGTAATGTGTACTGAAGACTGTGGTGTTTGGCCAAGAATAAAACATCAGCCAAGCCATTTTGGTTGAACAGTGGTAATGAAATGCAACACTTCATTTATAGTGACAGAAGAATATGTCAATCATTTTGCTTCTTTAAAACAAAAAGTAATTATTTTTGCAGATAAAATGAAAGTATAGTGGCAAGGAGACTATTTGAAATTGACGAATAAAACTTATTGGCCATTGGAGAAAAGTATACGATAGAATATTTTACTCCAAAATTACAATATTTTCTTTTGCGATTTTGTCAGAGTAAAATGTATTTGTTTTGACAAAAAAATAATTTGTAATGAAAGCAATATTATACTTCCTATAGAAATTAAAATTTCCAACTGAAGTGGTGGGTTCAACACCNAATAATTTGTAATGAAAGCAATATTATACTTCCTATAGAAATTAAAATTTCCAACTGAAGTGGTGGGTTCAACACCAACACCAATAATTTTTTCCCAAAATCATAGGTACGGCTTAGAATCTAGTAAATACCATAAATATTCCTAAATGAAGNAACACCAATAATTTTTTCCCAAAATCATAGGTACGGCTTAGAATCTAGTAAATACCATAAATATTCCTAAATGAAGTGCAGCGAGATGTCAATAAAGCTATTTGTGTGTTGAAATTCTTTTTCTATCGTATATTAACCATGCATATGCAAGGGTGAGTCTCTAGATGCAGATGTCATGCAAGGGTGAGTTCCTAGATGCAGATGTCATATAAAGGGTGGATACCTAGATGCAGATGTCATATGCGAGGGTGAGTACCTAGATGCAGATGTCATATGCGAGGGTGAGTACCTAGATGCAAATGTCATGCAAGGGTGAGTACCTAGATGCAGATATCGTATGCAAGGGTGAGTACCTAGATGCAGATGTCATAGGCAAGGGTGGGTACCTAGATGCAGATGTCATAGGCAAGGGTGGGTACCTAGATGCAGATGTCATACAAGGGTGAGTACCTAGAGTTTCCTTTAGAGTAACATGTGTCTTACAACAGTAGCGAACAACTAAAAATTTGTCCAGATTTACTTGTTGGTGAACAGTAAAAAATTAAGCATGTCTATGAGAAGATGTGTTATAAATTCTTTCCTTTACTGTTTTGGCCATAAGACCAATGCAGTAGATGTAGCTGCCATTCTCATTTGAAGATNTACCTAGATGCAGATGTCATATGCAAGGGTGAGTACCTAGCTGCAGATGTCATATGCGAGGGTGAGTACCTAGATGCAAATGTCATGCAAGGGTGAGTACCTAGATGCAGATATCGTATGCAAGGGTGAATACCTAGATGCAGATGTCATAGGCAAGAGTGGGTACCTAGATGCAGATGTCATAGGCAAGGGTGGGTACCTAGATGCAGATGTCATACAAGGGTGAGTACCTAGAGTTTCCTTTAGAGTAACATGTGTCTTACAACAGTAGCGAACAACTAAAAATTTGTCCAGATTTACTTGTTGGTGAACAGTAAAAAATTAAGCATGTCTATGAGAAGATTTGTTATAAATTCTTTCCTTTACTGTTTTGGCCATAAGACCAATGCAGTAGATGTAGCTGCCATTCTCATTTGAAGATGTTAATTTTTTGTCAAGCAATCAGAGCGTACAATCTTCAGTGGCGGGTTTTAAGATTTCAATCACGTACTGTACAAAAAAATTTGAAAATGGTTAAAACCAAGATTTTTAGCATAATTTATATAGGAGTTTTGATGTAGCCATGGAAAATTAGCTGTGGTTATGGATTATAAATCCATACATGTTTGTTTGTGTGTGTATAAAATGTAAAGGTTTCCACTGTACTTACAGTGAATGCCTTATGAAGCCTCTAAGAAACTCCAACATACATGCAGTGATCAGTCATTTAATTCATTTAGACCAGATGCTTGGTTGGTGAGAACAACAGTGCCAACTATTTTATTGTTTTAAGTATTTTGGACAAAATTTAAATTAAATTTTCATGCTGAGAAGAACTTGCACATTACATTTATTGTTTACACATTATGAGACTACAAAACTTCTAAAACATATTTAGTAAGTCGTATCTCCAATTTCTTTAATATGTATGCATATTTAAGACACCCGAGCTGACATGTGATTATATAACCCTGAATTTCTTTGCAGTCTGTATAACAATTCAAAACAAAGTAGACTTTCACATGAGAATGGGTGTTTATATTTTTAACTAAAACGAGACTGGTGCAACATTTACTAACATGTGCAGATGACATGATGCTGCAAACATAATTTGAATTATTAAGTAGCTGGTAATCAAATAATTTAACTCGAAAATAAAATTCTTAATCTATAAATTGTTGTCCTCCATTATTTTCTAAAATGTATTTAATAGTTTATTTATAGTTTACAATAGAGACACTTTGGTTTTATTTCTTATAAAAATAGTTTGTCCAGCAGTGGTGTGGCGGCAAGAATCTCAGTTATAAATATATTACGGCGTACGGTATCACAGTTGACTGTCACTGTATCATCTGCAGGTAGCGGTTCTCCTCAAGCAGCGACGTCAGCGAAGTGGTCATATCATTGATGACCATGTTGGAGGAGGAGCCGTGCACCTGGTGCGTCGTGCTCGACACGTTCTCGCCGCCCGCCCACGACTGACACTGCTTCACGTATTCAAGCGTGCGTTGGTAGGCGTCCTGCCGCATGCCACGCGCCCTCTGGCACGACTGGCTTATATCTCGGCACTGCACCTCTGGCGTGGGCGTCGCTCCCGTACACTGGTACGTTGGTTGCTTGGCCGCGCACTGAGCGTGCGAGGAGCTAGGACGCTGGTAAGGGGGAGGCGGCGCCTGGTGGGCATAGCCGCTCCAGCTGGAGCCACAGCTGTGCCCTCCTTGCTGCTGATGCTGCGGCGCTGGCTGTTGGTGGTCGTGGTGATGATGAGCGTGGCAGCAGCTACCACAGCCTCCCACGTGCATCTGTGGCTGCTGATGGAAGTTGGCACACCTGTGCTGCTGCTGCTGCTGTTGCTGATAACAGTTGCCGTAATGCTGCTGCTGCGTGTAGTTGCTGGTGGGGTGTGGATAGTTGACGGCATGCGAAGGAAACCCCCCTGCTCTGCTCATCTGCGCGGGCTGCATCGTCTGAACGCTGTGCTGCCAGTTGTTGGGGTGAGAAGGTGCAGGTGCAGCAGCCGCGGGGCTCGTCAGTGGCTGCTGGCTGACCTGCACGCTGTTGCAGTACCCGTGCGGCACCGGGCTGGTCGGCATGAAACCAAAGTTGCCTTGCGCAGGGCTCGGCATGGACTGGCACTGAGGGCTGGGAGCCACGAAGCTGGCGCTTGCCTGGGCAGGACTCGGGACGGGCACTGTCGGGCTAGCCACGGGCTGGCATAGCAAGTAGCCTGAGTTTGTGCACTGGGATTGGCAAGCACCGGTGCCCCCGTAGCGACTCTGTCCCATCAGAGTGGTTGTCGAGCCCTGTGCGGGACTGTGTTGGACGCCTGGGCAGTAACCAGAGCCCATGTTGTTGACAGGCTGTCCACACACGCTGGAACTAGATTGAGCGTAGCAACTATTCTCATAGTTGGCACAGTTGTATGTTGTTGCAGAATGGCTGGGAGTCACCGGGGTGTTGGCGTTGGGCATGCTTCCTGCTGTGTGGCGAATGTTCATATTGCCAGTGGAACCATGCGAGAAAGAGCAGGTCACCTGGAAACTGCTGGCGGTCCTACTTGCTCCTTCATCTTTGCTGCTCCCAGCGACCTATAAAAAATATTACTGTCGTCACTGCCCACTTTCAAAGTAGAAGGTATTTTACACATTTATTTAGAGAAACAAAAGTGTTACTTTTCTGTAGCATAAGTTTACGTTACAGTTGTACACTACTGAGTTACTGCAGACTATGTTCCGTTATTATTTCTTGATCAAACATGAATTTTTAGTGATAAAATACTTTTTGACTCTAAAACATTAAATTTCATATAATTTGATTAAAAGAACGTGAAGGAGAAGGGAACATACATTTTTGCTAAATGGGAAACGATGTTCCCCAGTTAAGGCAGTAATACATCTTATGTATGAAATAATTGGCAGTTTACAATGGAACCGTGCTACAACAACACATCTACTACTGCGAAATCCCTTTCTTCTCCAATACNAATAATTGGCAGTTTACAATGGAACCGTGCTACAACAACACATCTACTACTGCGAAATCCCTTTCTTCTCCAATACGCTGCTGCCTGTTCACTTTCCCTCTTGAGCTTCGTTGTCCTGTCGCCAGACCAAACTGCATTTGTGGGAACCAAGAGAGGTAAAGACAAGTTTGATCATATGAGAAGGTAAGNCAGACCAAACTGCATTTGTGGGAACCAAGAGAGGTAAAGACAAGTTTGATCATATGAGAAGGTAAGGAGCCAGAAGAGATGGAGATTGGACAAGAGAAAGTGGATTTTACGCTCAGCAGTCCTTTCATCTGCAAACTATAGGCTTCAGCCTTCAACTTTGCTGCTGTTCTCGGAAATAAAAGTGCCTGCAATTAGACAGTGAGATCAGATTTTGAAGGCATATCATTCAAATGGTTCAGGCAGTTGTAATATGTGTTTATTGTTGGTTTCCATTACGTGCATTTACTGATGAGGAACAGAAAAGAAAGTTTTTATATATTATCAGTAACTATCACTTATACAAATTTTAATAATCTTTATGTGAACAATGGTCACATGTGGAAAAGGCCAGAATCAGATGATCAGATGGGTTACATTGAATTTCATGGTCAACTTGCTAGCTTCCATGCATGTAACCGCATTCAGAAAACACAGGGTGCCCATGAAGTGAGTATGCAACTGCACTGTATTAAATGATGCTGCACAGTAAATTTCAGTTATAATAATAATTTCCTATCGTGATAATTTATCTTGCCATCATCGGTTGTCATTATAGAAGGTTCCACTGTGATTTGTTAGACAAAAAGCAGGATTCACGCGCTAGGCAAGCTTGGGATGTTGCCGATCAAGGTCCATGATGCTGCTTGGTATCGTGCACTTATAATTACATTTCATTTGGGGCACTGACGGTGTGCTGACACACAGATCATCAGAGTAGGAAGTGAACATGTTAATAATGTGTAGGGATGAGTCAGTTCCAGTTTTCGGTTCCACCAGTTCTTGGCTGTCAGAACCGAAACCGAGAACCAAAGTTGTAATCATGGTTCTTAAGACCGCTACAGCAAATTAATATTGTGAACGTTTTTTAAAGATGAAAGATGTTCTTTGAGGGGAAAACTAAATTAGTGCCCATAAAACTCGTTTGCACCTAAGTTGGCATGTCTTAATAAACAGATCACACACTCGTCTGAAATTATTATTGTGCTACATAACGAAACAAAACATTTTCACCAACAACACGAACCGAGCATAGATATCGCTGAACGGTGCGTGCAATGTGCGCAAAAATTCCTTCGATCATCGCGTTATTATCACAGCTGCTGACAATAATTGGTACTTCCACGTTGACAGCAGCAAAATGTAGCGCTATTATTGAGAAGTTGGGAAAACAACATGTCTCTTCAGAGTATGACCATTGCTGTGTAGTAGCGCATCTTTGTTTATACTATTTACGCAAAGAGGTTATGATTTGGTAAACAGAGACGTAGCGGTAGGTCATGTTGGAACAACGAAAGTGTTATTTATCACCGCGCTGAGATCTTGTATTTCATTTATGAAACACGAATCTTGAAATGGCATCAGAAGTGTGATGGTATTTTGTCATTGTTATTGAGGCTGTGTCCAAAACAACCAATTCGTTATTTTGTAAGTTTCAATTCGGACGTTATCGATAGTCACTTGTTTAGCAATCGCTGCAACACATTTTTTTNATAATTGGCAGTTTACAATGGAACCGTGCTACAACAACACATCTACTACTGCGAAATCCCTTTCTTCTCCAATACAGTGCTGCCTGTTCACTTTCCCTCTTGAGCTTTGTTGTCCTGTCGTCAGACCAAACTGCATTTGTGGGAACCAAGAGAGGTAAAGACAAGTTTGATCATATGAGAAGGTAGGGAGCCAGAAGAGATGGAGATTGGACAAGAGAAAGTGGATTTTACGCTCAGCAGTCCTTTCATCTGCAAACTATAGGCTTCAGCCTTCAACTTTGCTGCTGTTCTCGGAAATAAAAGTGCCTGCAATTAGACAGTGAGATCAGATTTTGAAGGCATATCATTCAAATGGTTCAGGCAGTTGTAATATGTGTTTATTGTTGGTTTCCATTACGTGCATTTACTGATGAGGAACAGAAAAGAAAGTTTTTATATATTATCAGTGACTATCACTTATACAAATTTTAATAATCTTTATGTGAACAATGGTCACATGTGGAAAAGGCCAGAATCAGATGATCAGATGGGTTACATTGAATTTCATGGTCAACTTGCTAGCTTCCATGCATGTAACCGCATTCAGAAAACACAAGATGCCCATGAAGTGAGAATGCAACTGCACTACATTAAATGATGCTGCACAGTAAATTTCAGTTATAATAATAATTTCCTATCGTGATAATTTATCTTGCCATCATCGGTTGTCATTATAGAAGGTTCCACTGTGATTTGTTAGACAAAAAGCTGGATTCACGCGCTAGGCAAGCTTGGGATGTTGTCGATCAAGGTCCATGATGCTGCTTGGTATCGCGCACTTATAATTACATTTTATTTGGAGCACTGACGGTGTGCTGACACACAGATCATCAGAGTAGGAAGTGAACATGTTAATAATGTGTAGGGATGAAGTCAGTTCAAGTTTTCGGTTCCACCAGTTCTTGGCTGTCAGAACCGAAACCGAGAACCAAAGTTGTAATCATGGTTCTTAAGACCGCTACAGCAAATTAATATTGTGAACGTTTTTTAAAGATGAAAGATGTTCTTTGAGGGGAAAACTAAATTAGTGCCCATAAAACTCGTTTGCACTGAAGTTGGCATGTCTTAATAAACAGATCACACACTCGTCTGAAATTATTATTGTGCTACATAACTAAACAAAACATTTTCACCAACAACACGAACCGAGCATAGATATCGCTGAACGGTGTGTGCAATGTGCGCAAAAATTCCTTCGATCATCGCGTTATTATCACAGCTGCTGACAATAATCTGTACTTCTACGTTGACAGCAGCAAAATGTAGCGCTATTATTGAGAAGTTGGGAAAACAACATGTCTCTTCAGAGTATGACCATTGCTGTGTAGTAGCGCATCTTTGTTTGTACTATTTACGCAAAGAGGTTATGATTTGGTAAACAGAGACATAGCGGTAGGTCGTGTTGGAACAACGAAAGTATCACCGCGCTGAGATCTTGTATTTCATTTATGAAACACGGATCTTGAAATTGCATCAGAAGTGTGATGGTAATTTGTCATTGTTATTGAGGCTGTGTCCAAAACAACCCATTCGTTATTTTGTAAGTTTCAATTCGGACGTTATCGATAGTCACTTGTTTAGCAATCGCTGCAACACATTTTTTTACATTTAAAGTTTGGCTACAATTGTGTTGACGCTACAATATGAATCCATGGAGAGTAATGGCTCTGGTTACAATCAATGTTATACGTTGCCGCGATGCTAAACCTCAAACGCAACATGTTAAAACTTGGCCAATACTCAAGCCTTTGTGTTTAATTTTTAACGTCAACCAATCAAAATTCAAGACACCACAAATGAGTGAAAACAAATGGTACAGACATTTGGCAATAGATCGCACCACCTTTTCCATACATTTTTATTTCCTTAATGTTATATAAAATCCATAAACAAACAAAACAAAATGCATTAAAATATAATTGAGCGCAACTATGTAGTCGGCGGAATCGTTTTTTTACCAAAATTATTATTTTTTAAATTATAAACACAAATTAAAATATTTGTATATATTCACTTACATTCTTTTTAATTTTTATACCTTTTAACGTTGATTGTAGACATGCCAGCAGTTTTCTTATGATGACATTTAGCATTTAATGTTTTGCGTCAACTTGGTTGTAAACAAGGCCAGTAAAAATTTTTTTTTTCTACATTTAATGCTTAAACGGATGTAATATTTCTACAATCATTACTGTTATGCTGCAAATATGATGATAATTAGAAAATAATAAATTATGCAATAAGACCTTAAAAAATATAAAAAAAAGCACAACACTTACGTACTTGCTTTTTAAAATATGCCAAATATATTTTACGAACAGTTGTTTGTTAAAACCACTTATTAATTATACATTTCTGTATGTGTTTTGAAGGTCAAAACCAACATGGCACTNAACAGTTGTTTGTTAAAACCACTTATTAATTATACATTTCTGTATGTGTTTTGAAGGTCAAAACCAACATGGCACTGATTTTGTCATTTTGTATTTTTGCTAATATCCGCTAGATACAAAATACAAAATAACCAAATATGTCATTATTTTTGTATAAAAAATTGGGTCACGTGATCATTTTGTCAACAAAATTGGCCATTTCGGAGACGGCCTGACAGTGGAAATAACCTGTATGCAAAGAGTTCATTGTGCGAGAAACTAATTTCCCGGGGGGAGTCTGAATAAACAGCAAATTTAAAAACAAATTTACCAAATATTTATTAGTTTGAAATTGGAAGTACAATATCAACATTGACAAAATGTTCATGTAATAAACCTGGAACGAGCAGTGCAAAATCTGAACTGGTTTTGTTGGTAAATAAAAATGTCTTCAGTCATTCTGTAACTTTGATGCATGTAGCTCTTTCGTTTGCTTTCATAAGAACAGTTGGGATCAAAGAAGTGAACATCAATACTAATACAGTTCATGTACCAAATACTTATGATACTGACGTGTGACGGGTACTGACAATTATTACTAAACACAACTTCGCCTCATCTTCACGTGATGCCACGTCACCTTGAGCGGGGTTTGAATCCAGGACAACTTGCTTCCAGAGACCACCAGTACGCCCCTAGGCAAGGGGCACCCGAGGACACGGCAGTCAAGGCCGTCAACAACAGTATTCAGACATCACGTGTCTCTTAATCATCCCCGTGTGCGATAGAAGCCAGACAAGCAGCCCAGCGCTGCCCCTAAGCTCGCGGGAGCGGTGCAACCAGCATACGAGGAAAACCGCACTTCCAGCCTCCCCCAAGAGAATGCGGTCTTCGCCACTAAGGGAGGAGATTCAGCTCAAAGATACCCGACCGGTCGAAGGGACCCGAAGGACCCGCAGCTAATTGTCCATACAGACGAGCGCACAGCACCTGTCTCGCCAGTTGATACTCAGCAGCTCGCTCNTCACGTGTCTCTTAATCATCCCCGCGTGCGATAGAAGCCAGACAAGCAGCCCAGCGCTGCCCCTAAGCTCGCGGGAGCAGTGCAACCAGCATACGAGGAAAACCGCACTTCCAGCCTCCCCCAAGAGAATGCGGTCTTCGCCACTAAGGGAGGAGATTCAGCTCAAAGATACCCGACCGGTCGAAGGGACCCAAAGGACCCGCAGCTAATTGTCCATACAGACGAGCGCACAGCACCTGTCTCGCCAGTTGATACTCAGCAGCTCGCTCNAAGGACCCGCAGCTAATTGTCCATACAGACGAGCGCACAGCACCTGTCTCGCCAGTTGATACTCAGCAGCTCGCTCCACCACCTCGTGTGCTGGAGCTCTCTGCTTTCCGCCTTCTTCATGAAGGACCACCGCTACTTTCAAGACATTTTCCAGACCTACGCCCAGCGACCCCTGAAGAAGTCTTCAACCACCCTTCATACACTCACAACCACTTTGGTAGTGACACCCGAGTCCCTTCTGGACAACAGCATAGAATTAGTTATGGTCAGTTGTTGTCATAGCTATGTAGCCGTATCTGATCTAGTTTAGATTAGACCCAGATGCCCTTCACCTGGATTACCATAGTTTACTNTCATAGCTATGTAGCCGTATCTGATCTAGTTTAGATTAGACCCAGATGCCCTTCACCTGGATTACCATAGTTTACTTCCGTTACAGTTCATGGATAGCTAGGAGTTAGTAACGGCCACCGTCTCTGTTCCTCATGGGAATAAACACGTGATCTTACCTAACCTCGAGTATTTATTTCTAGGGTGACTGTAACTTNCGTCTCTGTTCCTCATGGGAATAAACACGTGATCTTACCTAACCTCGAGTATTTATTTCTAGGGTGACTGTAACTTCTATCCCAGTAGATGTCGAACTTACTACGGAAAAGCAGAAGACAGCGTCTTGGAAACCTCTTTGCCGAAATAGTGTAGGACTGCAGGCTCCCTAAACCAGATGCATGTACGTCGCAATACATAATTAGACGGCCACCCAAACTGCAGACAAGGTACACATAGGTACCTGGTGCGCACGTACGGCGGAGCACCAACCACTGGTAACAAAATACATGAAGCAGCTAGACATCCAGATCAGCCTACCGCTCCATCCCCCGCTTTATTATTTTCGCCGGGGCGAGCCATAGGACTGAGTCTGGGTGGACTAGCTATGACTGACTACACTCACAGCTAGGGGATTCGTCGCCTGCTCCACCTTAGGTGCCAGACAGTTCTACCTACCCACATGCCATAAGAGTGGTGCAAGGTGGAGAGCTAAGAGGGCAGCTACCGCCTACGAACCTAGCCAATTGAACTGCAACCCAGTTCCAACTGCCCTCTGCAGTCTATCCCCATCGCCCGACAACTGGAGAGGCCTCACCTCCCAGTTCCCTCACGCTCCCTCTTCCAGCCACCCCACAAGACCGCCGGCGAGCCGCACCCGATTGTATTGAACCTTCGACTGGGTCTTCCAGTACCTCTGGGCATCCCGTGCTTCCGGACCACGAGGACTAGCAGCCCACTGCGGGCACCAACAAGCGCCGCCAGCCACAGCACCACCACCGCCCAAGGACTGCGCCTTCGTTCCAGCCAGCAGCAGCAGCAGTGGCCAAGCCAGGATCTACCCCGGGCCACAGCCCCTGCAGGTAAACAAGTGCCTGTGTCTACGGAGAACCGCCAAACCCACACCTGACTTTGTACCGTGCCGCAGGGCCACACGCCCCAGCCTATACAGTGGCCGGGGACCAATCAGCAGCCAATAAGTAAAACATCACCACAGATGATTAGCCTGTGCTTTTGACCAGCACAATAGAGCCTTGTCTGAAAGNGCAGCCAATAAGTAAAACATCACCACAGATGATTAGCCTGTGCTTTTGACCAGCACAATAGAGCCTTGTCTGAAAGTGATGTCGCCGTCAGTTCAACCGACGCCACGCGTCAATTTAAAATGTTGTTGTTATTATTATTATTATTATCATCATCATCATCATTATCATCTAGTTACTTTTTTAAAAAATGAAGCAAAGTTTTTTTTCCCAAAAGAATTGAGAAACAAATTAGAACAGAGAACNATCTAGTTACTTTTTTAAAAAATGAAGCAAAGTTTTTTTTCCCAAAAGAATTGAGAAACAAATTAGAACAGAGAACCGGGAAAAAAATTGGAACTGACTCATCACTAATAAATAATGTGGCCACCAAACAGCCCATAAATCTCCGTATTCCAACATTAATTAAGACAAAACTAGGACTACAATGTAAATAAAAACATAAAGTTATAAAAATATTTATTTCTGAATTAAAAAATGTATAGGAAAAATATAAATACACATAACACATTTAAACCATGTTTAGCTAAATGATTTATTTTGCTAACCAGTGTATAGTGCTGAATAGCAAAAGGTTCTACTAGCATACGGCTTCTTAACGCCAAAAAATAACTGCATCAAAAAATGCTATAAATCTACGTAGCCATAAGTGGATGCCACTGGTCTCTAAACAAAAATCCTTATTCCAGCTCCCAAAATGTTTAAAAATTCTTAAAACTACAATGTAAATAAAGAGACTTTAATAATTTCCAATACAAATTGGGCATGTAGAAAAACATGAGAAAAATCTACGATTTACAAAATATGCAAGAACGGTACATTATTTGTACACAATCTTATTAAGCAGTAACTTGTGAGTGGAATGTGTGTCATTTTTGTAGTGAATGGGGAAGCTGTTAGCACATTATTATCATATCTTAGGTTTTTGTAACAAAAATACTGGTAGATTATAGTTCTGTTCTAAATAGTTTTACAGAAAAAGGCATATGCTTTGTTTCACACCAAAATTGCCAGTTTTATTTATGTGCACCAAATCAACTCACTCTGAAATTCACAAAATTTATTTCTAAAACTGCACAACATTGAAACTTTGCACCTAACAACTGTTTTGTTTACAATATTGTAAATTTTTTTTATTCATTGCAACAACTTCCATGGGATTATTAGCATCTACTTTCTAAAAATTACAAACCTATTAACTCCAAAATCATGTGGTGCAAACATTTCCGTTTATGAAGTGCAAGTAATGAACATAATATACAATTCTCCGCTTATTAAGCATATTTATTCATATTTTATGCAACAAAAACTTTCTGTTTCCTGTAAACTTTCTACAATTTTCTATTTTAAAATGTTACTGTGACACTGCATCAACACAGCTCAAGAAAATGAACGCACACCCCAGACAGTAAATAAAACATCATGCTGGGGTTACAAATTGTTTTTAATGAAACCATATTTGAAAATAGAAATTGGATATCACTTAAAAAATAAAAAATCACTGGGAGCCAAATAATCAAAATATTACTAGCTGTATTCCTGCGCCATGTATTTTTTGTGAGTTTTTCATTTTTAGGTTACTTATACTGAAACTCTCATAAGAAATTTATGCGTGATCTGCACGATGCCACACACAACATTTTGTACTTGACAATTTATTAGTGTAAATCTATTTCACAATTTGTTGTTCATAAATTTATTCCCTATGAATTGCTAATTGCAATGCCTTATGTGTTCACGACTTTTGTGTTTCATTAAAGCCCTACCCTAATAATTGACTGTGTTGTGGAACAACATACGAAGCACCCAAAGAATCTTTCAGTTTTGTACTATATACTGAATCAATATTTAATGTTATTGCATCTACAAGGGTTTTGAAAATTTTACTTTGTAATGAAAAGTACTTTAAAGTGAAGTACTTAATAAAATTTTATTTTATAAAGATTTTCTTTATAATTAATAATCACACATAGTAGGAAAGGACATCTTGGAAGCAAGTTGCATAAACTTAGAAATCTTTGAAGCTATGCCCAGTGTGTTGTCATTTCTTACGTGGAGAATCAAGTGGAATGATTGGAGGAGGTGGTGAGGCATGCAGCGTATGTGCAAATGGCAGGCTTCACTGCTGATATTGACGTGTGGACAGTGGAGAGGTTACCTGGCTGAGGTAATGAACCATGTCGTCTGGGATGACCAGCTTGTTCTCGACCATCTCTCCCTCTGCGACCTCATCCAGCACCACCTCCTGGTTGGGGTGGAGGTCGCTGGTCCCTGCTTGTGGCACCAGAGGGGGGAGTACAACGCTGCTGGGGCGCGGCGACAGCGCGGCCCGCTCGCTCACGCGGCACGGCTCCGAGGCCCGCCTGCTGTCCGCTCCGCCCGCGCTGGCCAGCCCTGCTCCCACTCGCCGCAGAGACATGTTCTGTGTCTGCAGTACCACACGCAACCACTCGTCTTCACTTCACTTCCGTTTGTTACAAACAATACACATTGCACTTCATTGAATACCTGCTTCAATTTTGAATTACTGTGTTTACCCATGTATTTAGGGAAAAAACATTTCACTGCATACGTCATGCATACAAAATATCAACCGGCTCCTGTGAGAGGATGGTGTAGCAATACACATTTACAGGTAGCCATCGTAACTATTGTCATTTAATTGAAACTATACAAAAGGACAGGACTTCAAGTACTCACAGAGTAGTATTTGTCGACAGACAGACAGAGAGAGAGAGAAACAGAGAGAGAAACAGTGAGAGAGAGAAACAGAGAGAGAGAAACAGAGAGGGGAGAGAGAGGGGGGAGAGATAGAGGGGGAAAGTGAGATAGAGGGGGGAGAGAGAGAGAGAGAGAGAGAGAGAGAGAGAGAGAGACACACACACACACACACACACACACATGACACATTGATCACGCAACCGCGTGGAAAATGTGTCATCATTCTTTGAGTGTGTGTGCCTGTCGACAAGTACTACTCTGCAAGTACTTGAATTCCTGTCTTTTTATATATTTTTAGCCTGGCGGCCTACTTGCAACCTTAATTGAAACTATGTTCATATTTTTATTTTATTTTATTTACGTGTTTCATTGCCAACCAGAGATTTGTATACAAGACAAGGTGCCTAGTGCTTCATCTCACGTTCTAGTAATCACTCTTATTTTCCACCCTCAGACTATTGCTCTCTTCTATAGACTTGGAAAATTTCTCCCTGTCCTTGATTCTGTGCATCAGACTGTCACAAAAGGCGGAGAAAGAAGTGGCATGTCAGTAGAAGTGGGGAGGGGGAAGGAACACATGCAGATTCGTTTGTGTGTGAGTGCACGGGCAGGGGATAAGAGGATATGGCCATCAGGGTAAGACTGTTCCAGGGTGTGAGGGATGGGCGAACAGACAGTTGGGTTTTTAGTTTTGTGTGCGAAGGAGACCACACGAGCTCAAAGTGGAGGAAATTTAAATTTTTGTACTGTTCACTGTTGAGTTAAAGGTTTTTATAGTGGTTCATTGTGTTGCATAAAATGGGAAACCTAATACCTATACCTAATGCACTTACTCATTTCTAGTACAGTCCCTGCAGAAAGTGATAGTGNATAAAATGGGAAACCTAATACCTATACCTAATGCACTTACTCATTTCTAGTACAGTCCCTGCAGAAAGTGATAGTGCGAGGTGTGCTCACCCATCCTCCTGACAAAACCTCATTATGTGACTCACATACCAAAGTAGCTCCACATCAGTTCATAAAAATATGCACAAAAAGTTTCCCCACATATCATGCAAAATTCAAAATCTAGCAATAAAAAAGTGCATAAGATCTGCAGGTAAATACTGTTGTAAGTCAGTCAACATACATTTCAACATTTTTCTACCATACACAAATTATATACAAAAGTTAAGAGGATGCAGACACATGCAGTACATACTACGAGGACGTGAGGGAAGCCGTACCTGCACCACCAGGTTGGAGGTGGAGTAGACGTCGCGCTGGACTGCGGCCTGCGAATGCACCCTGTGCAAGTGGCTGCTCATCCCCGTGCACAGCAGGTTCATGTTGCCCATGCCGCTGGTGCTCAGCTGGCTGGAGCGGCGTGAGCTGCCCGGCGAGATCGGGTCATAGAACGAGCCGACCTGGCCACTGGCAGGGCGAGCGCATCCAGACATCTGCGGCACGCAACATGTCACTACATTATGGCGGAGTTTCAATTTGGGTAAAGGGGTAGCCAATCAAAAACCTCCAGTTATCAATAATGCCTAAAATATTCAAACAGGAATGCTACAACTGGAAACATGAATTCAGTGGAACCACGCCATAATAAGTACGGTATGTGGCAATAATTTTTATTCTCGCAAGCTGTAATGACAGTAATACTGAACCATTTATTATCATTGGTCCACAACCAATTCACGCAAATAGAAAATTTGAAAGAATATTGACTTCTGGACAACAGCATTAGAGTTAGTTAGGGTCAGTTCTTATTATAGCTACCTAGTTGCATCTGCTCTTGTCTAGTTTAGACCCAGGTTTCCTTCACCTGGTATTACTGTAGTTTACTTCCATTACAGTTCATTGTTACTTAGGAGTTAGTACGGGCCCCATGTCTATTCCTCTTTGGAATAAACACATGCTCTTACCTAACCTCCGAGTATTCATTTCTAGGGTGACTGACTTTAATCCCGAGTAGACGTCGGCCCACCAAGGAAAAGCAGGAGACAGCGTCATTACGACCCTCTTTGCCGAACCTAGAGTAGGACTGCGGGCTCCTTTAACAAGGCGCAGGTACGTCTCAAACACACACATTAGACGGCCACCCATACTGTGGCTCAGGTAGAGCAAAGTATTTGTTGCACACGTACGGTGGAGCCAAAATCACTAGAAATTCAACCCACAAGGCGGCTAGTCAGCTAGCCCAGCCACTTCAGTCATCCACCGCATTTTTATTTTCGCCGGAAGGAGTGATAAGACTGGTTCTGGAGGTCTNGGTGGAGCCAAAATCACTAGAAATTCAACCCACAAGGCGGCTAGTCAGCTAGCCCAGCCACTTCAGTCATCCACCACATTTTTATTTTCGCCGGAAGGAGTGATAAGACTGGTTCTGGAGGTCTGACCCCTTTTGGACCACACCCACAACATGATTGAACATTCTGATGACCCTAGAGCTCCATCCACTGCATTGTTATTTCAGCCAGAAAGAGTAATTGGACTGACTCTGAGTGGCCCAATCACAACTGTCTTTACACCTAGCTACAGATCTTCGTCGCCTGCTCTTCCTTAGCGTGGCAGAACCTTAGTTCCTACCTCTATGCCATACACCCATAGAAGTGGTGCGAAATGGAGAGCTAAGGGGGCAGCTTCTGCCTCTGAGCCTAGCGTGAACTGCAACTCACTGCCAACTGCCCACTGCAGTCTATCCCCACGAGAACGAGTTCAAGCCGCCTGCCAACTGGAGAGACCTCACCTCCCAGTTCCCTCCAGCTCCCTTTTTCAGCCACCCCACAAGACCGCCGGCGAGCCGCATCCTATCGTTGAGAGATTTTGCCAAGGACTTTCAGTACAGTTGGGAATAGACAACCCTTGGTTCAGACCCAGCAGCCCTCCGCAGGCTCCAACCAGCACCGCCAACCACAATGTAAGCAAACATACAGCCTCTCGGCCATACTTTTGTTATTTTTACGTAGCGCTTTTAGCCTTTTGGCCATACCGCGCTCCGGCCACCCACTTGGCGGGGAAGAGGGATCACGCCCTCTCAATGCAGGTGTCCCAGCTATTCACCTGAGGTAACCAAGTCCTAAGCCCCGACTTGATACACAAGCTCCACCAGGAGCACCCTACCACAAGGCCTGAGACCCTCGTACTCAGAATACCAAGCGTGCGGTCTGACCGGAGCACTGCCCGGACCTCTAGTGTCTTGCTAGGACACTAGCAGAGCAAGTGCCTGCTCACCGCTCAGTCTTTCTTTAAGAGGGGGAATCTCTCCAGACCTCCTCCAGCATACGGAGTTAACCACTGCCAGCACGAGTCCAACCTCTATTGATCGGAACACCAGAGAGAACCTCTGGTGGGGCCAACCCGATCAGCCCGTGCTCCCACTTATTTGCCATGGCACTAGTGGGTTTACTCATGTCCGACCACCCCATCAACCACATCATTGGCAGACAGCGTGCAGTGCATCTCTGCTCAGGCGGTTTCCGTCATTATCAAAATCCGCAGGTCCTTTCCAATGGGCACCTGTAGGTCCTACAGGTCCAGAGTTCTCTCAGTGTTCATCACTGGCCACCGTTATCACNTGGGCACCTGTAGGTCCTACAGGTCCAGAGTTCTCTCAGTGTTCATCACTGGCCACCGTTATCACCCATTCACCCGCAGCGCAGCCGGTGAGCTGTCATTGGACACTTGTCCNCAACCTCTATTGATCGGAACACCAGAGAGAACCTCTGGTGGGGCCAACCCGATAAGCCCGTGCTCCCACTTATTTGCCATGGCACTAGTGGGTTTACTCATGTCCGACCACCCCATCAACCACACCATTGGCAGACAGCGTGCAGTGCATCTCTGCTCAGGCGGTTTCCGTCATTATCAAAATCCGCAGGTCCTTTCCATAGGTCCTACAGGTCCAGAGTTCTCCCAGTGTTCATCACTGGCCACCGTTATCACCCATTCACCCGCAGCGCAGCCGGTGAGCTGTCATCGGACACTTGTCCNCAGTGTTCATCACTGGCCACCGTTATCACCCATTCACCCGCAGCGCAGCCGGTGAGCTGTCATTGGACACTTGTCCTTTACCATACATTAGAATTTCTTCACTGCCAGCCATAGTACCTGCTTCGCCCATGGACTGCGCATGAGTTCCATCTGGCTCCAGCAGCAACAGCGGCCGAGTCAGGAGCTACCTTGGGCCACACCCAATCCAGTAGTGCAAAGGACCGTTAAGCCCACACCAGACTTTGTGCCATGCCGTCAAGCCACGCGCCGTAGCTTATATACCGGCCGGAGACCAGTCAGCAGCCAATAAAGTCAATCCAGTCATATAGCCTGTGTCTCTCACAGATTATTAAAACCTTGCCTGACCGTGACATCAGTCACCCGATGTCAGGCGTCAGCATTATAAAAAGTAGACAGAATGCACAAGTACCCACAGGGCGATACTCATAGACAGACACACACAAACAAAAGTCAGATGAAAACATTTTCCATGTGAATGTGTGGTCGTGCAACGTTTTACTGGTTAGACCAGCTTCATCAGGCGGCGAGCGTTGGCACACTGCAGTCTGGTGAGCGGCCAGGTGGCGAACTAGGGTGAGACGGGAAATTAGAAATGTGGCGGAGGTGTTATCGTAAGTTTAAGCCAGGTGTCTTTCTGGATTTGGTGATGTATTGGTGGGCCAGTTCCCAGAATTGCAGTTCTGTACCATTATTAGAAGGTGGTAGGGCCCTCACCACTCTGGAGTTAAAGTTCTGGTTGTGAGACGCTGCATGTGCTGCAACTGGCTTCTCCTATAAATTTACTTTTGTCCCAGCTACGGCTTGTTTGATGTCTGCCCTATGGTCATACATTCTCTGTCTCAGAGTGTTGGTAGTAAGGCCAGTATACTCTGCATTGCAGTAAACGTACTGTAGATGGTAGATAACATTTTCTGTTGCACAGTTTGTAACTGCCCTGGATAGGATAAGTCTGATTAGTGAGAAAATCTGAAATTTTTTTTTTCTTTTCACTGTTACACTAAAAATCCAGTTCCATTCTTCTTAACCACCCAAAATATGTGTTCACAATCAACTCAGCCTTACTGTCTAGCAGCAAAAATAAATACTAATGTAAACAACCACTTTTTATATAATATGAAACAATGCCATATACACACACTAGCATATGTCAACATATCTGTGATAAAATAACAACACGCCAAGTTTCTTAAATACGCAATTTTATTCAATAACTACAGCTGGAACCCAGTTTTATGAGGCCTCACAGTTCCCAAGAATGGTCTAGTAAAACTAACATCCTCGTAAAATCATAGCAGACTGATTTTGACTCCCAAAAACCTAAAAAAATGCATTGAAACTTCATTTTTTATGCTAAGTAGTTTTCAATAACATCTAGCACAAAAATAACAAGTGTATTTGTGTAATTAATAAAATATAAATTTATTTCAATAGACATACACCTTCTGAATTGAAGTATACTGCAGATCTGTATATATGACCACCTCTTGTCCCAAATATGTGTATGTAATGTAAACATGTGGCACTGTGTCACTTTTAGTGAAAATAGCCTGTTTTCAATAGCTTATTGCAAAAAATCAGACAATTTATTAACAAAATATTAATTTCTTTCAATAGGTAGACGTCTTCCGAATAAAAGTGTACCACAGAATGGTATAAATAACCTCCCGTTGCCACAAAAATTAAAGTTTAGCACCAGGCGAGGAGTAACTTTACGAGTGCGAAGTCCATTTTCAGACATCTTAAGAATTAAATGATAACTGTGACGTGTGATGCGCACTGACAAATATTTAAACACGACTTCACCTCATCTTTACGTGTCACCNATCTTCCGAATAAAAGTGTACCACAGAATGGTATAACCTCCCGTTGCCACAAAAATTAAAGTTTAGCACCAGGCGAGGAGTAACTTTACGAGTGCGAAGTCCATTTTCAGACATCTTAAGAATTAAATGATAACTGTGACGTGTGATGCGCACTGACAAATATTTAAACACGACTTCACCTCATCTTTACGTGTCACCACGTTACCCCAGGCAGGGTTTGAAACCAGAAACGACTAGCTATCAGAGCCTACCAGCACGCCCCTAGACGCGGAGCACCCTTGGACAAGTCAGCCAAGTTCGTTTCACCTTTACGTTAGAAGTCGCGCCAACCCACCACATGTGGTAGAAGCCAGCCAAGCGCCTAAGCTTGCGCCGCCAATACAACCCCGCATTACAGAGACGCTTATTCACCATGGACCAAGAGATGGACCCGAGAGCGCAGCTCCGCCCACGGGAGGAGCTCACCCTCGCACCACAGAGAGCCTGCGGGCAGGTGGAATATATGTCCGTGCACCGCCGCAGAAAGGCAGTTCATTCTGAGCAACTCGCTCAACCATCTCATGTGCTGGAGCTCTCTGCCAACTCCAACGTCTTCGCGACCTACCCAAAACTATTCAAGACTTTCACCAGCAACCCCCGAAGAAGTCTTCAACTTCCTTCTACACGCACTACCCTTCTGGTAGTACCACCCGAGTCCCTTCTGGACAACAGCATCCAGTTAGTTAGGGTCAGTTGTTACTATAGCTACATAGCCGCATCTGCTCGTGTCTAGTTTAGACCCAGGTCCCCTCCACCTTGTTAAGGTAGTCTACTTCCGTTTCAGTTCCTGGTTAGTTAGGAGGTAGTACGGGCCACCGTGTCTATTACTCATGGAATAAACACGTTTTCTATCAAACTTCAGAGTACTGATTGGAGGGTAACTGTGTCTTTTATCCTCCGTAGACAGCCCACCAGGGAAAAGCAGGAGACCACGTCATTTACAAAACCAATTGCGGAACCTCGAGTAGAACTGCGGGCTCCCTTATCCGGGTGCACGTACATCGCAAATACACCCATTAGATGGTAACCCATACTGTGCACCTAGTGTGCAGTACCGTAGAACCACAACCACTAGAAACTCAATCCACAAGGCGGCTAGTCAACCAGCCCAGCCAATTAACTCCATCCACCTCGCTGAACTGTCGCCGGAAGGAAAAACAGACTGGTTCTGGAGGTCTGCACACCTTTGGACAACACCCACATCCAGGGTAAACCCACTGCTATAACCACAGCGTTTAACTGTCGCTGGTTGGAGTAATGGGGTATGACTCTGGTTGGCTCTGCCTCGGCTTGGCTATACACCTAGCTAGGGATCATCGTCGCCTGCTCTCCCTTCGTGGGGCCGACTTTAGTACCTACCTGTATGCCATACACCCATAGGAGTGGTGCGAAGTGGCAAGCTCGGAAGGCAGCTACTGCCTCCGAATACAACTGCACTTTGCAGTACAACCCCTGGGAACGAGCTCAAGCCGCCAGACAGTTGGATTGGCCTCACCTCCCAGCTCCCTACCACTCATGAGTTCCGGTCAACTTCAGCAGCAACAGCAGCTGAGCCAGGAGCTACCCCGGGCCACGCCCATTCCAGGTGGCTGTGTGCCAACCAGTAATACGAAGGACAGCCAAGCCCACAGCCAACTTTGTGCCGTGCACCCTAGCCTGTACACCGGCCGAGGTCCGGTTAGCAGCCAGTAAAGTCAGCCAAGCATACCGCCCGTGTCTCTGACCAACACACAAATCCTTGCCCGACTGTGATGTCATCGTCAATCACCCGACGTCACCCATCAGCCTAGAAGAATACATACAACCTGTTGGCACCACAAGTGATGTTTAAAGACAGCGCAGCATGACTTCTTAGCAGGAAACAACTTCTACTGTCTGGTACTGGAAAATTCAGCGTGGCATTCTGGGACATCAGCTTTAAATCTGACCTAGTTTGACACCTCCACATTCAAGACCTGCACATAATGAATTTGCTGAAGGTAAGGGAAGAGATTTTATAAGCATGTATTTTTTGTTTTGTAAATTGTTAACACACACGAGTGAAACTACGCACATATTGTGCGTGAACAGATGGTCAGTAGTCAAAAGCACAAGATAGGAATCTGAAAACTTAAATAAAATCGTAGTTTAATAAATATTGTTTAAGTAGGCCATCAACACTAACATTCAATATAGTCAATTCCAAATGCATTCCAGACTCAAAAACCAAAAAGAGAAACTAAAATCAAACATAACAGGAATGTAAAAAGAAAACGTATCCGAAAACCAAACAGCATGCACAAAAACTAATATGGCAAAGTGATAACGAGACTCTGGGCTGTAGGAGATAAAGGTGGCATGCGTAACTTGTGGTGTTATTGGCCGGCCTTGATACTGTGCGTGTAATAGCGTATCATTGCCATTGTCATGAAAGAGAACTAGAAGAGAGTTGTGAGGAGAGAGGTAAGTGTAAAGATTCCCTACCAAACATCACATGTTACATGCAGGTGTACCAATCTAGAGTATCTTGCATGGTGGAGCCCTCAACTGGATAAAATATTTAAAGCGGTGGACTCCTGGGTAGTTCATCTTGAGTCCCTGGCTCGGTGCCAAGCCTAGAGGATGGGAAAATTTTATATGGCGATTCTCATGTAGGGATTGTGAACACTTCCTTGATGAGGAAATTTCCTCACGGTACTCCCGTATTCATTCCATCAATGCTCCACCCACATGTCATCTCTCCCCTTGCACATTCTTCATAATGGATGGATGTGTCTCTTAGCTAGCAGACCAGCTACACAGCCTCCTCTCATCTACACTGAGCCCACCTGGAGGAAACAACACACAGACTTACACTATTCAAGTAGTTACCAGTGGCGGGCCATGGTGGTACCTGATCGCTATGCAATCTTTCAAGTCGTATATGCTCGCACTCTTGCTGCGATGGGAAGAACACCACACAAATGTAATAAAGGATAAATTTATCCTCTTAAAACTGATACTGTCGAGCATCAGTCACATTAGAATCAGTTTGGGAACAAAGTGTCCCAGCCTGCGTGGAGGCACTGGTGTTAGTGGTGCGGACGCACCTGGCTGGCCTGGCTGCTGCGGCGGCTGGAGCCCATCTCACTGGACCGCATACTGCCGTAGTAGGTGCTAACGGTGCTGCCGCTGTCGCGACGTGAGCTGGCTGGCTGGTGGAGCAGTGTCTGTCCTGGCCGCAGCGGCAGGTCCACTAGCGAGGTCTGGCCGGGTGGCAACGTCACCGCCTTGCCACCTCCTTCCATCTTCAGGTTTGTGATGCGGCGGTTCAGCTCTCCCATGTTGGCCAGGCTGGTCGCTTTCCTCGCACCTGTGTGACCCAGCATCAGAACACTACTTTGGCGACAAAACACAAGCAGTCTTCTGACATCATTTATTCAAATGTGAAATATATCTTTTCTGATTTAATGCGAAGTTGTACATTAAAATAAATGTGACTAATTTTGAAAATGCAAAAAAATTCTGCTGTTTTCCTTTTACGAAGTCTTTTCACATAATTTTGACAGTGGAAACCAATAACAAAAGTGAATAAACTGCGATGAAGCTATACTACCATAATACTCAAAGTTTTTACATATTAACAGCTTAAAGATAAAATTCAAATATGGTTAGAAAATGTATTACTACAATCGGAAATGTTTCATACGTGTTCATCAGAAATATCATTAACCATTGTGTCTCGTGTTTCGGAACCCACAACATTGATTTCATCATTACCTAATTTACCTCCAATTAGATGACACTGGCAACCCACACAGCCACTAGCTCTACCAAGACTGCAAGACTTTAACTTACAAGCATCAGCATTAAAAAATATGTGACAACCATATGTGATTCTAACACATGATGATGTACGGTGTTAATAAGAACACAGCAAGACAAAATAATTGGCTGCAGCTATTTCAGCAGAATTTGTTATAATTAGGCACGCATGTATGGTCTGTGTGACTCCACAGATGACATTGTTTATTTATGTTATAAAAAGGAGACAGAATACACAAGCTCACAAACTGGTACTTGTGGATAAACACACAGACACAGCCAGCTTCATCAAACACTGAGCGGTGGCACACTGCAGTCTGTTGAACAGTGGTTGCCAAACAGTGAACCTAGCGGCCAGGAGGAGAACTAGGGTGAGAAGAGAAATTTGAAATGTGGTGGAGGGTTTACCTTATGTTCAAGCCAGGCATCTTTCTGGATTTGGTGATATTGGTGGGCCAGTTTCCAGCATCGCAGTTGCACTATTATTGGAAGGTGGTAGGGCCTTCGCCACTTTGGTTGTGTAACAGGAGTCAAAGTTCTGGTTGTGAGAAGCTGCATGTGCTGCAACTGGCTTCTCCTGCAAATTCATATTCTCTCCAGCTACGGCTTGTTTGGTGTCCGCTCTATGGCCATTCATTCTCTGTCTGAGAGTGTTGGTGTTGAGGCCAATGTACTCTGCATTGCAGTGAACGCACTTTAGCTGGTAGATGAGATNTCTCCAGCTACGGCTTGTTTGGTGTCTGCTCTATGGCCATTCACTCTCTGTCTGAGAGTGTTGGTGTTGAGGCCAATGTACTCTGCATTGCAGTGAACGCACTTTAGCTGGTAGATGAGANTCTCTGTCTGAGAGTGTTGGTGTTGAGGCCAATGTACTCTGCATTGCAGTGAACGCACTTTAGCTGGTAGATGAGATTTCCTGTCGCACAGTTGCAGCTGCCTTGGATAGGATAAGTCTGATTGATGAAGCTGTTGTTTAAGGAGGTGGAGGCTGGCTTTCCACCCACCACCACTCCCTCGTGTACATCGCTCAAACACAGCCACTGCACGGCAGGGAAAGAACGACAATGTCTCTGAACAACACACACTATCCAACTGTATCCACAGCACGAGTATAAAGACAACGGCAGACCAGCAAGAGGACTGTTGTACTCCAGCCTTAGTCCTGCGAAATATCTCGCCAAGAACAAGCAGCCCACCACTCTCAAAGAAACCATCCTGAGTTTATATAGTGCACTACTATGCCTTGCATAAACCCAGTGGATGAGCCTAAAGACGTCAGGCTAACTTCGCCTCGGCAGATTCATCCCCGTCACTTAACTAACAGCCAAGGTAAAAATTCTCAGTTTGTCTGCTGACAAAGCACTGTACCCTGCATTGCTTCAAACCCAAATTTTGCTGTCTTTATTGGAGCCTGTAATCCACACCACAGCTTCCTTCTCACTTTGCCATGTAGAACCAGACGTGATCTGCTGGGTACTAGACAGTCTGGATACCAGGCACTCAAGTGAGGAGTCTGTTTGCACAATGCGCCGGTTACTGTGTATATTCAAACTGTTACTGTTTAACCCAAGGCCATCTAAAAGAACTGTTGCACGTAGAAACCAGAAGCCATCACAGGTCACGCTGTAATTCTTGAGCAATACACCAACCTCTGTACATTCCACTGTGTATCCACTCCTGAGGCAGAGGATTGGAGGGGAAAGTGTCAGGCCGTCACTCTCTCCACACTGACGGACAGGACAAACCTTACGCGTCAATTTCCGAGGAAAACTTGTCCAACTATGCCTTTCTCCAAGCCAGGAGTTGAAAGGAAGGGTAAAGTCAATAAAGCCAACTCGGCTCAAGGATTACAACGGAAGGGCTACATTACTCTGGTTATTAGAAACAAACTGTGAGAAATAACCCAGCAAGAAAGTCAGAGGCTAGTGGCAAATCCAGCCCAATAACCGTAAGGANCCCAGCAAGAAAGTCAGAGGCTAGTGGCAAATCCAGCCCAATAACCGTAAGGATTGTTTCAACCCCATATCAAGGTAGCTGGTAAATATAACCCATGGATGTGACCCAAAATGCTAGAATCAATATCCCTCAATTGGGATCACTGCTGCTCAATCACCACTCCTTATGGATGGTTTATTGAATTGTAACATACGCCCTACTCAATAGTCCACACTGACGCGTGAGGCTTATTTCACATAGATATAAACCTGACTTCTCCTCATCTTTACGTATCATCATGTTACCCCAAGCGAGGTTTGAACCCTGAAACGACTTGCTACGAGAGCCTAACATTACGCCCCTAGATGTGGAGGCACCCACGGACACGTCAACTCCCTCACGTGTGAGAGAGGCTAGCCAAGCAACCCAGTTAAGCTACTCAGCTCGCGAAGCAGAGGCAACCCAGTATTACAGAGATGCCTAGTTCCACCACAGACATAAGTGTTATGCATCAAATATTAAACATGACTGCATTAAATACAATCTGAATTTGCAAATAGTATACGACTTAATTGTGTCCATTTTTTTTATTGGAAGCAGACATGCAAAAACTGTACATATATTATCTTATAAAAAAAATCTGCATGTTATTTACAGACACGATTACACAATAATTAAGTCTCCAAAGATGAGAAATGAAATCAAGATGCTAAAGAGAAGTCTTGTCTACTGGTTTTGCAACACGCACCCAAACAATAAGATGCTTTACAATGTACTTTGTTATTTTACAACACAGGCATGGACACGGCTGTACTGCCCAATGTAAAGAAGCACCCTGTCGAAAGGTACAATTGTATGTGTTCAAAAGGAACATTTCAATCATTGAAAATTCACGTTTTTATCCAAAGGGGGTGCAATGAAGAAGCCCTAGCTAACTCAATGACTGAATCACAATTTACCAGTGTTATAAAAAGTTACGTTAATGCTTGTGGAGAACACATTTATGTGCCCACCTCAGAAACAAGTGCCACTGTTCTGAACCTCCACACGGTAGCGCTTAGTAGTGATCAGAAATTATGTCCAGTCTCTTCTCAAATTGAAACACATGTCATGTTCATTAATCTGGCACATAAGGTATTCACAGGTATTCGAGACGTGACTCCAACAAACAACAACTTTGCAGTCAAAATAAGTTCACTTTGTAAAGATTCTGGAAAGAAAACAATTAATTTTTTTTTTACATTTAGCCTAACATTTATTTTGTGTGCAAAACACGTGCTGTCATTTCCAGCCAACAGAAAATTCCTCATTTTCATAGTTTTCTGTACAACTGTGCATCAAAGCTGCGATCTTGCGCTTTTAATTACTCATAAAAAATAATAACTTTTAAAAAACATGATTTTTAAAAGTTGCAAGGGACTTTTCTTTCTCTTTTAATAATAACATTTTTTAGATTTGGAACATCAAATGTGACATGTAAAATTAGAATGGTGCTTGGTACACATTTAAATTAAAGAGTTTTATGACTTCCGCAGTTTTAGCAGAACACAGCTGTGTGTCTTTGTACTGCAGCTAGACGTGTTTGTCTTCAAGCTCCACCAGTTACATAACTGTAAGTCCAAGTTATCTCAAGTCATCTCAACAGTACTGGTTATGTCAAACATCTTGTACCAGCAGTGTCATTGCTGTGGCTGGAAGTATGACTCAGGATATACATTCAGGAATGAAATCAACATGTGCAAAATGTCATGTGGAATTATTTTAGGGTAATGTGTAAAAATCGCACACAAAAGAATTAGGTAGTTGAAATGGAAAAATACGGAGGCCTGCAGCTCAGTCCTTTGACTTAACTGTAAACACCCAGGGATTAATATTCAACCCATACAACCTTTACAGTGTCATATTACTTGAGCAGATAAATATTTGAAACTGCTTCTCATGTGACATGGGTGTATCGGCATGTAGGGTGACTCACCTCCTATACTAGGCAGTGGTGGTAACGCCGATATGCCTTTCACCTGCAGCCGGCCTTTGAGACGATTACGACTGCTCCTGTCGGACAACAGCAGGTTCCCGGGCTGGTCGCCGGCTCCGACCACGGCCCGCAGAGCCACTGGCAGATCCGGCAGCTGCAACGACAGAAAGGCTCTGTCAGTCAGTTCGAAGGAGACAACAGCATTGTGAGACGCTCGACACTGTTTCTGTCCAGCCCCCAGGACGGTAGACAGTTGGTTGCAGGGCACCTGTTGCTGCTGTCCGCATCTGCGACTCTATTCTCTGTACATCAGTTTTGTTAGGCTGGACCCACATTGAAGAACAGTTGACATATTTACGACATACCTTCAATTTCAGAGAGATGAAATTACTGGGATCACTAAGGGATTGTTTTTTTTAAATTTCATAACATGCTAACTGATGTACAATGCCTGTCAAGTCCAAAAGAGGATCTCGATTTTGTGGAGGGTCAGTTTTAGATTCTTGTCATGGGAGAAGGGCACGGCCTCATCATATGGTTAGAAAACAATACTACATTAATAAAATTAAAGTCAGTTTTTTAAACTATTCTGATATTATTTCACTTCAGTTTTAAAATATTTGCAGAACAGTTTCTCATGTCAGTGTGAGAGTTTTGCTTTGGGGTAACCCCCCTTTTCCCCCTGGATCCACCACTGATCAAGTAATTTAATAAGTAAAATGTCTTTAAAGTGAGAACAACATAAACATAAGTACTCAAATAATGTGAATTTTAGGTTATTCAGTAAATCCAACTGAAATATGAAAAACATTTTTTTTTTTTAACAGAGCAAGTCATATTTATAATAAGTAGCAAAATATTAGATTTATCTTTTAAATACCATTATATAATAGGGTCCTGCAATTAATGTTTCCCCGTATAAAGAAGTTTCCTTATCGTTTTACGAACATTAAGAGCTACCAAATTCTCATGTAAATGTGGTACGTAAGTACGTAGTATGTTCAAAGTAGTTCGACAAGTTATTGAACACAATAACTGTCATGATAGAACTGACGTGACTAGAGCTCGGTACAGCAAGGTAGAGAGACGGTACCTCTATCTCCTCGCCATCTGTGATCCAGTCGTCAGCGTCGACAAGAGCAGAGAGGGCGGAGTGGTCGGGGTTGGTGGTCGACACTCTGCAGTCTGCTGGCTCGTCGGCCGCGCCGGCGCCGTGTTGAGCTGCACTCAGTGGGCTGCCCTGCTGGCCGGGCGAGCTCGCCTCCTGCACACCACTCTCGTTAGAGCTCACCAGTGGAACAACCTTCATGTTGTATTGGCATCACAAACAGCAAAGAGGAGGCTGCTGTGTGCAGTTTCTTCGCACAGAAATACACGTGAGAAAGCAGGGCTTAGCACTGAGACCAGTTGTGTAACAAGCGATGGAGCTTCATGATGCACACAATGGTCAAAACATACCAACAATTATCTTGTACACAGGACAGCAATGGGAAAAGCAAACTTGAATACTCTGCATTGAAAGACTAAGAGTGCCTTACCAAAGCACCTTTATTGTTTTAACTGTGTTATGGAGATTTATAGAGTAGACAATGTACAGAGGGACTTGAAATTTTATACTTAATAATGAAAAATAGTTTATACTGAACAAATATTTAATTATATTTAATCTGTTGTTCATTTGAAAGATGTATTTTAAAGTTATACTGAGATTAAAAATTACAGAGTAGCTAGGAACACAATCGCAAAAAATTCCCTGACTTTTCCTGAATTTTTCTAAATTCCATAAAATTTTTCAAGACCAATATATTAGGCTAACATTAAGAACATATTTTATGATATTTCCTCACAAAACTATAAACTACTATATTTAATGGGTAACACCAACACACTTTGCTTCACAGATATACCAACATAGTAATAAATACAGTATTTATGAAACATGAAAAAAAAAAAACAAAAAAAAAACATGTTCAGTTAGATTGGCATGATGGCATGTGACAGATGTGCCCGCATTGCGCACACAGTCAAATTAAATACATTCTTAGCTATAGATTCTCTGACCTCACCTAAATATTTAGTTACTATTCTCAGTTTTTATTGTCCCTTATGCCAGCCACCCTGTTTGAGGACAACATACTCACCACACAAATAAAGGTGGCGAGCACCCTGTTTTCTCAGTAATGTGGTTTTTGTTAGTGAAAATTCGTTCAGCTATTACATATCTCCAGGCTAAGACAAATGAATCAAGGCATGAAAACCACATGTAAACAAGTTCCCTCCAATACTGGTTTAGCTTCGTTGTACATGAATACACTTCTCAGGAACACACTCATCGACTCCATCACAGTGGACAAATGTGTGTTGTGAGTCTGCTACCTGGTAGGCATCGCAATACTTTATATAACTGTGATTTGGTTTTTCAAAAACAGTTGGGTTAAGTGGAATAATGCAAGCTGAAATGGTTGTTTAGTTTTCAAATCATGATGATGATTCGTTATTTAAAAACCCATTTTGTTTTCGCACCATGAAATTTAATTCAAAATATGAGTCACAACTGTTATTTTAATGAAACAAACTAACAAAACCACAGGTTTTGTGGTGGTGCACTATTTTTTTGGTTCACTCATGTTAGTTTTTTTGATTAAAATATTTCAAACACATCTCGTTAATTAAAAAAAATAATTTCTAAGGTGGTTTGCACTTTAATAAAACATATGTCTTATTTAAAATATTGACCACCACTTGATTCTACTCATGAACAAATACCAACATTGAATTTCTCAGTTGGTGGCAATAAAATGCCTATCAATATTTTGAAGTGTAAAGTGTAGTGCAACACCGGTAACAGATGCAAGGTGCAGCGATAACTAACCTCGGACTTGACGCTGGGGCTGGACAGACTGGCCGTCTTGCCGCTCATCATCTCCTCGCTGCGTGGACTGGAGTCCAACAGCCCACCTGCTCCTCCGGACCCATCCTCCGTGCCGTCGCCTGCCCCCTTGTGCTTCTTGTTGGCGTAGAACTCCGCGCCGTGCACCGTCTTCACGTGCTTCCGCAGGGAGCTGGGGTCCGTGTACCTCTTGGTGCAGCCCGGCGCCTTGCACACGTATGGCTTCTGCATCGACCACAACACAAAACACAGCGGTCAAAACAAAAAAATATACACACACATGTGAAATGTAAATGGTAAATAGTACACCATAGTTGTGTCAAACAAAAAATACAACACAGGAGTACTTCACATGTAGGAGCAAACAAGTAGCAAGACTTGAAATTAGAGCAGTGCGTTACCATATGAAGATAAAATATAAAAAAGAAAANGTAGGAGCAAACAAGTAGCAAGACTTGAAATTAGAGCAGTGCGTTACCATATGAAGATAAAATATAAAAAAGAAATTGTAATTTTAACGGTAAACTATGTTAATACAATGGCACTATACAGTATGATCTTGAATTACAGGTACAAATGCAATGAGGTGATTCCTTATGCAAAATGAGGTAAAAAACATTATGTGACAAGTCTTACAGTATTTCAATAGGTTATAATTCAAATTAATAAAGCTAACTTGAGATGAAATTAACATTCCACGCATACTATTGTCTTGAAACAAGATCTGATAATTTCCGAACAGTTGTTGGGTGATATCATCCCCATTTATTAAGAAAATATGAGGTGTGACAGCAGTTCTGGCTGGCCACATACCCTTACACACTCCGTCTGTTTCCTTGAAAACGGTTTGCTTGCTTCGGAGTGTTACACCATGGCAATTTTTTTTGTACATTAATGTACACATGATTATGATGTCATTAAAAGCAATAAATTCCCAAGGATTACACAAAGTTGTTGAATAAAAACATAACAAACCATATTTTGTTAATAAATGAGGATGATACTACCCAACGACCATACACAGATTCCAGATCTTGATTCACGGAATTGTTCTTTCATCTCAGGTATGTGTTATTATATTTAATTAACATCATTTTAAATTATGAATTACTCTGGGACATAGGTCGTATAATGTTTTCTATTTCATTTTGCGTAGGGAATCACCTCAGAGCATTTGTACTTGTAGTTCAGGATAATCCTGTATATACACGATGTGAAAATGCTCATTTTATACAGGAAAGGCAGGAAGATTAAGTAATCATGAGTGGCTTAAGAGTGAACTAAAAACCGTTTGAGAAAAAATTTATGAGAAAAAAATTATTAACAAAAACATGTCATTGGACTAGCAGTAGTTCAAATCTGTACTGTACTAGCTCTAGGGTATAATTCTTAAATTTGTGCTACATTTTTTAATTACACATGCAGGCAAGAACTATAAAATAATGTGAAACGTGGAGAAAGCTGCATGTGAACATGAAGTGATGGTTCCAGGAGAAATGAGCAGTAAAATTGTTTACTGTAGTGTATCAGGAACCATTTTCATGAAGTTATGAATTATAAGCACCTTGTGGTTTGCTTATATTACAGTAGTATTGTTTTTAAATATCTTCTTTCAATAGGATAAGGTTAAACATACCAACTTACCTCTTACAGAACACGGAAAACTCCTTTCTTACTGCTTGAAATTAGAAAATAAAAAGACAAAGTTATTGCAAACTACAGTGAGAAAAGTTCACAGTTTGAGAAGAGTGTACCAACACAATTACGTATTGCCAGGGGACGTGCATACCTCATTGGAGTGCGTTCTGTTTTGGTGCTTGGCGCGGTCGGAGGCATTGCTGAACGCCTTGCTGCAGCCGGGATACTCGCACATGTACGGCTTCTCACCGGTGTGCGAGCGCAGGTGCGTCTTGAGGTTCTCCAACCGTGAGTACGCTTTGAAGCAGCCCTCAAACTACAATGCACACAGTCATTCTCATGCTACATGTTTCTCGGTGCAGTGTTGAACTGTAATCCGTTTTTTGCAGACATGCCACTGACAAAAGGCTGCAACTGGTGCATTCTTAATTACGTAAGCAATTTGTGAATCTCTTTTTGGTAAAAATTCGTTGCATGTAACTCTGAATGAAGTGTCTGTTTCCAAAGGTTGTCCTGTCTAAGCACCCAAAGGTGGAGGGAAAAAATAAAGTGAAATGTTAAAGAAATGCACTATTAGCAAGTTGTGTAACAAACATGCACAGATGAGACAAGGAGCACTTTGCAACTCAATCTCCAATTTGCTTAAAAACCTTTAGTACTCTCCATCTCATGCAACTTGGCAAGATTTTGACAGTTCGACGAAAGTAGCGCCAATGTTTACTTTTTGTTCAAGTATCCTTTTGCCATCAGCTGGTGCATCAAGTGGCGGTTGTATATTTATTTTACTAACATGCTGTCAGTTAATCCTCTTTCCATTGTATTGCTAAACAAATTTTAAGGTATTTATAATCTGACATCTGTCTAAAGAATGTGTAGGTTATAAAAGTAAAAATAGAAAACCTTGCAGAAATTAAATATTGTTAATAATTTTTTTATTTATTACAGACAACAAATTTAGGTTTAACATTTGCGAGATGGTAATTGTAGTTCTTATCACACTTTGGATGTTAAAACTTATATGTTAAGACTGGAAATAAAAGTAATTCGGGGAACTTGCTTGACAACGCACTTTTCATTCGCCAACAAACAACTTACCAACGACCTTTGTAAAGCAGTAATTCTGCTATTACCGATACTAAACAGCTTGAGTTAGAAATATGTGGCGTGGAATAACATAAGAATTGCTTAAAAACTACCCACACAACTTCCCACGCGCATCCCACTTTCTTTGTTTTATTAATAAAGAATAGTGACAACATGAAAACAACAAAAATATGGGTTTGCTGGAGGAGACCTTGGCGTATAATGCACGTAGGCGTATAATGCACGTAGGCGTATAATGCACGTAGGCGTATAATGCACGTAGGCGTATAATGCACGTAGGCGTATAATGCACGTAGGCGTATAATGCACGTAGGCGTATAATGCACGTAGGCGTATAATGCACGTAGGCGTATAATGCACGTAGGCGTATAATGCACGTAGGCGTATAATGCACGTAGGCGTATAATGCACGTAGGCGTATAATGCACGTAGGCGTATAATGCACGTAGGCGTATAATGCACGTAGGCGTATAATGCACGTAGGCGTATAATGCACGTAGGCGTATAATGCACGTAGGCGTATAATGCACGTAGGCGTATAATGCACGTAGGCGTATAATGCACGTAGGCGTATAATGCACGTAGGCGTAACGAAAATGATTACCGGTCCAATATAAATACTAGTAATCAAAATCGCTCTACACGGAAATACAAACATTACTTAAAAAATTATACAGAGCTCGCGGCCAAATAAAACCANTACCAGTAATCAAAATCGCTCTACACGGAAATACAAACATTACTTAAAAAATTATACAGAGCTCGCGGCCAAATAAAACCATTGGTAGCTGTTCGTAAATTTGTTATTTTACAAAAAAATTATTTTTTTTCTGGCTGGTTGTGATTTGGGAGCTGGCTACTAGATGGCGTGGAAGGGCGTGTTGTAACAGATGGCGTGGCAGGGCGTGTTGTGAGACGAGCATGTTGCTCAACAAGTAGTTGCCACGTTCACCTGCCCCTTGAGTCCGTCTTTGTAAAAATTCTTTTTTCTCCTATTACTGGCTCAAAACAACAAGATTTTGAAATATATTTAGTCAAATTATTTGAAAAAATTATTCAACTATACCCTCCAATATTTCTGTAGGCTTTTGGAATTAATATCAAGCATGTATGGAAGGTGTGGAGAGTGAGAGTATGACATAAAAGGAAGTCCGAATGTTTGAAGTTGCATTTCATTTGAACAGATCACGTAAAATAAAACATATTAATTCATCTAGGAACTCCTTCTTANCGTGGAGAGTGAGAGTATGACATAAAAGGAACTCTGAATGTTTGAAGTTGCATTTCATTTGAACAGATCACGTAAAATAAAACATATTAATTCATCTAGGAACTCCTTCTTACCCCTTATCCGCGTATTTTCTGCTTGTCTGATGTGCGTCGGCAGTGCAGTCAGAATAGCCAACGTAATATTAATTTTTGTTCGTTCTTGCATCAGTTGATACAGGATTTTTTTAATGGCACATTGTTTATTTCGTATAGATCAAGTTGCCACTCACTGACTGTCACAATCTTGCCAAGTTATATGAGACAGAAAGTACAAGGAGACTCTTATTCCTGTACAAGGCAAGTTTCAAAAAGCTGCCATATTTTGTTTCTTATTGTAGACAAGGGCCCCCCCTTTGGAACTGGTGTCCTTTTAAAAATGCAATTCTATAGGTTCTCAGGTCCTTTGGGAATTGTAAAAAATTTGCTAGAAGAACAGAAAACTTTTGAGGCCATTTCTGCAGTATCCATAACTCAATTATTAATTTCTATTGACAAGTCAACCTCTGGAAATTGACACTTCAAATATTTTAACATAAACAATAGCATAAATACATCCACTATCATTGGCAGGAAGTTCAAAAATGATTGCTATGCTTAGAAATGCTGTTAGTAGGTAGTGTGTAGTGTAAATGTGTGCATGTTGCAGCCTCCTGGTGGGGTCAGCAAGGATGTGGGGCGGATGGTTGTACATGCAGTTGATGGAGCGCAATGAGATGGCAGTGTAACAGCCCTGTAGATAATGCTTATGTTTCAATCTTAAAAATAATTTACTAATGGTTTTTATTTCTTCAAATATTCTGGAAATTTTTTATAGAAGCATTATATGGTACTACAAAAGTGAATAAACGATTGTGCACAATACAATTCAGAGTAACAATAACAGGAGACATTTGTATATATTTTTTAATAACACCCTATGCTTGTTTGACTTTGTGACCTCTTTTGTAATCCTTTGACAAGCTTCGCTGGTATCTAATCTGTCGTATATACTGCAAATAGAGAATGTGTGTGTTTTATAAAGAGAGGAAAGATGTGTTATACACTATTGAAAATACATTTAAGAACACCCCTCAGGTCTATATTTATATGCCCAATGTTGGTACCCTAGGAGATGGTGTGAGGAATTGATCAAAATCTCAAGTCTGTAGGACATCCACAACATTAACAGACGACTATGGTTGTGCGAATATTCAGCATACCAAAACGAAAACGAAAAATTACAACTTTCATTTTTGTTTTGGTAAGAAATTTGTTTGCCGAAATTTGTAACAAAACGAAAATCCTTGACTTCAATNAAAATTTGTAACAAAACGAAAATCCTTGACTTCAATGAATTTTAATAAGAGTGTTAATTTAGAGCACAAGCATAGAAAATTTTTGTCTGCAAACATTTATAGAGGAAAATCATTATTGGACACACAGATTTTTTAAAAAAAATATTTACTTAGGTAATTTTGAGTACAATGGGTTTGCTAAATTCAGCATGCAGTTTGTGTAAATTCGTCTGGTCATCTGGGTATACATTTCACATCATAAGAAAATACAAATAATGTTTAATTACTCTTAAAAATTAAACTGTATCTAAATAANTATACATTTCACATCATAAGAAAATACAAATAATGTTTAATTACTCTTAAAAATTAAACTGTATCTAAATAACCCTTTCAGTTCCTGCGTGCACTACAGAGGTCATGTTGAAGAGGATGGAAATATATGATGTGCGTTGTATACAACTAAGTTCATTGCCCACCGCAGTCAGTTTCTTCCCTGTTGGCAAAGTGATTGGTGGACATTTCTACACCTACGGCTGGCGAGTAGTTTATCCCAATGCCTCTAAATCACAAGCACATATTTGAAACCATGTATTAGTGCAGGACTGAAAGGGTTAACATCAATTACTTATTTAAAGAAATAGCTGAAAAATCTAAAGTAATTTTTTTAACTGAAATGTGTACAGGTTGTCCTCTACTTTCATACATAATGTGTTCCTGAAAATGTGTGTGGAAGTTAAATGTATGAACATTGAATCATATATACGCATGTAATAAGAGGGATTCCAATCCAAAGTTACAAGAAAATTGTAAAAAAAAAAATTTTGGTACAAAGATAATATATTTAAATCAATAAATGTGTTATTTTTAACAAGTATTTAATTGAAAATCACAAATAAAATATATGTGCATTACTTTCTTACCTGAAATGTTGATTTTCACCACCTGTATACATATTTAATTGTAAGTACTATGCAAATAAATAAGGTAATTAAATTTGCTTTCTACTTTCTGTAAATCTGTTGTGCAAATGTAACATTTTATTTTGTAGGTTGTAAAAACAATAAAAAAGTATTTCACAGATTCGTATATTATTTTAACAGAATCACTCATTTGTATTTCCCAATATGACTGCCATATCTAAACATTAAGAACACATGATCCGCGAAGGCTGGAAAACACAGCAGGCAGTGTTAGATAGCAACTAACAGTGTTATATCAATATGTTGGTAGGCTGCCAGATGTACGAAAGACCAAGTTGGTCGTATGAAAGTTGATTTAGAGGTGATAATATGTCATGTATGAAAGTGCGAGTTGTAGGAATCTGGAATGTATGNCCAGATGTATGAAAGACCAAGTTGGTCGTAAAAGTTGATTTAGAGGTGATAATATGTCATGTATGAAAGTGCGAGTTGTAGGAATCTCGAATGTACGAAAGTCGAGGACTGCCTGTACACTTCATTGCTTGCACAGCATGTGAGGTTAGTGCTGCACGTATGGTTGGAAGAAGCTACTTACTGTGCACTTGTGAGGTTTCTCTCCTGTATGCCGACGCATGTGGACCACCAACATGTATTGAGCTTTGAAGGGTTTCTCTTCTCGAGAGCATTCCTCCCAGCGACAAACAAAAGACTTCTTGTTCGCATGGATGTGGTCATTGTTGATATGCTGCATTCACCAACATAAAAACACAGGTAAGGCTGGAGAAACTTTACAGGCAGAAAGTCATTCACAAATGTTAGTTAACTGCTATTCCATTTCAAAAAATTCTGAAAGCTAATGAGTGTTGAGTTGAGACAATTGGAGAAATCTTAACAACTACAGCAGCTCTTCAGTGCACTTTGGGTTATCAGGGACAAAGTTGGAGCAGCCACAAAATGAAAGGATGTGGAAATTGTGGCAAACCCACAGGAAATTTTCTTGGAAGCAACACACTATACCTGCCAACTTCAGATATTTAAAGAGGGAGACTTTACCAGCTTTGAGTGTAATACAAAATAAGGTACAAGGGANATACCTGCCAACTTCAGATATTTAAAGAGGGAGACTTTACCAGCTTTGAGTGTAATACAAAATAAGGTACAAGGGAGGCAGGGGGAATCGGAACACATTATATCATTCATAATTAAAACTTTTAACACCTGCTATTTTTCAATATTTTGTAACATTTCTTTTCACACACACACGCACATGTGTGCACACACATATATACATATATACATACATATATATTGGTTTCCTGCTCTTTGATACAGAACTGTCATATAAAATGTCATCTTACAGAATTTGAAAATATATTTTGTAGCAAAATATGACACTTTCTTGCAGCTAAATTTCTGAGATGGCAAGGGCAGCCACTCACAAACATATCTTTCTTTAAGTGAGTACTTAAATCATTCTTTCTTCACACGAACCATAATTGCAACATTGTTGANTCACAAACATATCTTTCTTTAAGTGAGTACTTAAATCATTCTTTCTTCACACGAACCATAATTGCAACATTGTTGATACTAAACGCTATGCAGTTTTAGGGAGCAATATTCTGTGATATTAATTAATCCAAAACTAGTGTGGCAGTATTCAAGCCTAGGGAACTACCATTATATACAGGAATACATAACACAGAACACTCAGTCGTAAGTGTCTGTTATTGTACGTAGGAGCCACGGGATACAGTTTGACGTCGCTGTTATTGCCGCCGCCAGCGGACAATGCAAGCACAGTACCTTGCTGCAGCATCAACACAAGTGTTTCTGCTTCTGATTCCACTAGTTCTGTTGCAATCAGAACAGTTTTTGTGCAAGCACAACCATGTTTCTTGGCAAATTTTCCACTCCCTGGAAACATTTTTGAAACAGAAAACTGGCGTGAGCAGCACAACTAATGGACACATTGGATTTTAAAATGAAATAAATGGAAAAACCTCGGCTTTTAGTTACACAATCTTCTTTGCAATTTGAGTCCTGGAAACATGGCCAATTACACTTTCATTGACCATCGCTACATTTTTCTAATTATAAAGCACATTCTGCATATGTTTGTAAGATTTGCAGTGGCTTGTATCATAATGACACAAATGTCTAATTAAAACCATTTACTATAATTTGCCACTATTCAAGCAAAAAGTATATGGTAGAGTGAACTGTTCTGTCTTTTCAAAATATAAAAGCATGACCAAATTATCACGGGAAACACTTACTTTGCCCTTTTTATTGAAGTTTTACACACTATGGCTGTCTGCAATGCTAGCTGTTTCTAAAGACAAGGCAACAATCAGAACATTTCATTACTTTTCACAGCAGTACCAAAGCTCTCAGTGTGTTAGTGCAAGCAGAGAAGCTGCGATCACAGGCTGTACGTCATGTGCATTGCTGTGGTGTTATTTCTGCAAGTATAGTTATAAGATAAAGCATTGAATTGCAGGTAGTGTAAAATTGGCCGAGGTACAGACTATGTATAACAGTGCAGGACTAGGTAAAGAGGACGTGTAAGAGTTCGGGCCTAGGTAGAGTACGTGTAATAGTACGGGCCTTAGTAAAGAGTACTTGTAAGAGTGCTGGCCTAAGTAAAGAGTACAGGTAGCAGTGCGGGTTACAGAGGGAGTGTTGTACCTTGACGAGGTCGTCCTGGGTGGGGAACTCGATGCCGCACTCGCGCCAGTGGCAGTTGGTCTCGATGAAGTCCCCCGGCTCGTCCTTGAGGGGATCCCCCAGGTCTCCGCTGCTGGGCGAGCACTTGCTGCTGCTGTCCGCCCCCAGCATCGATGACGTGGGACCAGCACTGGTAGTGCTTGGCTCCCGCTTCACCCGCGGCTTGCGGTAGCCTCCACACACCGTGTTGCTGTCTGCATCTGCCACGCTGCTCGACACCGACGAGTCCGCCTTCTTGCACGCCTCCACACTCACCTGCCACCATCACCACATCCTCGTGTACAACATTTACAATTTCACAGTAAAGCATTCTGTAATGTATTCCTATCACCCTTCATGTATTCTAATCATTCTAATTTTCATTGTAACAATTTAATTACGACACATCTTGCGGTAATCCTGCTCTAAAATATTTAAACACTAGTCATAGAGCTACTCACTTAAAATTAACACATCATAAAATGTTTTTCAAGAGTTGACTGTTACTTATGTTGCCTTAAATACAGTTTCCATCCAGTGCCTGGCCTAAAACAGATGACAAATTCTAGACCTTAAAACATTATACCATAAGTGTGGTCTGAAAGGGACAATTTAGAGTCACAATGAACAAGGTGCATGAACGTGGCTGTGCAGGCGTGTTGCGTGCAGGAAGTGCAATGTACTGACCTCGGGCTTGGCGGCGGAATGCGCGGAGGCTGGAACGGCGTGATGGTGCTGCAACGAGAAGAGTGCGCCAGGAGACTGCACCTGGTGCGTGCCCAGGGGTGGCAGGAGGCCCCCGGCGGTACGCAGCAGGTGCGCCTGTAGCTGCTGCAGGTGGGGCGCCATCCCAGGGTGCAGACCTAGCGCTGGACTGATGGTGCCTGCAACACGTACCCCTACACACTCCATACCACGCTATGCCTTGCCCTCACTTACAACCTGCCCTCCTGCTCACTTTGTGTCCTTCCTTACACCTTGTATAACACTGAGTGGCATAACAACTAGGAGGGAGGAAGGGAGGGGTGGCAGGGGGCACATTATTCCTCACTAGATTTAGTAAAGGGTGGCAGAATGAGAGTAAATGGCCACCCAAACTGCTACTGTCGACAAGATGCGTTGATATATTGTATACAATCTCTAATTAATTGTAACACTTAATATACAGTTTCACTTCTGGCTTACAGACTTTTCTCTTTATTTTAGGGGCCAGGGTGGTTGAGCGGTTCGAGCCTGCTCGCTTCCCACCAAAGTGAAACGGGTTCAATCCCTGACCGACTCACTCCTGGATTTTCATATGTGGGAATAGTGCCAGACGATGCTGCCGGTTGGTGGATTTTCTCGGGGATCCCCTGTTTCCCCTGCTCATTCTGGTGCTGCTCCATACTCACCTCAATCACCATCATTGGTTCTCAAGACCTCGCTGTTAAGAGCCACCCACATCTCTTTACTCTTCATTCTATATTTTACGCAGCATGTAATTAGGTTTGGATCTCTCCAAAACTAAATCTACAAGAGAAGCAAAAATATCTAAACAGGGGTGCCTAAGACTTGCCCCCTCCTGAGTTGCAGACATTTGTTCACCATTGACTAGCGTTAACATTGCCAGGAACCCAACAACTTTGTTCACGTGTCCGTCACGTGAAATTGGGAAACTGGCAAATACATAAAACATTATTTTACTAATATGCCAATTCTCACTTGTGTGCTCATAAGTAAAGAACTTAATTACATAATTGTGGAATGGACTGTACTGTTCATGGTTAAAAGAGCGCTTTTGAAACCTACATTTGAAATTAACTAACTGCATATGTGTGGCCATACACACTGGCATGTAAGCTCTCACTTACGTTGACAGCGAACTAAGTAAAACAGTTAAAAGTCTTAACGATTTATTACAATTGTAATGTTTAAATTAATAGCAACTCCAATTAATACATTTTTTTTGGCTTTATAGGCATTATTGGCATATAAGTAACATATTAGGTTATTAACAATTCCACATTTTCACGAAATTGATGCATGAATAAATTCATTAGGTCAGTGACAATGCTTATTTTACATAAGGCCTAATAATACAAAATGTAGGGAAAAGTAGATATTAAACATGACTTTCAAAAGTGCTGCCAACTTTACTGGCAGCATACCAGACATCATGTCCATGAATTACAATATACTTAGAAGGGCCAGAATTTTTCCCAAAGGTTGAATTCCAAAGCTCTCCAGTAACCACTAACTAACTTTACAAACATTACTTGCTGCGAGTTGTTGATAGGGCGGCAACCCAACGCAGCCACACGAAGACCAGTAGGGAATAGCGCTCGGTTAGTCGTCATGTGAGGCGAGTGGTCTGACCACTGTACCATTGGGACTATAGCATTACTTCCACTGACCAGAACTATTCGCTAGTCCCCAGCCAGTAGGACTCAACCACTGAGAATACTCTCTGCCCATAACTATGAGCATGTTAAGGTAGAAGGAGAATGGCAACCATTGGAACATTGAACCTGAGCGTACGATGTGAAGAACCCATTAAAAACAATACCAAAATTATCAAAAAAGTGCCATTTATTTTGCATATGTATGAAAGAAGAATGCATAAAGTTTGTAACACTGTAGACAATTATGCAAGAATTTATTTATTTCGTGTTTTAAAAATCTTTAAATCTATTTCAAGATTTTCTGCGATATCCCAATAATCCTTCTCTAAATTGCTAACTAGTAGAGATTTCTGCATAATGGCTATAGCAAGGTTTGTGTTAGATTAAGATTTACAGAGTTCATTGCATTTGTAGACATAAATATACATTCCAGCNTGGCTATAGCAAGGTTTGTGTTAGATTAAGATTTACAGAGTTCATTGCATTTGTAGACATAAATATACATTCCAGCCCTTAGCATTTATTCACAGCACTGGAATTCTTCTACACATACGGTTTATTAAAAATGTTTGATACATTTCAATTTTCCAATGAAATCATAATTTTTACATTGTAAAGTACAATATAGCACAAAATGTAATAAAATTATATATAAAAAAATTATTGTAGCTCTCCTTATATATAATTTCATTTATTACAAATATATACGTATTAATCNAAAATTATATATAAAAAAATTATTGTAGCTCTCCTTATATATAATTTCATTTATTACAAATATATACGTATTAATCAAAAACTATAGTTCTTTTATGTGTTCAAGTTATAAATATCACTTACAGAGCTTTAACAAAGATTATATCAAACATGTAAATATGTTTATAAAATCACAAAAATTACTTAAGAAATCTTCACCTTTATTTGCTTTATTTGTTAGCATTTGAAGATTAAAGTAAATGTCCACAGAACTATTCACATTGCAGCATCACATAAAGATAGCCTTTCTTTCTTATTACCATGATAAATGTATACATATCAGAACTCAGTTTTAATCCATAATTGTAATATACTTACATATAAACTGTGTAATATCTACCAACACAAACATGAAGTCATTATATGGTTTTTTTTTGGGTGATTTGAAAACATGCAGTGCTGCATCTGCATCACTATTCTTTACAACACAATTTGTAGTCATTGATTGCATGTTATGTAAGAAGTATCCAAGTCTTTGATTAGCAATTTTATTCGCCTTGGCCACAATGGACTGAATTGTGGGTAATATTGTCGTCTGCATGATCTGCGCATCAAAAAGTTGAGATCGGCCCAACTTTTAGACAATGCGAATAATAGAGAAGTGGTGAGAAGCACCCTAATTGGCTGTTGGGACAATCTGCTCTTGTCTGCACAGCATTGTCTGTGAACATGTGAATCCACCTTTAGTGCAGGGCGACAAAGGACAATGCAAGAGCAGTGCTATNTGCACAGCATTGTCTGTGAACATGTGAATCCACCTTTAGTGCAGGGCGACAAAGGACAATGCAAGAGCAGTGCTATAATCCATTCACGGTATCTTCGATACTTTTGAAAAGAACCTTTGAAAAATCACCCTAGCCGTTAGCCANTACCAACAGCCGTGTCGGTGCGAGCGAAGGAAATTTCAGTTACTGTTTTGAGTGTAATAACTTGGCATTTTGACAATCATGTTCTATGATAAGAATTAACGTATAAATTAATACATGTTTACTTACATGAACAAATAATGAAATATGAATGAAAATAACATTTTTCTCATGTTGCAAATATATCACATAACGTACAAGTGTGCGTGCATAGGTGTGACATTCATTTCTACTGCCGGAACTGCTGACGAAGAGTGTTCCCCCGCTAGACCACCGACTGGCTGTTGGTGTTCCTAAATGGTTTCCTGTTGGTAAGTGACCTCAGCACTCTCAGTAGCGAAAGGAATGTAGCACATAAGCTTTTCACGGTAAACTACGCACTTTCAAAAGCCCTGCTAAGATCTACTTGTATGCACATTGTGTATTCTTCTACCATATGTACAACTAGCTGGACCCGNTCTTCTACCATATGTACAACTAGCTGGACCCGCGGCTCCGCTCGCGTGGGCTACAGAATTATTGTTTAGGTTTTTTCGTTAAACAGTTCTAATGACATTTTTTTTGATAAATATTAAGTTTTTAATGGGGAAACAATAGCTTTAATTTAACGTATGTATTAATTGAGAAATTAAATGGTAAAAACGCTTATTAGTGTTTCTGTTATAGATAGGTATATAGGTATATGCTACCGGAGTTTTTTTTAGGTCTTTTTATTCTACACAATTCTTTACTACATGATATTGTTCCATCTTTAACGGTTTAACAGCGTATTGCAAGAGAGCGCGCTGGCGGAAATTTTTTCCGACTTGATTTACTATTATAGNAACTTTACATTACGTAACAAAATATATACTAAAACCTGGCCAAAGAACATAGCTATGAATAAAAAAAAACCTGTAAATAGCATAAGTGGTTCTTGAGTGATAAGCGCACTAATAGACAGACAGACAGACAGACAGACAGACAGACAGACAGACAGAGAGACAGACAGACAGACAGAGAGACGTTGTGTTTTATAATATGTATAGATTAACATTATCATGGGCCTCATTACTTTACTAATGTAATGGTCAAGCAAAACTGTAATATTATTAGAGAAGTAAATATTTTACATATTTGCTCATTCTTACTCTTATAACCATTAAAAAACAGAAAGCAAAACAAAATGTTTTAGTATTCACACGTGTTTGCTTTGAGACATAGGACCGGTTTCCGTCCTTCATTACCAACTTCACCGTGCCCACGCCAATCGGTGCGTCCTTGAAATACATGCAGGTAGGTGGGCGCGTGTACTCACCCGCGGACAAGTGTCCGTAGGAGCCGCTGGCACTGGAACTGCGGGAGCCATTGACGATGGAGACGAGCGAGTTGGGGGAGAAGCGTATCATGGAGTTGATGTCGAAGGAGTCGGAGTACGGCGAGGAAGACAGCGCCCTCTTGCGGCTCTGTCGCAGGCTGCCTGGTCGCGGGCTCGTCAGTCGGGAACCTGCGCACAGCAAGCACCGCTCTGCTCGTCCTCTTACATACCTATAGCACTCTGCATACGCAGCGACTCGCCAACTTCACTTGAGAGGATCTGCCTACCAGCCTGCAGTCACCCAGTTCAAATGTTAAGAAAATTACTTATCAATGTATCCATTTATAATGTAACTGGTTGAAGCAAAAAAAATATTCAACGCAACTCTCTCAGAGAATACTGCCATGTTAAGAAATTTTCAAAAAATTCATTTGTTCATAATTTTTTGTAAAATACAAATTTTAAAGATAAATTTATATATATGTATGTATATATATATATATAAATTATATATTAAATTATATATACAAGTATATATTTATATATACACATAAATTTAACATGATTTCTTAGCGTGCCATTATTTCTTAAGAAATATAACACACAATACTTTTTGTTAGAACTGTTATCTTTAAAACTGATGCATTGAGAAGTAATGTCTTTAACATTGATTCACCATTTAAATTCAGTAGATGCAGGATTGGCCATGCTTAGCAGCCACCTTCTACTTATGACCTACAAAATATTATTAAAAAAAAAAAAAAAGTGAAAATGGTTAAAAACAGCATTATAAGAGTTTTGCTATGCAGCTTTCTTAAGGTAAAAGTATAAAGTGGCATCTATAGTTCAATCCACTTACTTTCATCGTGTGTAATAATATCATATTGTTACAGATATAATCTGTGAGAAATTCAGCTTCCCATACATGCATATCAGAGTGTTGGGAGTGCCTTTTACAATGCTTCCGTATGGAAGGATGTGACATTGAGACATTAAGAATTTTTACTAGGGACTCCACCCCTCCTCCATAACTTCATTTCCAGATTCAATATTAAAAAATTTAGCTCTTATCAAGACAGAGGGAACATCTTTAACTGTGATTTCGAAATCCAGCTTCTTTTTCTCACGTTCCTCGTTTCACTTCTATAACTGTAATAAAATGTTGCTTCGTTATATTATAATGTTTGTCAAACATGGGAAAATACAGATATAACTAAAACAGTATGGAAGTCAAATATTATATTAAGTATTCCTGTATGCCATGCCAAGCTTCGATTTTTAACGTCCGGTCATTAAGTTTGATTACAAAGATACGTAAAAAAAAAATCCTAGAATAATGGGATTTATTTACCTAAACAGCAAGGTGTTGAACCCCATAAAATTAATAATTTTAGGTTTGTACCAAACATTGTTCAACTTGTACACATTATATGTGATGACATTTTCCTCGAATAAAAATTTTTTACACTTAATATTTTTTTAATAATTTGATGTCAAATTCAAATTTTTTCTGTTTTGCTGCAGCCATAATAATAATACTAACCAAGTTGTACAAATGAAAAATTTACAAAGTAAACTAACGCCAAGGGCTACAGTGTTACATATATGTAGTCACCAAGTAACCGTTCAAGTATTAAAAAAAAAATTTTAATATGCAAAATAAAATATTAATATTCAAAAAAANGTAGTCACCAAGTAACCGTTCAAGTATTAAAAAAAAAATTTTAATATGCAAAATAAAATATTAATATTCAAAAAATTTTTTTTATATAAGTGGTTTCTTATTTGGTGAGGGCATATACCTATGTCTTAGGAAAATCGAGCATCTTGCTCCTAAACCTGTCTTCTCCTATAGTTATTCACACAGGGTCTTCTGAAAACGAAACTTAGAAGTTCGTTAAGATATGTGGCAATGTGCAGAGAATAAATATACATCGTCTTATTATCGCCCTCTTTCGCGAACGTATTAATTTTGAATAGTGATTCTACGGCGACAAACTTCAAGACGTTAATGGCATGAAGAATATTGTTTCAATAAACTTATAGATCTTATCAGTGGTAAAACAATGTGAATTTGAACATGCTAAGTGAAAGTAACTAGTGCAAGAACACCACAAGCTATGCAAGTTTTTACATTAGGTTCTTTTACACTAGTTTGAATAACAAGTTATTGCATGCAGTGAACTCCTATCGTCCNATGCAAGTTTTTACATTAGGTTCTTTTACACTAGTTTGAATAACAAGTTATTGCATGCAGTGAACTCCTATCGTCCTATCACAATGCACATAGACGCTCTGCAGTTCCGAGTGCATTTTATCTTTATGATAGTCCAGTTTGCTGAGAATGAATCACCTTTTAAGAGAGAAGAGGAAAGCTACGTGCGACATCGCGACGCGAGTGACAAGCAACTAGTCATCATGGAGGTTGGCGGTTGAACTTCTTTCTATCCCCTTCCACCATCTGCCTTCTTCCGACATTCAACAACTCAGGTAGCCTGGGAGTCATTGCTGCCAACTTTCTTTTGCAATATAGTGCATAATGCGCAGCAAAAATTGGTAACCTATGTAATTTATTGTTTTCTTTTCCAGAGGATAGGAAGAGTATTTATTGCAGAATTTGTAATGTAATGTAATGTAAGTATATATGTTTCATTGGGTGTTTAATTGTTTATATGTTTTAATGTGTTGGCATTTTTCTTCAAGAATGGCTACATTGAAATTTTGGACTCTAAATTAGAATCTTATCTGTAAATATTTACCCAATGTTCACTTTCCTAAAATTTTGTATCACAAGTAGTTTATTAAAAGAGAAGCTGTTTCAAAATTGTTATCACTAGGTCAAATGTTTCAGCAGCTTGGAGNGGCTGTCTGTGGTGATACAGTTTCCTCCCACAGGTTTATTTGTTTACATCTGAACTGGATCAGTATATTTTAATTTTATCACATTTGTTTTATTTAAGAACGTTTCATTTAGTTTGGTTAGAATTGCATCTTTAGGACAACCTCTCTTAAATTTCTTTATAGTTTTATTTCTTACGTATGGAAATTTTACTACAGAGTGCAGTTTATATTCAGTGGTAGAAGTTAATGTAGTTTTATTTTCTCTTTGCAGCAACCTATTTACAACATATATATATATATATATATATATATGTTTATTTTTTCACCTCAGAGAAATTAACTTTTACTATTTTGATTTAAGTTTGTGATAACAGGACATGACGTTATCTTAGATATTTTCCGGGTCATTGTCTTCATGTGTAGTAATGGGTAACTCTCTGAAATGTCTGGCGTTGGCACACTAACACAGGCGCACCTAACTGAGTTGGCGTATTGTGTCAACTCAATTGCGCCACGGCACAGCGACTATGCCCTGCAACGAGCATGCCGCAGACAGGAGCTGGTGCGAAGCGCCGCGCTGTAGCAGCACATCCACACAGTGCGCCACTGCATACTTATCTATGGTGCGCCATCAACATTCGCGCCCGGCACGGGGGTTCGCCAGTCGTTGCAGTTGACAAATAAAAATCTTTTAACTTGGTTGCATGTGCACTTTGTGTTGCTGTGTGTTGTATACTGAGCGTACGCGCATGTAAGTGATTAGTTTGTGTTAGGTTAAAGCATCCAAATCTAAATTTCATGCTCAGTTGTGTTTTAAAACTGTTTATAAATAATCACATGTTCGTAATATTATAAAGAATGTCATCTGTTCTTAGGCTTCTTGCTCATTGTTGTGGAACGGAAGTAAATAACTGTTATGAAATATAATTTAATGATTAGAAAAGTAGTTTGGAAAATGTAGAAAAATAAAATTAATAAAACAAAGGCTTACCATTGTTAAATTCACGGTACTCTAGCTGTGTCTTGAGTTAGAACTTATTTAGTTTGCCATATTTTCCATGCAATGCAACGCAGACGCTTCACCACCCACGTGTAGCAGTGGTATTTTCAGAAACGGAACAACTGCAAGTACATTAAGTAATGCAGGGTGCTAAGAACTTTCTGTATCACATTTTAGCTAGTGGCAACATTTTTTACTAGATAGATAGTATCGTAAAACGATAGATAGTATTGTAAAACGATACTATGCAATTGATAGAACTAATATCAATGTTTTTTCCGAAGTCTATTTTACTAGCCCAGTGCGCCACTGAATCGTGAGTTACATATTTTCAAGGAATTGAGTGCACGCAATTGCGCGGTGCAGCGCTGTGTTACCCATCTCTATTCATGCTTGGACCCAGGGGACTCTCAAATCAGACGTGATGGAAGGCAGTGCCCACTGCCTAGTGTAAGCTTAGGAGAGGCGTTGAGAGGCACCTCAAAGTTCTATAAATGTGTGTGGACAAGTAACAGTCCTTAAACACCAGATTTTAGATTTTGAGTGGGTTTTATTCAACAGACGCTGCAGACTCAACGTCTCCACTTCAGAAGGATGAGTATTCCTAAAGTATTATGCTACCATCTTGTCATCATACATCAATTAATTTTTCTGATTCTCATTAAGAGTTAAATTATTTCTGGAAACTTGTAACCAGAAATTTTATTTGGAAGTTTTACAGTTTTAACTACCTAGGACTTTCCAGAGGTCTGGAATTATAGCATGCTCGCTAGCCGAGGTGTAATGAATTCCAGCATCTTTATTTAACACTCAGANAGTTCTATAAATGTGTGTGGACAAGTAACAGTCCTTAAACACCAGATTTTAGATTTTGAGTGGGTTTTATTCAACGGACGCTGCAGACTCAACTTCTCCACTTCAGAAGGATGAGTATTCCTAAAGTATTATGCTACCATCTTGTCATCATACATCAATTAATTTTTCTGATTCTCATTAAGAGTTAAATTATTTCTGGAAACTTGTAACCATAAATTTTATTTGGAAGTTTTACAGTTTTAACTACCTAGGACTTCCAGAGGTCTGGAATTATAGCATGCTCGCTAGCCGAGGTGTAATGAATTCCAGCATCTTTATTTAACACTCAGANTTCCAGAGGTCTGGAATTATAGCATGCTCGCTAGCCGAGGTGTAATGAATTCCAGCATCTTTATTTAACACTCAGATTTTTTTTTTATTGAAGCCAGAAACTCTAATATAAGTTATGTTTTCACGTAATTTGAAATTTAATATGGCTCAGAAAAAAGAGGTGGTAGTCAAATTGATTTTAATATTTGAATATGGCTGACTCAGTTACAGTACAAATTTACCTCATTTCAGACTGATTTGTATTTTAATTTCCACAGTAATTTCAATATTTTTAATTTGCAACTAAGTCAGATTTCATTTAATAAACATAATTTTTCCAGTTAATGTGTGTTATGTTAATGCAGCATTGTATGTAGTTAGCATATTTTATTGGTTGCATTCATACAAAGGATATGAATTCTCATTTGCCTTGTGTTATTTCTGAGTGTATTTCCTGTTTAAATTATCAAGGGTTTATTGTTTCATGTCTCTTGTTTCCTATATTTTCTGCTGCTTAAAAGCTACAAATTTGGAAATTGGTAAGTGCTCATGCCATGTAAGTATTCTCTAAGGTGTCGCACGCATGAGTTACAGATGTTTACAACAAAGTTTGGCACAAATATTTTGTAAACACGCTTATTTTAATTAAAAAATTTTCAATTAAAATATTTTAAATTTAAAATGTGTAAAATAGTAAAAATCTGGAGAGGCCCTAGTTGGGGCGGTGATGAGGCCAGTTCGGGGGAGAACAAGGTTGAAAGAGGAACAGAGGAGAGTCCTCAGCCAGTAGGAAATGAATATCCACGTATGTCTCCATCCACATAGGTCTCCGCAAGCATGGCAATTTCGTGCAGTGCGTACGGTTGCAATAATTGCTGGGACANATGTCTCCATCCACATAGGTCTCCGCAAGCATGGCAATTTCGTGCAGTGCGTACGGTTGCAATAATTGCTGGGACAAAACACCTATAAATTTGAAAATTCCACAGGAAAGTACAATTCTGTTAATAGCTACTCCATTGCTTTTAGCCAAGTCTCAAATTTATATCAGAAATAACATAACAAACAAAATTTTAGTAGCAAGGAAAAAAATCAACTCGCTTTTAAAAAATATTGTATTTCATATCTGCGTTTAATTATAAATATTGAAACACTTGTTTTCAAAATTTCTAAGTTAAGAGACTGACTCAAGAGTGTTATTGAACTTTTGAAAACCACTCATTAAGCATCTCTACAGTTACTTTAAGCTCATTTCTTTTGCAGATTTCAGAGGTAATTATACTGTAATATTCTTACTTTCCATTAAAAATATATTTCTTATTCATTGCACTATCGATTAAACATGTCACAGTTATTAAATATATTGTGAAATAAAACTAGATGATTATTAAAAAAAATGGAGTGAACATTTCCCACTTAGCCACACAGTTATTTGTTTTTTCAACTAATGGTTTTATGAAACGAATTTTTTTATTTTAAGACGAATTGTCGTTTTATATAATTCAGTTATGAATAATTTCATATCTCAATTACTCTCTTTTCTGTGGAAGTCAGATAGTATATGTATTTGTATTCGTATATGTAGCTTCAATATTAAAATTTAAAAATATAAAACTCGTTACAGTTTTGGTTAACAGTCAGTTCACAGAATAAATAAAATTGTCAGGACACATATATCGAGTTTGATGTACTGTACCGTATTGTTAAATACAAAAAAAAAAAAATCCAATCCCACAAAACACATCAGTTCAATTATAATAGAGGTCGTGCATTTGTTTTTTCCACAACAAAAAACGAACAAAATCGAAAAAAAAGTGAAAGTAGTTGGAAATAGGCGCTCCTAGGACACAATTTTAAAACTTATGTACCTGAAATGGTAAAACCGAATTTGTGAACATTTTCAGGCATTTAAGGAAGCCTGAAACAACACGTAATATTGTGATAAAGAGATAAGTTGTCAGCCATTTTAATTTTTACACGTTTTTTTTAATATGTTAAAAATGATTTTATAAAAGCGGTAAAAAGTAATATATGTGTAAATTCGAACATAAGCTTATAAAACCTAATCTAACCTAGTCCTAGTCAAATCTTTATGCCTTGCACAAAGTATAAAATCAGTGATTAATGCAAACAAAAAGTGATATGGTAGCATGTACAGTGCATAAAAATAGTGATTCATAGATGAAGTACACAAAAATTAACACTGTGCAATAGAAACATAACATCTGGAAGCAGTTTTGTTCGTAAATGACCAGCCCCACGACACAGTGCACCGTCGCATATCGTGGGTTGTGGCTTCTATTCTCTTCAGAAACGTGCGAGGTAAGTGAGTAAGGCAGGACTTACCGTCGATGGAGAAGGGGAAGTCAGCGCTGCCCAGCGTGGAGGACGGCGGCAGGTCGCCGAGTACCCGGGAGCCCAGGAAGTCCGCGGGCAGACCCAACCCTGCATCACAACACCACCGCCGTTACACTTGTGCACAGACACTTGCTGGTACATGCCACACTTTACATGCCCTCTCTCAGCCAGCGCGTGTCTCTCTCTCTCTCTCTCTCTCTCACTCTCTCACACACACAAACGACAACACCACCGCCGTTACACTTGTACACACACACACCTGCTAGTAAACTTTACATGCTCTCTCTCAGGCAGCGCGTGTCTCTCTCTCTCTCTCATTACGTTACAGAGAGCAGTGTTGGATCCAGGCGGGGCCCTCAGACACTCCCCGCTAGATCTTGATTTCACACTGGGCAAATGAGAGTCGATATTCGTAAAACCAAGTAATTTGTAAATAGTGCAGTTTTTAAACATAAACTCAGTATAAAAACTGGAGATTAAAAAAAAAAGTATATTTTCATAGCCTACCCACTACATACGTATGTAGCATTAAAACTCAGTTGCCAGTGCTAGGCACGTGGTTCGGACGTAATGCACAGTGTCCTGCCCCTCGAGTAGCCCTGATGTCCATGGATTTACAGATCCACCACTCACAGAGAACTCTCTCCAGTCGTCTCAGTTTGTCGCTGCGCTCTCACATGCTCTCTGGCATCCACCATCTTCATTCACGACCCTCGTCTGAAGGTTGTTTCAGACAGTGGGTAGGTCAAATACTTTGAACTTACCGCATTTACTGAGATTGCTTATTTCATTCCGCTTTATTTTAGTTGGTTACATTGTATATGTGTTGACCATAATAAGATTGTATTACACTCGCTGAGAGCATTTGATAGTAGTACTTCTGTTGTAAAAACTTGCAACAATGCGCAGGTACTTTCGAACTATTATTTTAGTTGTCCGCGTGTATGTTCGCACTCATTATCAGTGCCAATAAAAAACCTTTACGTGTTTCCGCCATTTACCAAAAAGAGCACATCGTCCCAAATCGAGAGAGCAAGTGCGCACAAGAGTACTCTCGCCGGGTAATGAAGAGAGCTTTCTTCACATTGAGACACCGCCTAAAACCCTGGTATAGGCTGTTCACGGTAAAGTGAGCACTTTTGAGGCCCTAGTTACTTTTTTCTTTCGGCCATATTTTATCCTTTAACCACCTTTCTAAATAAATATTGCCATGTAAGTAATAAACACAGTGTGTATATTCCACTGCACTTGAAAGTTAACGTCTATTATTCTAAATAACAAGGCTTTCAAAAGTGCTCACTTTACCGTGAATAGCTTATACCAAACATTTCAACTGTACAAACAAACCTATGCGTTATTTGTTGTCTGTGTTAGCACTACTTACAGAAATTACCAGACTCAGGGGACAATATAATTTAGCCTTTGTGCCATCTTAAAACACCTGTATGTTACTATGTTAATAGGGATACAAAAAATCGTTATTTTACTATGAAGAAGTAAACNGCCATCTTAAAACACCTGTATGTTACTATGTTAATAGGGATACAAAAAATCGTTATTTTACTATGAAGAAGTAAACCTTATTTTAGAATATAAAATATATTTGTGAGTGTAAACTTTTGAATAAACACAAACATAGACATTCATAGGAACAGCCATTTTTTAATAACTATTGTTGGCATGCCCAGAAAACTTATTACACTATCGCAAATGTAAAAGGAACCTTTTTTTTGTTCCGAATCAGCATTTTGAATGAATGGAATATCACATAAACAAATATTATCAAATACACTTACAATAACAATAGCTTGTTTTAAAGTGTAAAAAATGAACACATTAAAATAATTTAAGAAAATAAAAACACTTGTTTATATTTTATGGGTAAATTGATTGAAAAAAGCACAAAACCAAATTAGCAAGCTGGTAATGAAAATAATAAAATTTACAAATTTACATCGCGAAAGTTGTGTATTTACCTTTAAACTGGGTAGTGGGTTTTATAACTTTCTTAAATGTTTACATTCGTCTAAAACCATCGTTATTATTAGTAAGACACCCTATCCTTGGGCTGTGTACCAAGTTATTACCATTTTTACTTTTTTTTTATAACTTAAAATAAAAGTAATAATGAGTCTTAATGAAATGCTATCAGAATTCTTAGTCGATGTTATACCCTAACAAATCNACTTAAAATAAAAGTAATAATGAGTCTTAATGAAATGCTATCAGAATTCTTAGTCGATGTTATACCCTAACAAATCATGAGTCAGTAAGCTTAAAGAATTACCGATACAACTTAGGTGCACTAAGTTATTTAAAATAAAATGTTCTCGTACTTGCTAAAAAAAAAATATATATATGTCAAATTTTAGCTCGAAACCCATTAAATTTTAGTATAAAGCACTTTACTACTTACATCATGTATCGTCCTTTCAGATAAAACCATTATCGACTGAAAGTAAACAACTAACAATCTATCTAACATGATATAGTAAAAACTCCCACTTTGCCTCAATTTATGANTATCGACTGAAAGTAAACAACTAACAATCTATCTAACATGATATAGTAAAAACTCCCACTTTGCCTCAATTTATGATACTGTTTCAGGTATGGGCACTTGACTGTGCCCATTTCACAAACAAATGTACAGTCCATATCATTTCAAGTTCTTGCACTAAAGTAATTGTAAATCATGTTTTCGGTAGTAGAAAATCCTAACCAACGCTCGCTACCACACACTGTGCAACCTCACACACACATCAGGCATNCATGTTTTCGGTAGTAGAAAATCCTAACCAACGCTCGCTACCACACACTGTGCAACCTCACACACACATCAGGCATTATCGCCAACACTCGCATGTCGACACAGCATCCTCACACATGGTGTGGGGTTGAGAGCGGTGCACTACCACACACTGAACAACCTCTCTCACACACATCAGGCAGTATCGCCAACACTCGCATGTCGACACAGCATCCTCACACATGGTGTGGGGTTGAGAGCGGTGCACTACCACACACTGAACAACCTCTCTCACACACATCAGGCAGTATCGCCAACACTCGCATGTCGACACAGCATCCTCACACATGGTGTGGGGTTGAGAGCGGTGCACTACCACACACTGAGCAACCTCTCTCACACACATCAGGCAGTATCGCCAACACTCGCATGTCGACACAGCATCCTCACACATGGTGTGGGGTTGAGAGCGGTGCACTACCACACACTGAACAACCTCTCTCACACACATCAGGCAGTATCGCCAACACTCGCATGTCGACACAGCATCCTCACACATGGTGTGGGGTTGAGAGCGGTGCACTACCACACACTGTGCAACCTCACACACACATCAGGCAGTATCGCCAACACTCGCATGTCGACACAGCATCCTCACACATGGTGTGGGGTTGAGAGCGGTGCACTACCACACACTGAACAACCTCTCTCACACACATCAGGCAGTATCGCCAACACTCGCATGTCGACACAGCATCCTCACACATGGTGTGGGGTTGAGAGCGGTGCACTACCACACACTGAACAACCTCTCTCACACACATCAGGAAGTATCGCCAACACTCGCATGTCGACACAGCATCCTCACACATGGTGCGGGGTTGAGAACGATGCACCAGTCTCACATGTTCACATTGTGCACGCTACGTATACAACGTACTTTAAAATAGACAGGTTGTTTAAAAACAAGACGTACTTTAAGAATGGATAACATTCAATATGTGAAGGAAAACACGTTATTAAACATTTGGCCGATCCAGCTTCCCTTCAGCATAATCGCCCTCCGAAGCTACGAGGCCTTGTTACAGCGGACGGAGTGTACATGCCGGATGCAGGTGCTGCCAACATGCGAGGCCTTGCTACGGCGGACGGAGTGCACACGCCGGATGCAGGTGCTGCCAACATACGAGGCCTTGCTACGGCGTACGGAGTACACACGCCGGATGCAGGTGCTGCCAATATACGAGGCCTTACTACGGCGGACGGAGCGTACACGCCGGATGCAGGTGCTGCCAACACACGCCGCAGCAGTGTGTCGGCCAGGTTTGTTGTGTTTGTACAGAGTGGTGGATGTGTTGTATAGCGCAAATTCCATTGATTTCTACCTACGGGGACATGTGTAATTGTTGGTTTACAGCACCCTTGATGCCACTGACGTATTACAACACGTTAGTAAGACGACGGAGGGCTGTACTGACGTTCATGGTGCCTTGTATCACGCCACACACTAGGCAGTGAACCTGGCATGCATATTACCTCCGCCACGCATTAGCTTCGGAGGGCGGTTACGCGAAAGCGAAGCTAAATCGGCCAAATGTTTATTAACATTTGTTTACCTTCACAGGTTTCTTACTATCCATCCTTTAAGAAGCGCCCATATTGTTTTGAAAAGAACTGCATACGTACGCAAGGTAAGGTTATACAAAAATTGGTCTAAAGTGACTCGACTATTAAAGTGTGCGAAGTTTGTTAAACATGCTGTGCAGGGTCTGTCTGTATTCTCAACAAATGGTGGACAAGCGCACTGCAGTTGCTCCGTGGCACTCAACATGTGCCAAGCTCTCCTATATGGGATCTCATTTTGTTCCAACCTGAGTACAATAAACCTTATTTGGCGCCTGAACCAATCAGCCATCTCGTCGAGGCAACTACTGTAAATCAGAGAATTGGTAGGAAGCAGATGGCGAGGAACTGGTTGATTGTAAAGTAAACAGAGTGATAGGAAAACATTACGGGAAGGCAGCAATTGGCAGCGAGAAGTGGGAAATAGTAGTTTGGCTAGAGAGGGTCTATTCCAAACAAACTGTAATCACAGTGGCTGTGCTGAACATTCGGCTGTTCTCTGGCGGTTTTTTCTAGACAGCGTGTAGCTTCGTTCGCAGATTAAGTTATGATTGCGAGCCTCACGTTCTCTGTCAGGCCAGACCCTCGTGCCAGGTGATCTGAATCTAATTGACGAATGGGGAAGGGAAACCCTATCATTAGTTTTGATTACCTGACGGTTACTTTGTCTCTTATTNTATCATTAGTTTTGATTACCTGACGGTTACTTTGTCTCTTATTATAGTCAAATCCCGGGCCTTTCTCTCATTTCCAAGCCACCCTCCCTTTACCAACACACACACACACACACACACGCGCGCAAGGGCGGAAGATAAAAACAACACGAGAGAGGAATAAAAAATGAGACTTCTCTTTCCCAGCGGGATGAAATGAACGGCGCAAAAGAAAAGGGAGAGCAGAGAGCAACTGCGACTAAAGACGAGGAGAAAGAGTTAGCTCTGTAAAACTTAAAACCTGTTTTTCTTTAGCCCTTAACAACATTCCAAGGCCTGGGGAGAAGGCGCTGCGTCATGGAGCAATAAAAAAAGCCATGAAAAACCTCTGCTTGAGGTAGAAGGCGGTGTAGGGGGACATGTGGTTGATCCGCCGGCCGGCAGATGGCANTATAGTCAAATCCCGGGCCTTTCTCTCATTTCCAAGCCACCCTCCCTTTACCAACACACACACACACACACACACACACACACACGCGCAAGGGCGGAAGATAAAAAGAACACGAGAGAGGAATAAAAAATGAGACTTCNACACACACACACACACACACACGCGCAAGGGCGGAAGATAAAAAGAACACGAGAGAGGAATAAAAAATGAGACTTCTCTTTCCCAGCGGGATGAAATGAACGGCGCAAAAGAAAAGGGAGAGTAGAGAGCAACTGCGACTAAAGACGAGGAGAAAGAGTTAGCTCTGTAAAACTTAAAACCTGTTTTTCTTTAGCCCTTAACAACATTCCAAGGCCTGGGGAGAAGGCGCTGCGTCATGGAGCAATAAAAAAGGCCATGAAAAACCTCTGCTTGAGGTAGAAGGCGGTGTAGGGGGACATGTGGTTGATCCGCCGGCCGGCAGATGGCAGCGCGCGCATCTTCGCTCTCCGCTACGCCGCCTCCTTCTCACCCTTCTTCTTCGCCGACCGAGACATTTTAATTATTATTTTGGTGGAGAGAAGCGTGGGAGTGACGGGCGGCCAGTCGGGAGGAGAAATTTTAAAACAAACCGTTCATTACCCGGGCAGTGTGTGCTGATGAGATATGCAGATAAAGNCCAGTCGGGAGGAGAAATTTTAAAACAAACCGTTCATTACCCGGGCAGTGTGTGCTGATGAGATATGCAGATAAAGTCATTTTCTGCTATCGTGCACACCGCTACTACCCGAGCCAAACAAGTCGAGCCGCAGTTAGCCTGTTTCCCTGCACAACAGGCAAGTTCAGCATGCCGGCCTGCCACGGCCCGTGTTGCTCTTGCTTTATCTCACAGCTCAAACACGCTGCTTCATTTGCTTTCCTTCCCTTTCATTAAGTCGTTAGCATTCTAAGAAGAACGTCTCGACATATGTGCACGCAGCGCATCTTTACATCTTAGCTAAATACGACGACTTCAATCTAAAACCAGGTTTCCTTCCAAATAGGAGTTCTCATCACAAGTGCAGCATCTGGATCATTTTAATAAAAAGCCTTTTCCGAGTAAGAAACTACCATAAGCGCCTTAATGATACACTTTATCATGCGCCAGTAAACTCGGTACCAGCTGATGTCTACACTGTCTTCATCGTCGACGCAAAACACTCTCTAATCAAGAAACATTTGCAAGTACTGAATCCAGAGGCTGGCCACGAATATGGTGTGTTGAACATGGGCCAGTTTTCGAGCTTCAACTATCTCCCCTCCCTAACATCACCTTTTCACTTACAAAATAAACACCTTACGAAAAGTTTGTAATATTGTGAGATAAGGCAGTTGGGGTGATAGGGGTTGNTTTTCACTTACAAAATAAACACCTTACGAAAAGTTTGTAATATTGTGAGATAAGGCAGTTGGGGTGATAGGGGTTATGTAGTTGTCTTGTTATCAACAGAGATCGCACTAACACACTGGGCATGCCGGGGACAAGTCCACAACCTCCAGAAACACTTCCAGACCACACGAGAGCTGCCCAGACGGAATGCGACCTTCGTCCGGAAGATACATCAACACATTGATTACAAGCACGCCCCGGCGTGTGAGGGACCTGCACAATGCCCATGGAGGCCACACACGGCACTAAGCTGCCGTGGGAAGAAACAAACCCTCCCATGTCACACACACCATTACGTTAATTTTGTTGCACTTCAGTATTTATTAGTCTGTGATATTGGGAAATGTCTTTGTTTGAAACACTTTGAATCGCACGTTTTGTGTCGGTACCGTTGATAACTTCTAATTGATATGCTTACCTTGCGTATACTCCATATGTTTATGCATTCTGTGTGTATATTCAAAACTTTCTGTGAGGTGCATATTTCCGTGACCACTGAATTGTGCAGTTACTATGGCAATAAATACATTCACAAACGATGGGAACTGCTATTCGTCACTCAGTACACGCAGCTGACCTTCATTTGTCGTTACAGGTTGCAATGCCAACCCACGTTGCGAAGTCCAGGCAAGACGAGGCTGTGGGAGCATTTACAGGGGTATGATTATATTAGGTTAGGTTTAGTTCGCAAGATCCCCCCTCCCTCGCTCGGCTGACGTAGCAGCGTAAGGCGTAACCGTTAGCAGGCCCCACATTATCTACGTGGTGAGGAAGTATCGAACATAACCCATTACTTCCTTTCCTCGTGTGATTTTTGACGACTCGACACAGCCAGAAGAAACTCTCTGTTTCAAGACATAGGATGGCAGTGGTGTGCGGTGAAACGAATGTTACGAACCAGACATACACGCACGTGAGAGTACGAACACACACCTCGTCAACACATTCATCATTATTTCACTTTCTTATTTTGATGCTGACTATTACATAACGCTTTGCACAGAAATAAATACACGTTAGCATGTAGATGGCACTGGCCAATACAAACATTATTTACCCAGATTTTCAAAAATGGTTTAATCAATACCGTAGTTACATAATTTCTAAAACAAAGTTAGTAATAATTACATTGTGTTCGGTTATATGGTTGAACCAAATTAACTAATAAAAGCAAATTGTTAATGTTTCCCTGGCACTTAGGCAACAACACCTTGCGGAATTCAAACAACGTGTGCTATGGTTTCGTATTTATGCCTACAATTTGTAATGCATGATCAGGCTTGATTTACAAAAGGGTTCTCCCAGTGTTTTTAAATAACTTTGCGTACTAACTTAGTCTTTCAAGTAAATTGATTTTTCTTAACTGTTCATCTCTGAGCCAGCAGAACTGCACTTGTACTCCAGACGTTAGAACAGCAAACATAAAAATCACTTATACAAATTATAGACATGAGAGAATTATAAAAAATACCGTCACGTAAAAAATACGCATGCAGTTAATAGTTTCTGTTAGTGTTCCATTCCAAAATGGCGACAGTATTTCGATCCTGCTCGCATACAGCGGTAACGAAAAGTGATCGGTTGAGACGAACTCGGTGAAGCGATCACGTTTGCTTCATCACTGGCGGGTTGACTGCTTGTTATCGAAATATCGAAGCTATACAATCTTTTTAAAAATGTCCGGAACTCAAAGTAAATAAATAACTGGAAATATTAGTGCACATGTTAATTGCTGTGCTAGATGATGGCAACGCAGAATATGATTTATGGCGTGTTTAAACAAAGAGCAGTGTACTTAATCACAATCACTGCAATCAAAATGTGCGCAATGAGTAAAATGATTGTGGAACAGCACACCGACCTTGCGGAATGCTGCAATGGTGGTATTATCGAGAGCGCCCCAAGAAAACCGACCACCATCCTTATAAACAACCTCGCTCAAACTCCCTCAGTTTGTTACATGGCTGACTCGCTCGTCTTCCCAAACATTGTATCGCTCATTAATCACACCTGGCAAGAACCGCGCCTGCAATCTGTCTGTATTCAGTATTTTTAACGAAGACATGTAAGTATGTGATAGTTCGTTACAAACACTCTTGTCGTTCAGATTTACTGATTTTGCCACCCGATGTTTGCAATTTAAGTGACGCACGTAACGAAGTACTAATAACTGCCAACTTTCATGATTCACAGTTATCCATTATGCACAGATCGCTACCACTTACCACGGGCAGGTAGATGTAGGCTGTTCACGGTTGACTGAGCACATTTGAAATGAACCTTTGAATAACGCCGCTGCCACTACACGCACTCTCAAGTCTCAAGACCCCGATGTTAAGAGCCGCCCAAATCTCTTCACTCACTCATCCTACACGCACATATTTTAGCGGGCACACTGACTGACATGCTACCAATAATGTTGGTAACGATGGTAGGAAAGTAGTTCCATGTCTTAACGTTGAATTAAAAGCGCTACGCAAACATTTACGAATACTGATTTTTTTTTTTTTGTTTTCTGTTTGTTTTTAATTTATATAATTGTAAGAATGTGTAAATTTGTACCGTATTAACTTTTCACATAATTTTACAGTTGCACATAATAAAGTGATAAGGCCATGGCAGTGTTAANTTTTCACTTACAAAATAAACACCTTACGAAAAGTTTGTAATATTGTGAGATAAGGCAGTTGGGGTGATAGGGGTTGTGTAGTTGTGCTGTGATCCACAGAGATCGCACTAACACACTGGGCATGCCGGGGACAAGTCCACAACCTCCAGAAACACTTCCAGACCACACGAGAGCTGCCCAGACGGAATGAGACCTTCGTCCGGAAGATACATCAACACATTGATTACAAGCACGCCCCGGCGTGTGAGGGACCTGCACAATGCCCATGGAGGTCACACACGGCACTAAGCTGCCGTGGGAAGAAACAAACCCTCCCATGTCACACACACCATTACGTTAATTTTGTTGCACTTCAGTATTTATTAGTCTGTGATATTGGGAAATGTCTTTGTTTGAAACACTTTGAATTGCACGTTTTGTGTCGGTACCGTTGATAACTTCTAATTGCTATGCTTACCTTACGTATACTCCATACGTTTATGCATTCTGCATGTATATTCAAAACTTTCTGTGAGGTGTATATTTCTGTGTCCACTGAATTGTGCCGTTACTATGGCAATAAATACATTCACAAACGATGGGAACTGCTATTCGCCGTTCTGTACACGCAGCTGACCTTCATTTGTCGTTACAGGTTGCAATGCCAACCTACGTTGTGAAGTCCAGGCAAGACGAAGCTGTGAGAGCCTTTACAGGGTTATGATTATATTAGGTTAGGTTTAGTTCGCAAGATCCCCCCTCCCTCGCTCGGCTGACGTAGCAGCGTAAGGCGTAACCGTTAGCAGGCCCCACATTATCTACGTGGTGAGGAAGTATCGAACATAACCCATTACTTCCTTTCCTCGTGTGATTTTTGACGACTCGACACAGCCAGAAGAAACTCTCTGTTTCAAGACATAGGATGGCAGTGGTGTGCGGTGAAACGAATGTTACGAACCAGACATACACGCACGTGAGAGTACGAACACACACCTCGTCAACACATTCATCATTATTTCACTTCCTTATTTTGATGCTGACTATTACATAACGCTTTGCACAGAAATAAATACACGTTAGCATGTAGATGGCACTGGCCAATACAAACATTATTTACCCAGATTTTCAAAAATGGTTTAATCAATACCGTAGTTACATAATTTCTAAAACAAAGTTAGTAATAATTACATTGTGTTCGGTTATATGGTTGAACCAAATTAACTAATAAAAGCAAATTGTTAATGTTTCCCTGGCACTTAGGCAACAACACCTTACGGAATTCAAACAACGTGTGATATGGTTTCGTATTTATGCCTACAATTTGTAATGCATGATCAGGCTTGATTTACAAAAGGGTTCTCCCAGTGTTTTTAAATAACTTTGCGTACTAACTTAGTCTTTCAAGTAAATTGATTTTTCTTAACTGTTCATCTCTGAGCCAGCAGAACTGCACTTGTACCCCAGACGTTAGAACATAAAACATAAAAATCACTTATACAAATTATAGACATGATATAATTATAAAAATACCGTCAAGTAAAAAATACGCATGCAGTTAATAGTTTCCGTTAGTGTTCCATTCCAAACTGGCGACAGTATTTTGATCCTGCTCGCATACAGCGGTAACGAAAAGTGATCGGTTGAGACGAACTCGATGAAGCGATCACGTTTACTTCATCACTGGCGGTTTGACTGCTTGTTATCGAGATATCGAAGCTATACGATCTTTTTAAAAATGTCGGGAACTCATTAAAGTAAATAAATAACTAGAAATATTAGTGCATATGTTAATTGCTGTGCTAATGATGGCAAAGCAGAATATGATTTATGGCATGTTTAAACAAAGGGCAGTGTACTTAATCACAATCACTGCAATCAAAATGTGCGCAATGAGTAAAATGATTGTGGAACAGCACACCGACCTTGCGGAATGCTGCAGTGGTGGTAGTAATCGAGAGTGCCCCGAGAAAACCGACCACCATCCTTATAAACAACCTCGCTCAAACTCCCTCAGTTTGTTACATGGCTGACTCGCTCGTCTTCCCAAACATTATATCGCTCATTAATCACGCCTGGCAAGAACCGCGCCTGCAATCTGTCTGGATTCAGTATTTTTTACAAAAACAAGTAAGTATGCGATAATTCGTTACAAACACTCTTGTCGTTCAGATTTACTGATTTTGCCACCCGATGTTTGCAATTTAAGTGACACACGTAACGAAGTACTAATAACTGCCAACTTTCATGATTCACAGTTATCCAACATGCACAGATCGCTTCCCTCTTCTACCACTTACCACGGGCAGGTAGATGTAGGCTGTTCACGGTTGACTGAGCACATTTGAAATGAACCTTTGAATAACGCCGCTGCCACTACACGCATTCTCAAGTCTCAAGACCCCGATGTTAAGAGCCGCCCAAATCTCTTCACTCACTCATCCTACACGCACATATTTTAACGGGCACACTGACTGACATGCTACCAATAATGTTGGTAACGATGGTAGGAAAGTAGTTCCATGTCTTAACGTTGAATTAAAAGCGCTACGCAAACATTTACGAATACTGATTTTTTTTTTGTTTTCTGTTTGTTTTTAATTTATATAATTGTAAGAATGTGCAAATTTGTACCGTATTAACTTTTCACATAATTTTACAGTTGCACATAATAAAGTGATAAGGCCATGGCAGTGTTAATTTTACATGTGTCGAAATAATACGTGAAGTGCATACAAGTAGGTCTTACGCTGGCCTTTCAAAGTGCTCAGTTTACCGTGAACAGACTATACACAGAGATGAAGGGCGCGGCGATGCGGTTCCTCTGATGTGGGTGTGGCCAGTCTCTGATTGGCCGCGGGAGGCTCTGGGAACGTATAATGACTGGCTACTGCATACTGCGGAAGGTTCCCTATTGGTTGGACTGTCAGCTGGCGAGTATGTTACCAGGCGCTGATTGGGCGAACGGCGTTCCGAGAAGTTACTGGCATTCGACGCCATTTTGCTGGAGTGTGCGGCTCTAGTTCACTGAACACGCAGCTGTTTCACATCTGTATTGGTAACTACTCCGTGACAGAGGCTTGTTAAAAACTTCCATCGACATTTGACGGCACTTTTAAAAATTACAAATACAACAGCTGACACATCCTCGTCCATCTCGACTATATTAAAGACGGAAGAATATTTTTTTTGTTCTACGTTCTTCCTAACGGCTTCCATGAGAAAAAATTCAAAATTTACTTCATTAACAGCCTGAGGCTTTCAGACAGCAGGCCCACGTCAGAGCCGTACAAATATATTAGGTAGAGTTGCGTTAAGGATGCAGTTCGCACCGCTGCCTGGTAGAAAGCAGACGACAGGAATTCTGTGGAATACGAAACCGGAAAAAAGAACGTAAAAGAGTTTAGGTTTTATTTGTGAGTAAACCATTATTCGGGACGTAAGATGTCACGTTCGGAGCCGGAATAAAAGTTCGTGTTCCAACCACTGTTTTTGTAGAACCTCATTGCTGTGCTGGCCACAATATAACTGTCACAAGATTCCTCCCCTACATTCTCTAGCTTAGCATGAAATGGATGCTGCACGCTCGGCTCCCTGCAACAACGAACTACATCTCGGTTTCGGACAATGCCGGTGTTCCCTCGCTTGTTCTGTACAGACATTGGCAGGCCAGCCCTGCAATCAGCATCGCCATCGACTGGCAAAAAAACTCCATGCAGAACTGAACTTACTTTGTGGAACGTCTGGCAGAGGCGGAAGACAACAGTACCGCCCGGCGCATATTGCAAATCTGGGCCAAAAGTATATTTCGGGGCTTAGGATTTTGACGACTCGGGACTAAGCCAGTTTGGGGCTCCCTATTTCATGTAACACTGCTTACTTTGGATATTACTTCGTTTTTTTTTAATTTTACGCTAAGTGTAGAAAACATGTTGCTTGGGAAGATGTTGCCATTTGCTGTTAAGCAAATAAATATTCACATTTTATAAGAAAATAAGTGTCACGTTCACATTAAAACATCTGCAATTTTTCACTTCCAATAAACTGTTAATAAAGAAGTTAAATTGAAAATATTTCTGGCGTGTGTCTTTCAGGCGATTCTGTCAACAGAAATAACGATTCTGTCAACAGAAATAAAAATCTCCACAATAATAAAGTACGATAACTTAACGGTTATTGTTTGGCGACTGTTGGAAAATGTCTTTAATAAAAGCAGCTACAACGAATAAACAATTGGCGAGCTCGAAGGTACATGTTTCCAACCCGTGCATAATACTGTAGCTAGCCCCAAACATTCGTCGTCCCTCAACCAGTTCCTTCGGGGCATTGAGATGGCATGCGGTTATCATGCACATGCAGTTATCTATTGCAGTCGGATCTGCCAGAGTGTGTGATCTTAGTTGTACACGTCACTTTACGAGTTGGTTTTGCATCGTCATATGACAGTGACAACAAATGATCGAGGGAAAAACTGTCTTAAGTGTACAGGCTTGAAGGGAAATNGGGGGGGGGTAACTAGGGGAAATTAACTCACTTGGGAAGACCGTCTAAGAGTTCCGCCCACAGCTTTCCCCCATTTGACACTTACTTTTCTTCCTGTAATCATCTCCCACTCTCACTTTGGAATATTTTGTGTCGAACATTTATGTCCACCGTAATCGTCTAAACACAATGCGAACTTTACTACAAAGTTGTTATTTCCATCTCTTCTGCAACGTCACAGCGACGGAAACATTCTTCCCCGAAGACACTCGCGGTCGGCGTTGCTATAAGCCAGAAGGCCATTCACTGGAGCAGATGACGAGGAGTCGCGGATGTGCGGTATGCCTTTGGTGTAGAAGCCCCCTCTCCACACTACTATAACTCAGCTTCGCGGCGTGGCGGGAAATAAGTCATTGTTACAGGGGATGGAGAATTAAATAAACAATTCTGTTACACAGATCTTTGTTTGTCGTTCCTCCGTAGCTCAAGACTTTTTAGAACAGCTCAAGTTAAATAAAATAAAATATTTTTATACATCAGTTTTAGCATGTTTTATACTTTTATGCAATGAGATTAAACAGTATAGGCTGTCCACGGCAAAGTGAGCACTTCTGAATGCTCTGCTCAAGATCTACTTGCGTGCGCGTTGTGTATTCTTCCACCATAATGTAGAATTAGCATTGACGCGACTCTCATAGCTTTATCCGTGCATCAACCAAGGGAAACTGCGGAGTTATTAGAAAAGTAAATATGGCTTTCAATGTGTTAGTTCTTATACTTGTACGCCTTAAAAAATACAGAAAGAAAAAATAAATATTTGCCATATTTACAAACGTTTGCCTGNAGTTCTTATACTTGTACGCCTTAAAAAATACAGAAAGAAAAAATAAATATTTGCCATATTTACAAACGTTTGCCTGACGCTTAATTCATCGTAAAGATACGGAACTACTTTCCCACCGTCGTTGCCAACTTTACTGTGCCCTTACCAGTCGGCGTGTCCTCTAGATACAGGATGAATCACCCAAAAGTTGCACCCCAAATATTTCGGAAATGAAAGAGGCAGCGGTGGCGTAGTGGCCAGGGCGCTCGCCTCCCACCACGGCGATCCGGGCTCGATCCCCGGCGGGTTCACTCCCGGACCTTCGCATGTGGGAATCGTGCTGGACGATGCCGCTTGCCAGCGGGTTTTCTCGGGGTACTCCCGTTTCCCCCGCCCTTGCATTCCAGCGCGGCTCCATTCTAGGGTTTCATTTCTGTCATGCCCGGGGATGACGGTCACCTACGGGTCCCAGCTGGAAAGACCGTCCCTCGGAGGGTGTCGCCTCGCCCTGGGTGCACACGCCATTTTTTTTTTCGGAAATGAAAGGCGCTATTGATGTGCTGGTTTCACAGAATTAAAGTGCAGACAAGGACTCATAACTGAAGGCCAGGCAGAGATTTTAATTAATAAGCATTAGAATGTGTATTTCTTGAACAAAGTTACATATTTTCAAATCGAACAATGCCTATACACATCAAAAAAATAAAACTAGATGGCAATTGAATGTCAACTGTGTTTTTTGCAAGATTCTAGTGCCAGTAGTTTACGCGCTACCGTAATATTACGCTTTTAAATGCCGACGATTGTCTGCTCCATTTGACTGCCAAGTTACCAGGCTACTATATTCGTATGTGTGTTTAGATTCAGTTTCCTTTGCACTGATTACATTGGGAGCTCCTTGTCAGAACTTTGTGATAGTCCATACTACCTAGATGTAGGATGTGCTGGAAGATGGTATCTACTAATGCCCTGAAGGACAGTTTTCTCTTCCTTCTTCAGAATTCACAGAATTTGTTCCTTCACTTCTTGTGCTTCTTAAGAGAGTTCTGATACATGGCCAGTTAAATGAAGCACACAGNTCACAGAATTTGTTCCTTCACTTCTTGTGCTTCTTAAGAGAGTTCTGATACATGGCCAGTTAAATGAAGCACACAGCTGTAGACATCTAACATTGTTATACTTGCACTAGAATCCTGCAAAAACACCATTCACGTTCAAATTTCCTCCAGTCTTGTTTTCTTGATATGAATAGGCATTGTTCCATTTGAAAAAAAAGNAACACCATTCACGTTCAAATTTCCTCCAGTCTTGTTTTCTTGATATGAATAGGCATTGTTCCATTTGAAAAAAAAGGTATCTTTGTTCACGAAATACACAATCTAATAAGTGCTGAGATCTGTGCCTGGGCTGCACTTCAGTTNAAAAAAAAGGTATCTTTGTTCACGAAATACACAATCTAATAAGTGCTGAGATCTGTGCCTGGGCTGCACTTCAGTTCTGTGAAGCCATCACATCAAAAGCGCCTTTCATTTCCGAAATATTTGCGGTGCAACTTTTGTGTGATTCATCCTGTATATGCACGTATGGGCAGAGCCATTGTTCGAAGGTTGATTTTAAAAGTGCTCAAATAACCGTGAACCGCCTCTACACATATAAACGTGCAAAGGAAAGGAATACGTTAATATTAATGACAACCTGAAGAAAAAATTAACGCGAATTTCAAACAGCCGATAGAGTTTGTCAAACAAATTAAAAAAAAAAAATATGGCTACAGATAAAAATATTTGAATTCGCCAGATTAGCGTTTTAAATTTCACAGTGAAATTAAAGTTAGAAATGGCCCCAAGCTAAACCATAATCCTAGATAGCCAAGTTTCGGATTGTAAAAAAAAAAAACTGCTTCATAAAAAACTTCAAGCTAAAACCAATTTTGTATTAAAATAAATCTTCAAAATTAATTTCCTGTGAAATCTGAAGTTTAATTTCTCATAATTACCTTATAAAAACAATTTAAGTATGATACAGGATACTAATATAAAGTTTCTCTTAACTTCATCAGGTTCAAGACAAAAAGTCAGAAATTTCGAGATGTTATTGAAAATTAATTTAAAAATTAACGAAAGAGCCAAAGTCTGTATGTGAAATTAGATTAAAAGCAAGCAAACATAAATGTACGTATTACTTTGATGAGTTGTGCATGTTATACAGTTGGGTAGAGTGGGCCTTACTCAGCTGGAAGTCACTCTCATTGTACCATAAGAGTGTCTGGAGCTTTCTCCGTGGTTGAGGCTGAGAAGCGCGGGAGCTATAAGGGCGACACTGCCACGCGCATCAAGTGCGCCATCGCCACTAAGAGCAACGCTCTGAACTGGCGTGCAGTGTTCTCGTCACAAGGCGTCTACCTATGGCACTTTCAGAGGTGACTCTATTATTTTATTGATGGGAAGTCTGTAGGAAGGTTCAATGCAGTGCCCTTGAGTAGTTTTGAATGTGGAGTTCTCTAAAATAGCGTATGTAATGTGTGTGACGTCATGGAAAGTGCTCAACAGCCCTCGCCTGAAGTGTGTGTTCCTTTCGTTTCGCAGACAAACGTGAGTCTCTAACACCCTGTAGCGCAGTTCAAGCGGCGGCTAGGCGGGGACCTTAGTTCCCTCAGGGTTCATTGTCAGACTGGCGGTGCGTGGAAAATGGCCGGCGTGGTACTGCACCAGCTCCAGCAGAGGAAACGACGGATTTGCCGCCGTCAACATCCTACTTACAGTCCATGTTTCTTCCAGCTTCTCGGAGCGTATGAGAAACTCGTAAGGACGAATACTGGTTACCGAAGAGGACGTAAAGGATACCATTGAAAACTGGTTCAAGTAGCAACGAAAGCATTTTTTTTTTACTGGAAGGAATTCACCGCCACCCTGACAATGGGACGTTTGCCGGAACGCCATGATGGGTGACTTCTGAGAAACGTTACGTGCAATACGCTTAATCAAATACTTCTCTTTCTGAGTGTTTTTATTTCCTCCTCGTACAATGGCTGCACATCTCGTACGGGTTTCGGGACCGCCTCCCGCCCAGGCGAACTTGCTTCGATTCCCGGCGGGGTCGCTCCCGGATTTGCGCATCTAGGAATCGTGCCGGAAGATGTATCTGGTCGGTGTGCTTTCTCAGGGATATCCCGTTTCCCCCGTCCTTGCATTCCGGCGCTGCTCCATACTCACCTCGCTTCACCCTACTCGGCTCTCTAGACCTCGATGTTAAGAGCCGCCCGAATCTCTTCACTCATTCACTCGAACGGGTTTCATTCAAACACAACTCGTAAGTAAAAACTAGCTGCAACAGCGCATACAGACACGCACTTCCCTGAGAATGCCATTAACAACAGGAAAAGAGCAAATATATATCACTTGGCGTGTCACTGTTGTTATGTGAACGTGTTTGCACAATCCGATGCCTTAGTTGCTATACTACGTTGTCAAGTAAGACACTTTTATGCTATAGGAAATAGTTGCTATACTACGTTGTCAAGTAAGACACTTTTATGCTATAGGAAATAGTTGCTATACTACGTTGTCAAGTAAGACACTTTTATGCTATAGGAAATAGTTGCTATACTACGTTGTCAAGTAAGACACTTTTATGCTATAGGAAATAGTTGCTATACTACGTTGTCAAGTAAGACACTTTTATGCTATAGGAAATAGTTGCTATACTACGTTGTCAAGTAAGACACTTTTATGCTATAGGAAATAGTTGCTATACTACGTTGTCAAGTAAGACACTTTTATGCTATAGGAAATAGTTGCTATACTACGTTGTCAAGTAAGACACTTTTATGCTATAGGAAATAGTTGCTATACTACGTTGTCAAGTAAGACACTTTTATGCTATAGGAAATAGTTGCTATACTACGTTGTCAAGTAAGACACTTTTATGCTATAGGAAATAGTTGCTATACTACGTTGTCAAGTAAGACACTTTTATGCTATAGGAAATAGTTGCTATACTACGTTGTCAAGTAAGACACTTTTATGCTATAGGAAATAGTTGCTATACTACGTTGTCAAGTAAGACACTTTTATGCTATAGGAAATAGTTGCTATACTACGTTGTCAAGTAAGACACTTTTATGCTATAGGAAATAGTTGCTATACTACGTTGTCAAGTAAGACACTTTTATGCTATAGGAAATAGTTGCTATACTACGTTGTCAAGTAAGACACTTTTATGCTATAGGAAATAGTTGCTATACTACGTTGTCAAGTAAGACACTTTTATGCTATAGGAAATAGTTGCTATACTACGTTGTCAAGTAAGACACTTTTATGCTATAGGAAATAGTTGCTATAGGTTTTGATTATCAGAGCAGAAATAGAAACCGCCTTTAATTTGTTTCTGAGATGTTACAATTAAGGAAGAGTAGAAATGATTTTTAAGTTACGCCAGCTGCCATTATATTAATGAAACTTATTTACTATTTTTTAATTTTCTTTTTTTGGCGAAAAGAGATTTTAAATTGTAAAAAATGCTATCACGCATATGAACATTTCTTAGGCACTAAACATAGACAGAACTGCGTGTAGTCTACTCGCGGCTTCATAGCACATTTTGAATCAAACCTCTGATAAATCCTCCACGTAGGAGGTGTTTGGTTTTCTCACAGGTGTGTTATACTTCTTATATAAAAGTGTGTTTTTTTGTTTAAATTGAACTTTCACTTATATTTTATTGATAGCTATCAATATTTTACAGCGCGCTGACCCTTTGGTGTGTTTAGACTCGGTTAATCTTTATTTGCATGAAGCGGAGGAGTAGCCTGAAAGTATAACCTCAGCAGGGCCTCAGAAAAGTTGGAAGAAACCGTGAATGGATTGCCTGTGCAATGTTGATGTTAACTGTGCCGGGCCTGTAGCGTATACGATCAGCCACCATGCTGTGTGTAATGGAAGTGGCATCCGTTCAAACGCGCTATGCCGAAGTCCAGTACAAGTAACGCAATGTCTGTGGCAGCGTTCCTGCTCTTGTTCCGTAATATAACTTAACACCATACTAAAAATAAAAAACAAAAGTTTGAGGTTGTGAAAGGCTATCATTTGATAGACATCATCAGTTCTGTCCGCTACCACCATACTCTGCTACACCGTCAGCTAGATGGCGAGGCTGGCATATCTCTACGCCTCGCAGGCGGTTAGGAAACTCCCGAGCGTACTCGACGTGCTCGCTCATAGGCTACTGCGCACATGCTTGTGCATAACGGAAAAATAGCTGTTGCATTTACGTTATCTCCCGCCAAGAAAACACCCACAAACTATCCTAGCTTATTTGAGATAAATTTAAACTTTAAAAACACTTGTTCACCTAGTATTCTTGGTTTAAACTATCACAGCTATTCACCTAATACACTGAAGAGCCAAAAAAACTGGCACACCTGCCTAATATCGTTTAG
>NQII01004260.1:122313-132890 GCA_002778355.1 Clitarchus hookeri
TTCGGAAAACAAGAACTCGCCGCATGTGGCTTCAAGGCCGTCTGCATGTAGGAGTTTCCGCGAGTTAGTGAAGACTGGCGTGTTGTAGTGTAGTGTTTCCCTGGCATGGTGTGCTGTGGTCCGTCGAGTGTCTACGTCAACTCGAAACGCGCATGCAGTAGATGAGAGAGTTCCCGCGTTCTTACGCCAGACGTTTTAGGTCTGTCGATGTTTCACGGAAGTAATGCGGTCGTAGCCATTATTTTGCATTATAACTGCTGACGTGGAAACTTAATTGGTTTTTAAAAGCGTCATCAATAGGCATTTTTACAAACGGCATTATTTATAGACGGACAAAAGGTGTATTGTGTAGACTTTTGTGTATTTCGCAGATTCCTTACGAGCCGTGTTAGACCTCAAAATGGCTTACTCGTGTGTTTTGCGAGATTGGTCGACTGTAGTTTGGCCCTGCCCTGGACCACTCTTCAGCCATTAATGCAAAGGAAGACAACTCAAGACGGTATCACGTGCAACCAAGCCGAACAAAGAAGAAGCCGGTAGCGGCTGTAGCTAGAGAGTGAACATTCGTGGCACGAGCATGTGACCAACTGACACGCCCAGGCTGCTGACCAAGGTACTTCGGAAATTCCCTTATAGTCAACTCACGGTCACTTCCGACTTCTCTAAGCCCTGCTCGAGTCCTACTCCCACGGCATTCCTCCGTGGCGTGCAAACAAAGCTGGACCGAGTCTAGGAAATTACACCACATTTGTGCGCACTCGCTTTAATTATGTTTTGCATGATAACTTCTTTATACTATGCATTTCCATCACGCCTATTTTCTTACTGATTTAATTAATATTTATAATAGACGAAATATTATAATGTATAGATAAAATATAAGTCAAAATTCATTTTAACCATAGATTAAAATTTTTTTTAGTTAGCACAAGTATACAACGCTTGAGATACACGCCATATGTAGGAGGAAATCAAATACGTAATACATGGGGTTTGATCCAAAAAATGTGAAGACACTGCGAATAGCCTTATGACTATAGTGATTACCGTAAACCCGTCGTCGTCAAGGAATATACGTACGCAGACGTTTGTTATAGAGGTGGCATGCCTGCAGATAGGCAACACCACTACACCAAGATCGCAGCCGTGTCTAAAACAAGGCGTTGATGAACACACGTCCTCGAGGAACATCCCACATTTACCATCAGTTTCCAGTACGTAAGGGACGCCTGCGCTAGAACGTTTTATTAACATCAACTCTCGCTGTACCAACATTGGGGAGAGAGCAAAGGATGGTTACAAAACGAATAACCTGGTTTCTAGTATCAGCACGTCAGCCCAGGGACATGTGTTTATGTGCATGTAACATAAATTGCTAATAATTAGCGGCAACTTACAGGGAACTAGGCCGGCCAATATCTTCGTCGAAATACATCGCTGACGAATATTCTTGAAATGTAGAAGCAGAGAGGCGGCCTGCTCGCTGTGAGTCAAGCACTTATGGAAGCCTTGCTTAGGACTGGGGCAGAACTCACTCTTCTGCTCCGCCCAGCGACGCGAACAAAAGCCGCCGGAGAGCCGAGTGTTGACTATCGATCGTGAGTTGTGCGTGGTGTGGCGGATGACACACGATAACCTAACACGTGCAGGTTATCTTCCTATCTGGCTATGCGTTACGTACTTCAGGGAAGTCTCCTTGTCATATGAGCTCTCATTGTACCTACTCGAGTATTTGTATTATCATTATTTTAAATATTTCAAAGAAATATTTTTTCAGGACAGAAACAAAAGTATATATTTTGTTGCCAATTGATAAATTTGGTCATTGAAACATAAATGTGACAGTTGAAAAATGTTCATCGAAAAAATAAACGCTGTACGTAGCACTTTTGTTTAGATATTTATTCCTGGTAAATCAATGTTATAGCGACATTGCTCTATCTTTCCTGAAGTTATTGCTGTATTGAAGCCCTATAGTCAGCGCTTGAAATCCCGTGAAGCTTGCTTGTGCTACTTTACACAATCCTTCCTTACAGCAGGACGTGACCTTGAAGCGTTCAAAACGTTCTACTAGGGACGCTCCATAAGAGGAGTACGTGTATATATTTGCGCGTTCCAAGGTCGAGAAGCAGGGAAGCGATAAGGGCGGCACTAACACGCTGTACTGTGCAAATTACATCCGTAACACTGGGGCTTCGTTTCACGCGATGAAAGCCACACATATTAAACTACGATAGTTTAGTAGCACTTTTCTCTTACCACTTAAGGAAATTGCATGGGCAATATTAAAAAAGTGCTATGATTAATCATTTTCACGATTTTTTTCCTCCATGAATACACTTAATACAATAAAAGTAAAAAGAAATAATACATTTAGAGACATAGATAATTTTGTTCCCNTGCCACTGCCACCGCACACGTCCGCCGGCGTTACTGCGTGCTCCTGTCGGCGGTACGGCGTCTGCACGTGCGCGCGCATTCTGCCACGCACCGACATGTCATCACGGTCGGAGGTCGGTTCAGGTTTGTCAGCGAGAGAGATTGCAACTTCGCGCACTGGAGGAGGCCTGCGTGCAGGGCCGTTACAACCGGGGTTCCCGAAATTAAATTAAAATATATTAAAAAATTAACTGTAAAAATGAATTACAACTTATATTTTTTAATATACTTAAACGAATAATTTGTGGTCCCCTTGAACAAGAAGGGTGTTTATGGCATTCTGTCGTTTAATTTCTTGATACAAGCCCATTGGTTGTAAATAATTGCTCGAAATTATATTTTCTCTATTATATATATTTTTTTCAAGTATAGAGATGTGTAATTCCCCCTCCTGGAAGTGAACTCCTGGCTCCGCTGCTACCTGGATGTAGTGTCAATGCCACGCACCAGGCGTGTGAAGTGCCGGCACAGCGGTGCGTGCTAGAGCCCGAGCCACGTAGCTTTGCGTGGCGTAAGAAGTACATCCAGTCCTACGTAGGCTCTCCGCCTGGGCGACTCCGAGATTGGTGCTTCGCCACCCGGCGCCCCTGGGTTACAGCGAACTGGGCTTGTCCACCCAGCACCTCACACGCGGAGACTGGGGTACCTGGCCTCGTGGATGGACCGATAGCTCAGGCCATCGGGCCACACAACGCCAATATCTCTATTTCATTGAGAAGGAATTCAAGCTAATGGAGATGGAAGTGTGGAGCTACCCGCTAGTGGAAGATATTAGCACGGGTGATCGGGATGGCCCCGCCTGAGGTTCTGTCGGGTGTCCAATCCACTGAGGTTGCATTCGTGGTGACGGTGGTTGGAACTTGGCCAGTAGAGACCTAGAGGACACGCTCCCCTGAGAAAGGACGACGCAGTGACTGGCGACACTGTCCTGGGGAGACAGTGGAGGCTGGGTAGGCTGGACCAGGGCATCTCTGGCTGTGGGCGTGGGAGGAGAGGCGGCGGCACTTCGCAGCTTGGAGCTGCTCTACTGGGATGTTAGCTGCCGCTGCTCCGCGCTGACTCGGTGTATCCCAGTCCTTGCTCACGGAGTCCCGCTGGCGTTGTTATGCCCCTACGTAGGTCGAGCGCGGCTATCTGGCGAGTTTCCTTAATGGCGACCTAGGATGCGGCTTTGCCCTAGTGTCGTGCAAGTGTCAACGAAGGGAGACAGACGTGTCCTTTGTTTAACAAAACTTTACCTCATTTACTTAAGGTTCCTGCCTACCTGCCGCGTTCGAGGCCGAGGAGCGCGGGAGCGATAAGGGCGACACTGCTACGTGCATCAAATGCGCCATCGCCATTAAGCGCAAGGCTCTGAACTGGCGTGCAGTGTTCTAGTCGCGCTGCTGTACCTACGAGGCTTCCAGTGGTGGCTCTATAATTTTATTGGTGGAAAGTCTGTAGGAAGGTTCAATGCACGGGCCTCGAGTAGTCTTGTATGTATTTGACGCGTATATTTTAATATACATACAAAATTCCGATTTTAGCCATTTTGGAGTTCACTGAAATTGTGTTTTTAATGTGCGTGTTCTTGAAATTACTTAACAACCCTCTTCTGAAGTGCGTGTTCTCTAATATATCAGGGCATTGGACACACACTTAAGGTGGCCGGCCGCCTGGGTCGACCGCCGAAAGGTGTGCAGAGCTCCAGCAGAAAACGTGTTATTAAAAAACCGTCCAAAGTGTCTGAGTGAGGTCTGCTTACGAATAGCATTTAAGAAACTTTACGCGTCTCTATACGTTTTCAGTTCCTCCATTTCTCTGTAACGCGTGTTTTTGTGATAGTGAAAATGGCTCAAACGGGTGTTTTCACGGCCATTTTAAGGTAAGCTCCTGATACAAAGAGCCGGTGGATTGTCGGTGCCTGTCGAGTCGGCTTTATTCTGATTGGCTTGCCTACTGTGACGTCAGTGTCGGTGTCGGCTCGTTGTCTGTTCGGTTTCGTGCAGGTGGATTTGCCATCTTCTCGACACCCCACTGACAACCGGCCTACAGTACGTCGTTGGCTCATATATGCGCCACAAAGACCTATAATTAATGCCCTTACGCAGATGCAGTAGAAGTGCGTTTTGTACAGCGCAGACTGTTGCCAATGCAAACAATCAGTTTAAATTAAATCAGTACAGTATTCTGAAAAAACACCATACCATGCATTCTTCTAAATAAATTTTTTGTTCAGAAATATACCTTCCCATTATTTACTTTGAACTAAAATAATATGACGAAATAAACAACGGTACAGTGATTCTATGCATGTATTAAACTGTTGCTTTAAAGCATACTGTCCATCCCACAGCAGTTCCTTCATTTCCCCACATAAACATGCCAATACGTAGAGAATGCAATGCACGTTACTAATGTTCACTTATGTATCACATAGTGTGAAGATGATGAAGAAGATTCACTAGTGCAGGGAACTGTGTGACTTCTGCCTTACGCCAGGTGAGCTGTGGCGCGTGTGGTGCTAAGGTAGCCACGATCACTAGGTTCTTCCTGCACTACACATGTGAAAAAACACAGGGAGAATAGCCTTCACGCAAAGTTACTAAGAAACGTTGATGAGACAATGATTTTTTTTTCATCTTCCTGCTTTATAAATGGACCAAACGTAGTGGCAACCAAGTAGTTAACTATATGGCCACGTTTTCAATGTTTTTTAGACCAGCCGTGCTGACTCATAAAGTCTTTCTAAAGGTCAATTTGTTTCCACTGTTTTAGATGTTCCGGACAGAACGCCTGAGATGCAAAGAGCGAAAAACGCAAAAATCTTCTTTCAACCATTCCACGTTCACTGTGCAGCTGATTTCAAGATTTTGATATTTCTGGTTGCTTTCTTCTTTCACACGAGAAGAAAACAACACCCAGTGCATTGACGGCGCTGCGTCTGTTCGTGTGACACTGCAACGACAACACACGATGTCGGCTACTGCGGCCTAGCCGTAGGGACTACAGTCTATTTTAAATTTTAAGAAAGTTTTGCACAAATTAAAATTATATGGTAGTGTGCAGTAAAAGAAAGTAGATGGAAGTACAGGATGAGGAAAAGAATACCCCAACTATGAAGGTCTATAATATCAAAACCAAACAACCTACTACCTTGAATGACCATTCAAATGAACCGTGGAACCGTGAAGTTTGTTTACAATACATTCACAAATGTTCAATGTGACCACCATGAGCAGCNCGAGTGGTCCCAACTACATCTACGCGATAATCAAACTCGTTCCACACTCTTGTCAGCATGTCCGGTGTTACGGTTTGGATGAGGTCCGTAATTCTCGTTTTGAGGTCGTCAATGTTAGCCGGCAATGGTGGACGAAACACTTGATCCTTTATGTACCCCCATAGAAAAAAATCGCACGGGGTAAGATCTGGGCTTGTTGGGAGCCAGTGATGAAGAGCCTGGTCACCAGCTGCTCCTCGACCAATCCAGCGTTGCGGCAACGTCTCGTTCAGGTATCCACGAACAGGTAGGTGCCAATGGGGTGGCGCACCATAAAGGAAACATCAGACCGTCCCCTTCACATTGGCGTGTCGAATGCGAGCTCGCTTCCCCCTCACCACCTCAAGCCGGTTCCACGGTTCATTTGATTGGTCTCTCAAGGTAGTATGTTATTTGGTTTTGATATTATAGACCTTCAAAATTGGGGTATTCTTTTATACTCATGCAGCACTATCTTGATACAAATTTTACTTATAAAAATGTCAAATATTTCACAGGAAATATACCTTCCCTTAAGAACAGCAGAATGAATTCATAGAGTATTCAACGATTGACTTCTCCCCCCACCAAATAGTTACTAATGTCCAGGGTTTCTGCTGAGAAATAAGCAGTTGTAAGCGACCGAGTCAGCTCGCAGCGGGCGCCGAGTCGTGGACCGACTTATCACTCTTGTCGCCGCGTCATCTCAAACGCACTTCTCTTTCTCCGCCTTGGACATCTTGCCTTCAGCCGGGAGAGACTGCTGCAGCTAACACGTCTGCTAAGTTTGCCCTCGTGGACGTTGCACTTCCCAGGACCTCTACCATCTCTCATATTTGAAGATTTTCTGAAATATGTCTGTGCTGGTGACTGTCAAGTTGTGTTTCCTTCCCAGTTGCTTCACTTGATATTGTGCAAATTAATACCTAAACCTATGTAAATTGGTAAAGTGTCACATGTCTTCTTGTCACCCTAAGATGGCATGTCGTATTTTATTTATTTATTTGAATGATTTTCACACTTGTTNTGTCACATGTCTTCTTGTCACCCTAAGATGGCATGTCGTATTTTATTTATTTATTTGAATGATTTTCACACTTGTTGTATAATAACAATTGAATGTACAATAATAATACTATTATGTTATATTGTAGAATAATATAAACAGAGTAATAAANTTGTATAATAACAATTGAATGTACAATAATAATACTATTATGTTATATTGTAGAATAATATAAACAGAGTAATAAAATAATAAATATAGAACTATTGTTTGGGACACGCAATTGTAAAGCTTGTCATTCATGAGATTTCTGCGACACACAAAGCTCTACAATAGCGTGTCTAAAATAATAATTCACTGTTACGTTTAACATTCTTTATGGATTATCTTACATATCCCGTTGCTTGGTTGTGTTTTAAGTGGAGTAATTAAACCCGGAAGATAATGTCAACACCTCAGTTACTTCGCACATAAACCAAAACACTGTAAATCGGGCAAGTATATTTATTTGGTTCACTCTCAATGAAACACTGTTTGTTTCTTATTCCTTCTCACTATTTTTTAAAGATAAAGACACACCGCAAACTTGGTCCAGAACCCCTCATTCTTCACTACTCGAAATAGAAACCACAAAAATTTCGAAGATAATTGATCAATTTTAAACAATATGTGCATGGCCTAAAATACGAACATCACCAACTTAAACCAGGTGATGAAATTTGGTTAACGTAAATAACGTAAATTAATCCGTGCTATTGGTGATTTACGTGTTTTGGGAACGTGGACCTGGTTATTTGTAGCACTCCGTTGACCAAGCGACTTTGCAGGTCTGCTTTATACACAGGAATATCTAAATATTTCTCATATTCTTATAATATGTTTATAACAGAATATATAAGTTCAGCTGTTGCTAACACTAATATTATACTTTTACTAACAAGTTCAGAGTTGGATCTACATTTATTTAGGCATTGTCAGAGTTGCTTTACTACTCTGTCTCACTCTAACCCGTTGGATACCTGTTTCTTTATGATTTCAGTTTTTAAGAAGAAGCATTTGGAAAATACTGTTCTTGGTCCTTTNACCCGTTGGATACCTGTTTCTTTATGATTTCAGTTTTTAAGAAGAAGCATTTGGAAAATACTGTTCTTGGTCCTTCAGTTAGTTATACTGGAGTACAAGCATTGCATGACATCTGAACTGCCAATGTATAATTATTACACGTAACTTAGCATAAAGTTATAAATAATATCTTGTTGATTGCACCAACATTTCCATCCATAGTTCAAGTGTTATAAGTGTGCTGCAGGATGAGGAACATAGCTAATGATTTACAGTAGCACTATTAAAGTTTGGTTTCCTTATAGTTTATTCTTTTCAATCACATATAACNAACATAGCTAATGATTTACAGTAGCACTATTAAAGTTTGGTTTCCTTATAGTTTATTCTTTTCAATCACATATAACTTTTGGCATAACAAAAATTTGTAGTTTTGAACTGTACACGTATCAGTAGAACTGTTTGTCACATATACAAGGTGTTTTTAAACTACTTGTCGAAATTCAATCCACGGCATATATGGGCTAATTAATATAGACAATGAATCGAAATAGCAAAACATTCGGAAAATACATCTGTTTTTTTTTTAAAATTGAAATTGAAGTTGACAAAACAGCGCCAGGAGTTCACGTACCTGCGTGCACAACAAGTTGCCTATCATGAAGGCGAACAGAACTGGCGCGTAATGCGGAGAGCGCCTGCACATGGGACAACATAACAATACGCGCAGATCCTACATCGCCAACACTTCTGTGCGTGTGTTGTTGGAAGTAAGATGCATTCTCTTCTGGCAGCCTTTACCACTCAGTTGCTCATCTCCCATTGTTCATGTAGTATGTATGACACACGTGCACTAACAAGCAACCACGGGCGGTGTCCGCGTACCTCGAGATTATAACGGTGGTGTTATGCTCGCAGATACACTCTGTATAGGTCAATTGAAATGTGCATTCGCTTGATACTACTGGCAGCATGTGTTTATCAGACTATGAAATGTAGTCTTAACACTGAATGATGTCTCCCAGGATGCCCTTACACGAAGATGTCATCTGCTATGGTACAACTCAGATCATCAATGACACTTCCTGTGTAATGTGCTATACGAAATCAATAAGGCAAAACATTGTGGTGAACAGGAATGAGCTCTAACGCTCTAAACCAGAATCAGTGATATCAGTCAGTGAAATACTTGTCACAGAGTCAGTTAAGAGGCTCGTATAGACTAGCCAATCATCGGCGTGAAAGGCGAATCAGTGTTACGTCTTGGAGTTTACTTCATGTTTGGAGATATAAGACGTGCTTTAAATTTTCTCATTAATTCGTGATTGAGACGGAAACTTTGATAGTTTTTTTACACAATACATTACATGAAAAGTATTTTTGTCGATGTTAATAAAATAAATTTAAATTACAACCTCTAAATAATGTTGGAGGTGGGTGGGTTTCTCACCTTGGCCCAACGCGTACAGTAAGTACATTACGTGTTCGCGACGTGATAACTCGCCCACTTAAAACTGAGAAAATAATTCACCGGCGAACGAACAGTTCATTTGGCCACACAAAAATATTTCATGCTTTGGTAACAAATGTGCATCGTGCATTTAAACCGCTTTGCAAAGTTTAGAAACTAATCTGTTCACAGGCATCAGCAATTCTACAACGTGACAAAGCGACCTTTTAAATCAGTTCAATTAAGCCACCGTCAGCTGTAAGTGATTTCAAGTGGAGCCATTGTCAATGGCTGTCACTAATTTTGCTCCATCCCCACAATTTCAGGTTTACAGTGATGCGCCTAAGCTTTCACGATAGACCTTATATAGTTCTGGACAAGGATAATTTGCCTCAATAGACTGACTTGAAAAGTGCTGTATTAACAGTGGTTTTCAAACTTCCTCTACTTTGGACCGTTAAGTGTACACAGTAAACATAACACGGACCCCCCACCCCCCTCCTTCCTACTATATCATCCAAGTACCGACATTTTCAAGTAATAACTTATCACGTTATCAAAATTATTGATATATATATATATATTNTATATCATCCAAGTACCGACATTTTCAAGTAATAACTTATCACGTTATCAAAATTATTGATATATATATATATATATATATATATATATATATATTAAAGGAGTTAATAATAAATTAGTAAAAATTCCGCTATTTTATTGTATTGAGAGAAATAGTACATGGAAGATTATCGAACACATAATGAAACAGAAAATGACTGATGACAAGGGCCGCCTGTTGTAGTGAAGATGTACCTGAAGGCTAGAGACTAAAATGGCCTATTCCATACGTGCTGTTTTCCTTTCGTTATTGGCCGCGTGTCTTTGTCGAGAGGCAGTTCCTTACCTGACTGGACCAATCAGAATTAAGCGACTCCGACACTGAGTGTCCGTGATTCGCGGGCAGACACCTGGAGTGCGCGACGGTTGAAATCATCCAATCACGAAAAAGGATCCGAGCTAGTGTTTTGGAGTAGGCCTACAATCTCAAAATCTTTTCGCGAAAAACAGGTGGTACTAAGGATCAAAATTTCGAGCAAGGCAGCTGAAATCAACGAAGATACTTTGTCGCATTTGGAAGGTTTGACGGACCACTTGTGACCTAGTCACGGACCAGTAGTGGTGCTTGGAGGACAGTTAGAGAGAGAGAGAGAGAGAGAGAGAGAGAGAGAGAGAGAGAGAGAGAGGGAGAGTTGCTGTTGCTGGGGTACTGACCGTGCAAGGAGCTGGCAGCGGGACTAGAGTGCTGCAGAGAGGAGTAGAGATGGTCCATGTAAGGAGACAGCCTGTAGGCGGGGTGGAAGTCCGGCGCCACC
>NQII01004260.1:132937-160053 GCA_002778355.1 Clitarchus hookeri
ACGTATAGCATTTTCCTCTCTTACGCATTGCTCACCTCACATACACACACTGTAGTTTATTCACACTTCTTGAATGAAACCCCCATGTATGACGTGTTAGGCTCTTTCCTAAGTGCGTCATGCATCACAGGCGTATTACACCACTGTTAACATTAAAGTACCATATGTTTTGGTTAAATACATTTTTTTACCTATATTTAATCTATAAAATAGAACATTTCTTTTATAAATAATACAAATTAAGTCAGAGTAAAAATAGTTGTGTTGGTAATGCATAGTAAGAAATACTTATCATGCAAAATACTAGTACACTGAAGTGCGCACGAATGCGGTGAGTCGGCCTTCTGGCGTAATTTATCTACGCTTTGTATGCATTAGGCGGAGGAATATCCTAGAAGTAGAATCTACGCAGGGCTTCAGAAAAGTTGGACGTAACCGTGGATGGACTATAGCTAAAGGCTGTTCACGCGCACTAAACAAACAAAATTTACATTATATAGATTTACTGTCCACATATTTAAACTAGTAAAGGAAATACGGGGACTTTGGAACAACGGGACCTGGCACCGAAGTGTCGGAGTTGTTCGTGACTGTATTAGATTCTCGTAAAATAGGAGCGTGAGTTTACATTATCTAGGTGGTGTGCAAGCTAAAATTATAATAAAAGTAAGTTTTATACTATTTAAAGACGGATATAGATGCTAGGGCAAGAGGGAGCAAGTAAGGACTCGACCAAAAAACCATCCCGGCATTCACATGGAGTGATTAAAAAATATATATATCGGGGCGTACGAGTCGAGTATCGAACCCGGGTCCCCTTGAACATGGGTTTTCCCTGGTGTTGACTTGTGAGTGCAGAAATCTGAGTTTATTATCCTATGAATTAAAGTTGGCTTGTGCGAGAAATAAAACAAGCTGCTGGAGCGACAAGCCTCCCCTCGGCGGTCAGTGCGCTGGGGCAAAGTCCTTCAACACCTGGTGCAGCGCGGCTGGCCGTGTGCGCGAGCTCAGATTACGACTGCACGTGCCTCTCGTTTACTTCTGTAATGGCACTCGTGACCACTTCTTTAAGTATGCTTTTGTGTCTTAATAGTTTTTTAATGCATCTATCAGTATCGCCTGAAATGGGAATATTTCGGGTTCTGAGTGTGTGTGTGTGTTTGGCGTATGAGCATGTGGAGAATGATCGCCCCCCTAATTTTCTTAGATTCACAGCATCACAAATAATCTTTGATTTCGCACTAGTTAATAAAGAAAATTCCCATTCAATTTTTATACGAAAAAAAAACAAAGGTGCAGTTTCAGACAGAATTTATTTAGAAATAAATTGTACATAGAATTAATTTTCTACATTCGATAGGGATTAATAAACTCTAAAATTCCACGGTCTCCTAAATGCACTGGCTGCAATGAACTCTAATTTTTTCACACTTGTGAAGTCTTTCCTTATATGTCTCGACAAGGTTTAAGGGTGGCGAATGAGAGCTGTATGCGCGTGTCTTTGGTGGAAGTCGTATTGTGGTATAAATCTGCATGGTGGACTAGCGTCTCAGGAATAAAACTATGTTTCTGTTCACGTAATTCATAAAGAGTGAATACTACTGACACCTGCTGGATTAGACGCCGCACACATATACATACACATGTTCACATGTCACTTTTCATTCGGCTAAAGTCACGTAGCAGTGTTCTGGGACTCTGAGGGGTTAGGTGGGGGTGTTTTTCTTCGGATCAGATATATATCTTAATGGAGCGAGCGCAAATGAATGTATGAAAATACAGAATTTGTTTGCCGAATGTAACTATTTTTTATGGTTTTGTACTTGTGGTGGGTGTACCTTTACGCTAGCGTCTTCTCACGGTCAATACGGGGTAGCTGACGCATAACCCATCTTGACAATAGGCGTTACGATAGTGAGGTTGTCACTAGTCAATACGGGGTAGCCGAGGCATAACCCACATTGACAATAGGCGTTACGATAGTGAGGTTGTCACTAGTCAATACGGGGTAGCCGAGGCATAACCCACATTGACAATAGGCGTTACGATAGTGAGGTTGTCACTAGTCAATACGGGGTAGCCGAGGCATAACCCACATTGACAATAGGCGTTACGATAGTGAGGTTGTCACTAGTCAATACGGGGTAGCCGAGGCATAACCCACATTGACAATAGGCGTTACGATAGTGAGGTTGTCACTAATCAATACGGGGTAGCCGAGGCATAACCCACATTGACAATAGGCATTACGCGAGTTAATAGGCAATAGCATTGATATCGAGGCTTGAGCAAAGTGCCACGACCTGAAGGGATTTCAATATATCTTCTTCTTCAGTACAGGTGTAACATCTCAACTGGTAATGTATACATTTTTAACATGAAAGTGAAAATAAATGCCTTAACCTTTTATTGTTACGAAAATACACGTTAATGATTTGGTTATGTTTGTACTGAAGGTAAGTTGCTAGGTCTCGTCGACAGCGAGGTCATTACAGGCGGAGCAAGTTTCTCAGGGAAGCAGGAACGGGATAGGAAGTCCTGCATTCACCTGACTTAGTCCAGCATTCACCTGGAGCGATGTCATGAAACCATGGAAAACACAAATTAGGATGACCATACGAGGAACTGAACCCATGTCCTCCCTAATGAGAGTCCAGCGTGTTACCACTGTGTCACCTCGCTCGATCTGAATGCTCACGTAACTAAAGGATTACGTGGGTATTTTTGAAATGTTTTTTTCTTTTCAGTCATAAATAATTATATTATTTTAGGCGTCGCAACGAACAAACACTCTGTTCGGAAGTGAACAAGTGTCAGTGTAAAGCTCTGCCATATGTCCGGACCAATAGAAATGTGGCCGTGTGTGAGGTAGTTAGCAGGAGCTGTTGATGCGAGTGCAGAGTACAGTATCGACAACGAATGAGATCTCTCATCACGTGAGGACTTGCCTATTAGATTCTATTTGCTACTGTGTTCTCTGTAGATCATCAAAGGGGAGACATCTCCGCCTTCGTGGATTAAAAAATATTTCTCCATTAACGTAATGTCCACTGTTAGTATTTCAAAATCAAGCTCGCCAACATACGCGTAACTTCTTAACAGTTATTTCGAGATCCAACTTATTTTTCTCCTGTTACTCATTTCCCACTTATAAATGTAATAACAGGTCCCCTCGTTACTTAATAACTCTTGTTCCACCGCAAAAATTTTCAAAATTATTTTAAGTATTATATGCCACGTCAAGCTTTGATATTTAATATCCGGTCACAAAGTTCGATTAAGAATACTTATTTATAATAAACTCGAGGTATGGGATACGTACAACCTAAATCCACTTGCTGTGCAGTGTGCCATCTGTTGGAATAGATAGAGGCGGGCAAGATTTACCTGTATATTGGTTACTCAACCGTTGAGCCTTTNGGGGAGACATCTCCGCCTTCGTGCTATTGGCTGAAAGCGACCTTGATGCACCCATACACAAGTTGTCGCCCAATGGCAGTCAAACAAGCATATTTCTACAACATGTTAGGGGCCGCGGTGGTGTAGTGATCAGACTACTCGCCTCTCACCCAGGCGAACCTGGTTGGATTCCCGTGGGGGTTCGCCCCCGGATTTTCGCAGGTGGGAATCGTGCCGGACGATATCGCTGGTCGGCGTGCTTTCTCGGGGATCTCCTTTTCCCCCGCTCTTTCATTCCGGCGCTACATCGTACTCACTTCGCTCCACTCTCATCGGCTCTCACGACCCCGGTATTAAGAGCCGCCCAAAACTCTTCACTCTCTCACCCTACAACATTATGGCGACGTGGGAAAGTGGATGTTGCAGGTCCCTAGGGGTAAGACAAGTGTGGATGGCTGGAAGTGTTAATTAAAGGAGCAAGAAATGAGAGACTGGAGTGTGCAAGGCAAGACAGGCGTTGCCGGAGTATCTGCGGAGGTGATGGGTTGGGATATAGAGGAGAGAGGGCGAGTAGTAGAGCTGCCAATCAGCGGCGGTGCATTGCGAATGCGGCACGTGGGTGAGGGTATAAATCGCGCGGAGAGGCGGTCTCATCGCCATGTATCAGTGCGTGCCATCAGTCATGCACGGCGGTCCGCTCACAAGTGCACTGCAACACGGAGCCTCGCACACTGCCGCTTGTCACGGCCAACACACTATCACAATAATACCAATATTAGGCTGTTGCGGTGTAACAGAGTTTTCCATTTTTGTTTGCGATATTCGAAAGAATCATTCGTTTTGAAATTTAATAAGTTATATGTTAACGTATATTTCTGCTAGTGTAATTCTATCCAGATGATTGATTTTGTACGATGTTACCAAGTACTGCGATATTGGTTCATGATATAGGACACATTCAAGAAACTATATCCAGTGTCAATATCACAAAACTCCCGGTAAGAAATAAACAGACGTCCCATTCAAATACAAAACGATTTCGAGAATCAAACACGGATGAGGCTTGGGCGGCTTTTAACATCGAGGTCTTCAGATCCGATGAGGGTGAAACGAGGTGAGTACGGAGCAGCACCGGAATGGAAGGCCGGGAGGAACGGGAGATCCCCGAGGAAACCCGCCGACCAGCGGCACCGTTTGGCACGATTCCCACATGCGAAAATCCGGGAGTGCCCCAACGGAAATATAATTCTGTTCGCCGAGGTAGGAGGTGAGCAGTCTGACCACCTCATCACCGCGGCTCCCTGCAATAATTCCGTTTCTGAAAATAAATTATTAGTAAGTACAGTTTCGTAACTTATCCATAAAATACAAAAATGTTTTAACTCATTTGAATACTCGAGAATGTTTATTTATCATTGAAACGAGAATACACCCTAGGAAGAAACATGATTAACAAATTCAAATGTCACCTTTTACAAATACAAATATTACAATTTCTTTGGAACACAAGAGCCACAACTTCAGCAAGATACGTCATTCATATACTCTCTTCAAGAGAGTGCTTTCTTAAGGTTAACTTATGGCAACATCAACATCTATTCCTCTCGATAAAGGCGCAAACGGAGAAGAAAACAGAATATTTGGAATCCGAATGATTCACTCGATATGACCTGAGACCTGACCATTCCTGTGCGCAAGCTTGTGAAGTTCGGTTGGCTGAGTTTCGCGTGGCATAACTAAAGTGTGCAGGAAGACTTAGCGGGTGGGGCTCCGTCATGACAGTAGGACCAGAGCACGAGGTATCCATCAAGAGTCGTGAGAGAGGTTGGCTTCGAACCCGCTCCCTCGCCACAACCACTCGAGAGCACGTGGTGCGATGTGCAGCAGTTCCACAGCCATCACGGACCGGCCCTGCTGAAGTTGCAGAGACGCGCGTAGGCGATAAGGGCGGCTCTTCTACGCGCATCAAGTGTGCCATCGCCACTAAGCGCAGGGTTCTCAACTGACGGCAGATTTTCTCGCCATATTGCCTGCATCTATTGGACTTTAAGCAGTGACCCTATTATTTTATTTCTGGAAAGTCTGTAGGAAAGTTTTGCAGGAATTCACCCACAATATTTGAAGCCTTAGCAGTCCGAATATGTTTCTGGTCATGTGGAAGGGCATCAAAATAGTATTTGCAATAACTGTGATGTGATGTAAATTGTATTCCAGTATAGTCTGGAGTGATATCTTTTTTGTGTTAAAACAGACAATGCANTGTTTCTGGTCATGTGGAAGGGCATCAAAATAGTATTTGCAATAACTGTGATGTGATGTAAATTGTATTCCAGTATGGTCTGGAGTGATATCTATTTTAGTGTTAAAACAGACAATGTACATGCCAAATAGTTAATTTGAGAAACGTGCATTAGAAAGTCACTGTAACGCAGCTCGCGTGCTAGATAGAAGGGCGACTTAATTTCCGGCCAGCTTAGACTTAGATAACCTTGAATGTGTTTACGAGTGCCGTAATTAATTCTCGACGCGAATTAGCGGCGGTGCTAAAACCAAGCGAGTAATTGTAAATGCAGTGTTGAGATGGGAAACACGTCTGCCGCTCGTGACGAGGCAAGGTCGGCTACGGAGGGCCTCAGAGCTTACCATACATCCCTCTGAGCAGTGAGCTCGCATCACCGAGGACATGCACGCGTTTCACTCCACACATAGCGAAACTGCTCGGTGTGTGGGTACTGGCGAAAAAAAAAAAAACACTCAAGTACTAAACTTACCAGTAGAATGATTCGGGTATGTTTACTCTAGCGTTACAATGCGGAGGCTTAGAACTATTTTCATTTAATCGCTGCCAACTTAACTGTGAACGTTACTGTGAACTGCCTATAACAGTACAGGCGNCTTAGAACTATTTTCATTTAATCGCTGCCAACTTAACTGTGAACGTTACTGTGAACTGCCTATAACAGTACAGGCGTCGTTCTAAGAAGTTTTGTTTTGGGCGACAGCAATCTGATTTTTGGGCGGGGGTTTGCTTTTTTATATTTTCTATTGCTAACTGCATCTTGGGCATCCATTTTTCGACCGTGGGCATCTGCATTGCAGTCGGCCACCTCGGATTTGGTATAGGTTCCGGTGCACGCTTCATTGTTATTGCCGGTGAAACAATAGTAAGTAGTAANTCGGCCACCTCGGATTTGGTATAGGTTCCGGTGCACGCTTCATTGTTATTGCCGGTGAAACAATAGTAAGTAGTAAGTGTTCGCCTGGACTGATATGCAACACGCACGGCACACGTAGCAGTGCTTGCGGCAACTGCAGGCGCTTCCTCCACTCCTCTGTGATCGTCCTTCATCCCCGGGGCGAGACAGCGGCCGCCAGTGTCCGTTAGTGCCGCACGCCTCTGGCGATGGCGTCAGGTAACTGTTACACTACACATGCAACCAGTGGCGTGTGNTCGGCCACCTCGGATTTGGTATAGGTTCCGGTGCACGCTTCATTGTTATTGCCGGTGAAACAATAGTAAGTAGTACGTGTTCGCCTGGACTGATATGCAACACGCACGGCACACGTAGCAGTGCTTGCGGCAACTGCAGGCGCTTCCTCCACTCCTCTGTGATCGTCCTTCATCCCCGGGGCGAGACAGCGGCCGCCTGNGTGCTTGCGGCAACTGCAGGCGCTTCCTCCACTCCTCTGTGATCGTCCTTCATCCCCGGGGCGAGACAGCGGCCGCCAGTGTCCGTTAGTGCCGCACGCCTCTGGCGATGGCGTCAGGTAACTGTTACACTACACATGCAACCAGTGGCGTGTGGTGAAGCGTTGCAAGGTAAGCCGGTGCTTGCTCAGGGCTGTACACACTCGGCGCACGCAGCAGGAACCAGGGAGGAGCCGGGACAAACTGGATGTATTGCGGCCACTCACGAGAGAGCGGTGAGGCACGCATTACACCCGTGCTGTGACGTCAACTGCACTAGTACGTTTAAGGGACAGATGTGCAAACTAGCAGACTATTAGCAAAGCACGGCTTACCTTGCAACAGTCCACCACACGTCGCTGCGTGAGACTATATGAGTTTAAACAGAGCAGCGGCCAGGAGTTCCCCGACGTGGCGACTGAAGGCAACGGAGAACGTTATGCCAGATATTAGCCCCGCTGACACAGTGTGTGTTAATCACTACAAAAATAGGAGACAAATTGCTNGGAGAACGTTATGCCAGATATTAGCCCCGCTGACACAGTGTGTGTTAATCACTACAAAAATAGGAGACAAATTGCTTCACAGTATAAAATGCATAATTGTTTCCATCATTAATAATTGTAACAATCATTATTGGCCACCTTAGGGGCCAACACCCATCCTCCCACCCCCCGGCACCGCTACTGAATTTAAACCATTCTGGTTGGGAGGGTGAGGGGATATAGAGAAGAGAAGAAAGTTAGTTGTGGATTATATGGTCCACGAGTCAGTCACTACAAGGGGACGGGGAGGCAGTAGTTGGCTCCTGAGATGAGGAACACACCACTAGAGGCTGATCTTGGAAGCGTTAGGTAAGGCGCTGTCACACTCATGCAGGTGCGTCTGTCCGAGCCACGTGCTGTCAGTTCACGCATATTTCCGATCACGACGAGCCTTGAGTGCTACAACTGAGGTCATCTGGGGAATGGAATTCAAGGTCACCATTTTCATTCACGCTACGATTTTCATTCTGTTTTTGTATTATATAAAAATGGCTTCAGCCGCACTGCATTGCTCAGCAAACCGCCCATATCTTCATTTCCATACAACTTAATGAGTCTATTAGCTATTAAACAGGCTATATGCTTACCATACATTTTCGCGCGCTTTCTATTTTGTGTGTATAAACAAAGCATATCACTGGTCTCGGTGTTGATGACGTCACATACTGATGATGCAGTTCGTCCTGTCTCACCTCGAAAGATATACAAGTTTAGCCAACTCCAGTCGGTTAGCACCTCGCTGCACGTCTGCACCATCGGCATCTGACGTCACAGATCACGTGACGCAATCAAACCCTGTATCGGCGACAGCGCGGTCAACTCTGACAGCTCAGAGACGCGTCTGCTGAGTTGTGGCAGGGCCGTAATTCTGACAAGCAGGCAGGGCCCACGGTTTATTCCTGTCTGGAGGTTTGTTTCGTGTTTACGGTCTCAATAAAACTGATGCATAAATTGCCTTCAAACTTCTGCACCATAATATTAGTTCTTGGTACTGACGCACTTCTGGAATGAAGCAAGTCTCTTCCTCCGTCGCACTGCGTAACCGTTCTTCACGTTGGCAACACTGGTGTTCAGCGCGCGGCTGCACGTCGTGGATCAGGCGACGCTGTGCAACTGTGTGTTGCTGTCGCAACGACTCTTACACAGGAGTGTACATAACGAAGCTGTTTCAATGGTGCACTGTTTCAAACGTTACAATTCTAACAAGGAGTCAATACAGCGACATATGTTCCCAGACTCAAGATTCCTTGCGAACGTTCCTTTCCCTTGCTCCGATGAACGTGCACGTTTACAAAAATACCCAGTTAGAGGTACGTTTTTTTTTTAAATGCTGAAACAAAACAACATGACTAACTGCGACCGAGCTATATCACCTAATTAATTTTCAACACGACGCACAGAACGTGAACTGGAATGCGCACGTGTTATCGCGCAGCACAATTCCAGTATGGCGGCTATTAAGTCCTGGCTACTAATGCACAAAATTCTTCGTTTTCGTGTCGTCATTTCAGTTTCAGAGGTATTATTGGAAATGTTTGATTATAGAAAACTTACAATTTACTAGTTGTTTAATACTTCTGTATCTTATTTTCACTGTGTGTTATTTCCTGCTTTCAAAAAGGCAGAAATGTATTGATAACATATAAATATGTTCCTGACCATTCACAACANTGTGTGTTATTTCCTGCTTTCAAAAAGGCAGAAATGTATTGATAACATATAAATATGTTCCTGACCATTCACAACAAGTATATAACAAACACACAATGAAACAATTCGTAAAATGTAATTTTTTTATAATCGTACATTGTCAATAATTACTATGAATCCGAAAATATGACGCAAAAATGAAGAATTTTTGCATAANTTTTTTATAATCGTACATTGTCAATAATTACTATGAATCCGAAAATATGACGCAAAAATGAAGAATTTTTGCATAAGGTGTGAAGCTGACCCTTCAGAAGAAAATTCGTAAGCAAAGAAGAAGTCACGTGTCTTCGTATGAAACTGCAGGCTATTTGTAAACATTTTGGAGCAAGGGAAAACGTATTTTTGGGCTACCCGTAGTGAAAATACGTAGTATATGCGTTTCCGTGAAATAAAACGTACGTAATTAAACATTCAACTTTTACGAAGGCGACACTATACATAACGTCACTTTATTGGTGGAAATGTTTACGGGAATGAACACAGCCTACATAACGTTGTAATGAGGAACGGAACTGAGCTGTATGCGTGTAAACTGCGGAGCCCCTGAGTACCCTAGTGCCCTCGGGGTTCAGGGCAGAACAACGCCCAGGTCACATGAGACGTTCTTCGCTGCTGAGACCACAATATTGTGGTCTGAAGACAATTAGGAGACCCACGCCTCCTAGCACCTACGTTCAAACATCAGAACGTAATAGAAACCACAAACACTCTTTAACGAAAGGCAAAACTTTCAAACAGGGGAATACTGCCACAAACTGAAAACCGTTTACAAATATTACTAAGTATACACTACTTCCTTACGTGTTAATGTGTAAGCAATAGGAGTTGAGTGAAGATATTTATGTCGGCACTTACCGTCGGGGTTTTGAGTGTCGGTGAGAATGAAGTGAGATGAGGATGGAGCGGTGGAACTCAGGGGAGGGAGAAGCAAGACTACCACGAGAAAACCCGCAAACCAACAGCAACGTCCGCCACGTTACCCGCATGTGAAAATACAGGTGGCCCCACTGGGAATCGAACCAGGTTATTGTTGGGAGGCGAGTAGAATGACCATTGCACTACTGCAACGAAATTAAGCGTTTCCGCTCCTATGCAACATATACTCTATGGTTTTATAGTCTAACTGAAAGGGACNCTACTGCAACGAAATTAAGCGTTTCCGCTCCTATGCAACATATACTCTATGGTTTTATAGTCTAACTGAAAGGGACGTTTTCCCAAGGTTTCGCCATAAATTCATGTTCCATTTCGCGCCACTGTGTCATTTCCGTGCGGGCCAGATAGGGGACCATGTAAAACTTTAAAAAAATATGTTACTAAATGGCCATGTTTANTACTGCAACGAAATTAAGCGTTTCCGCTCCTATGCAACATATACTCTATGGTTTTATAGTCTAACTGAAAGGGACATTTTCCGTGCGGGCCAGATAGGGGACCATGTAAAACTTTAAAAAAATATGTTACTAAATGGCCATGTTTACGGACAGTACGTATGTGGGTTTGATCGAAGTAACGATCAGAAGAGTAAGGGTTCGATAACCGCCCCGAATACCTTCACAACGATTTCTTATGGTTTTGTTGCATCACTGATGGTGAATGCTAGGATATTCCTTACTACAGGCCATGGCCTATTCCTTCCCCGGTCCTCTACAGTAGAGGAATGACCAGTAGGGTGAGTGCTTAAGAATTTCAGATCATCGCCTTAAATATACTTCGGCATCAAGACAAAGAGTGTTGAAATCAATCCGACAGCGGGACAGCTGCCGCCATCTCCAATCCTCCAGACATTTATCACATGAAATGGCCGCAAGTTGTAGACAAATTATACGCTGACACTCCTTTGTGGTTTCACGTATAAACAACGACTNTCACATGAAATGGCCGCAAGTTGTAGACAAATTATACGCTGACACTCCTTTGTGGTTTCACGTATAAACAACGACTGAAAAATACGATTTAGCTTACTTAAAAAGTCTTCATTACTATGCATCTAATTATGCCAGGGTACCATAACCTCTCCGAAAAAAAAGTTGTTGTAAACATTACTGTAAGCATTTTTAATGCGTATCATGATGCAAGAGAATTGGTACTAGGGATACTCATATCACTTAAATTACGTCGTAAGACATCTTTCAAACAAGTAGATATATGTAAAATAATGCAAGAAGCATTAAAATGTATTTGAAAATAGCAGCATTTAAGTAAGCAGTTAGTAAGTGAGCGAGAGAGAGCCAGCTCTCTCCGCGTAGTGTCGTGTTGCTCGGACGTCGCCATCAACTTATCTTCATAGTTAACCATGTTTCACGACGCATAATCGTGTTCACCTGAGAAAATATGAATACATGAAAAATATATCCCCGTAGCGATTCCTTAACATGATTTGTTGTGCAACGGTGACGACGCGCGAAATGCAATGACGTCAAGTTGTAACATCCAGTTTGTGTGATTCCGATACATTTGTCTCCGACAGACGCTATTGCTGCCTCATAGATACGCACTGCCACGTTACGACTCCCGCTGTCGGAATGAAAGTATCGGATCATTCAGTTGCTGTATTCACTCCGACAGACGCTATTGCCACCTCATAGATACGCACTGCCACATTACGACTCCCGCTGCCGGAATGAAAGTATCGGATCATTCAGTTGCTGTATTCACTCCGACAGACGCTATTGCCGCCTCATAGATACGCACTGCCACGTTACGACTCCCGCTGTCGGAATGAAAGTATCGGATCATTCAGTTGCTGTATTCACCCCGACAGACGCTATTGCCACCTCATAGATACGCACTGCCACATTACGACTCCCGCTGTCGGAATGAAAGTATCGGATCATTCAGTTGCTGTATTCACTCCGACAGACGCTATTGCCACCTCAAAGATACACACTGCCACGTTACGACTCCCGCTGCCGGAATGAAAGTATCGGATCATTCAGTTGCTGTATTCACTCCGACAGACGCTATTGCCGCCTCATAGATACGCACTGCCAAATTACTCTCGCTGTCGGAATGAAAGTATCGGATCATTCAGTTGCCGTATTCACTCCAACATTTTCATCATTCTGATTCCTGAATATCCGAGTTGCTGGTGGAGTTGGAGATGGAGTCACTGCTGGCGGGGAGTTCAAATGTACATAAATAAGAATTATTCGTGTGCGATACGCAGTTTAGTGCAGGACTTGTTACCTGACGTGTTCAGGTTTCTGGAATACCGTGTTGTGAAACTGCGACAGGGTGCCTGGCAGTGCCTGACAACACTTTCCTTAGCATTTCCCTGACTTCTCCAGGTGCCCTGTTACTTTTCCCTAATCAACATACGTGGCAAAAATGAGAAATATTTGTATGCTCTTTCCTAACAAAATACATTCCTTTTATTGTTAACATGAACATAGTATTCCTTTTTTGATGATTTTATACGTAGAAACCAATATTTATTAAATACTAAAATAAAAGTACATATATACAAAGATGGTCCATGGGAAAATGTGACATAGGAGTTAAATAACCTGCTTTACCAGTGCCACATACGAAGTTGCTATACAAATATAAGGCCCAAATCAATGAGACCCACTAAAAGTGTTTAAATTATTATTTCAGTAAATATTGTGCTTACACCTAAAATCATATTTTCCACTATGCCTAGAAACCGAGAAATTTTTGTAATAATAGTAATTATTACACATAGGGCAAAGAAATTTCCCCCAAGCTTATAATCTAGCTACAAAGGTGAAATGAACTAAAGTAACAGTACTATCCTCGAGATGGGATGTATAAAACGTGCTGTAACCTATTATTTGTGTTCTTATTAAAAACATTCATTACTTTTTTTTAATCAAAACTCCCTTATCTTAACTCAAATTTCCCTGCTATTCCCCTGAAATTTCCAGAAATGTAAAGATCCCTGACTTTTCCAGGGTTTCCTGGTTTTTCCCTGGCGCTAGCAATCCTGTAAAGAAGCAGCAATCTTATTTTTGCCAAAATTGTGAATTCATATTCTACTAGAGTGATGCATGGTTTTAGCATGTCATCTTGCACCGCAAATAACTGCGCACATCCACATATTTCGACAGGAACACGTCACTCTTGCAAAATATTTGTTAACAAAGTTGGGAAAATTTTTTGCCAAATATTACCCTTTCTCGGACGTTCGAAACCGTTGGGAGCCTGTAAATTTAAATGATCGTGTTTAGTATTAACTGATGTCCCACGCCTTCTTAAGTAACTGGGTCTTGTCGACAGTGAAGTCATTAGAGAGGGGGCCAAGTTGCTAGTAGAGGAGAAGGAATCATTCCTGACTTGTAGTGAGGGACCTCCCCCCCCCCCTTGCAAATAGTGGATTGAGAAAGAGAAAAATCCATGGAGAACCAAGATCAGAATAGGCGGACAGGAATCGANAATAACTGCGCACATCCACATATTTCGACAGGAACACGTCACTCTTGCAAAATATTTGTTAACAAAGTTGGGAAATTTTTTTGCCAAATATTACCCTTTCTCGGACGTTCGAAACCGTTGGGAGCCTGTAAATTCAAATGATCGTGTTTAGTATTAACTGATGTCCCACGCCTTCTTAAGTAACTGGGTCTTGTCGACAGTGAAGTCATTAGAGAGGGGGCCAAGTTGCTAGTAGAGGAGAAGGAATCATTCCTGACTTGTAGTGAGGGACCTCCCCCACCCCCTTGCAAATAGTGGATTGAGAAAGAGAAAAATCCATGGAGAACCAAGATCAGAATAGGCGGACAGGAATCGAACCCAGGTCCTCTGAATGTGCGTGCGAAGGCATACCACGACACCACACTACGTCGCTCGATCTAAGNAACCCAGGTCCTCTGAATGTGCGTGCGAAGGCATACCACGACACCACACTACGTCGCTCGATCTAAGTAATGAAGGGAGAGCGGTGGAATAGTGGTATAGGCTGTTCACGTTGAACTGACCACTTATGCAAGTCCTGCTTGAGATCTGCTTGTATGAACGAGGTGCCACCTTCCGCTAAACTAACACTGCCATGGGTCCTATCACTTTATTTATGTATCGGTCAAGTAACACTATAAAATTATCAGAAAATGTAATATTTTACAAATTTGCTCATTCTTACACGTATATGCATTTAAAAAAAAAGGGAGGCGAAATATATATTTTAAGATATCTCAGATGTTTACCTAACACTTTTAATTTGACGTTTATAACTACTTTCCCTCCATCGTTACCAACTTTACTGAGCGGACGCCACTCAGTGTGGCCGTTAAAAAACAAAGCAGGTAGGAGCAATGACTTTTTTGAGGTTGATTTTAGAAGTGCTCACTTAATCGTGAACATCTTTACCGCATGACGAGGATGCAGCAGGCGGCAGGAGACAACAGCAGTGGAGTGAGGTACACTGAAGAGCCAAAAAAACTGGTACACCTGCCTAATATCATGTAGGGCCCCCGCGAGCACACAGAAGTGCCGCAAGACGACGTGGCATGGACTCGACTAATGTCTGAAGGTATGCAGGAGGCATTGAAATCTGCGCCAATTTGAGAAAGGGTTACACGTCTGTCACGTTTAATGATTCTCGTCAGTTGTCGTTTGTCCCGTTCTTTCACGATCTTTTTCCGGCCGCAGCGATGTCGAAGATGTGATGTTTTACCGGATTCCGGATATTCACGGTACACTCGTGAAATGGTCGTACGCGAACATCCAAATGTTATCGCTACCTCGGAGATGCTATGTCCCATCTGTCGTGCGCCGACTATAACACCACGTTCAAACTCACTTAAATCTTGATAACCTGTCATTGTAGCCGCAGTTACCGATCTAGCTGCCGACCACATCGCGTTACTCTGATTGGTTCCATACCTCTGTTATTTGCATACGCACGCCTATGCCAGTTTTTGTGGCTCTTCAGCGTAGCTGTGCGAGCCGAGTGCAGAGTGAGGCGCGGCAGGGCCTTAATACAGTCGTAAGACAGGCGCGCACGTCTCCTGCCCAAGGTCACGGCAGTTAGCAGCGCGACTGGCGTGCTCAGGACACGCTCCGCATACACACAGCTCTCTACCTCGCGACAACACTCACCTTCCAGCTGGACCTGCTCTGTGTAGTCACCTGACGACTTGATCACACCGCTTTCTACACGCTCTTCATGGTTACTTGCCATTTCCCCGAGGAACTGCTAAAGTCCTACTTCCAGGATATTCCTCCGCCTCATGGAAACAAAGCTTAACCAAGTCTAGAAAATTACACCAAAGATAGCGCACCGCATCCGTGGGCGCCCAATGTAATACTATTTTGTATAAAAACTATTTCTTACTAGGCATAACCAACAAACATATTGTATCCCTGTTTTTATTCATACCAATTATAAATANTATAAAAACTATTTCTTACTAGGCATAACCAACAAACATATTGTATCCCTGTTTTTATTCATACCAATTATAAATAAAAAATTATAAGTTATAGGTAAACTATAAGTAAAAGTTAATTTAATAAAAAATAAGGCCTTTTTATGTTAAGACACGCATTAAACGCTTGTGATAGGTGGCACGTTTAGGAGACGACCAAACGACGTCACACATGGGGCGATTTTTCAAAGGTCTGTTTCGAAAAGTGTGAAGAAAACGCGAATAGACTATATCTCTGCATGTGCGTGCAGGAGCCGAGGGTTGTGGCTGGGGCACAACACAGCACTTGTACATCTTCCCCAAAACATTATTCCAGTGCCATGCTCTTTAGTACCATATTGCATTGTGCAGCAACCACAATCTTAATTCCAGCACAATTTCTCGACCTGCTCGAGCAGAATTTTTTTTCTAGTTATGTTCTTAATGGGAAAATCATTCTTCCTCGAGACTGTGGTCGTCTCTTCACGCCTGTCCTACTGGCCTGACGCTTCTTAAATATCTTGTAACAGCGTTTCCTTTAGTAACGGAAACCTAAAAAACTGTTGTCTATTTAAATATAATGTACATTTATTTCACAGAATCATTAAACGAAACACACAGAAATATTCTACATGCATTCAGGACAGTTATAAATTTATTCTTTTATCTTCATTCTGCCAAACGAAGCACTTAATCTTACAGAAACACTGCGGGTCTCGTGTGACAATACGCACCGACTGTAGCGAAAGCATGTTTGCATAAACTATTTACTTTGAAATTTTCCAAACAGAGCTGGGTTGTGTTAAATGGAGAGTGTGTGCACCCTTAACACCATAGCATATTATCCTGAGTATACTCGTTTACGTATGACGTGCTGGTAAAATCGTGGTCTGCGCTGTACAAGGTCTGAAGCTAGCACACTGACTGCTGCTAGCACAACATGTTATCTATCACTGGTTACTGCTCGTGCCATGGATCAATATAAATTATTTTCAAAGTTTCCACCGTATAAATTATTACAAGGAATTTGTAAATACTTTTCAGACAGAAATTCTCCTCTTCAGCAACAACTAGAACGAAAAATGAATGTGTAAGTTAAGGAGTTAATAAATAATTCCCGACTTACCTTTCCCTTTCCTTGCCAGTTTCCAGTAAACTTTTAAAATGGTAGTCTGTAGTTTCTCTGGCCTCCGCCCTGCAGTTTACAGCGCCACTGCAGACAAACAGTCCAGTGTTACGAGTGAGAGGGGTTTAAGGCTCTCGTCTACCTGGTACGCCAACTGACACGCAAAGCACTCGTAATAACAGTTTTATTTTAAATAAGCTGTTTCACGTGTCCACAGTCTGCTTGCACACGGAAATGACTAACACGCCAGACTAGGTAATAATACAATCTCAACAGATCAAGTTTATTGCAGCGCTACTTTGAAACAGTTAAAGCTTAAAATAGCGTTGGTGAGTTCCTGCATTGAGCTTAGCTGCAGACTACCCACCAACATAAGTACACGGTCACGTCAAAGTGCCATAGATACAGGCAGCACAACGAGAACTCTGCACGCCAGTTTCGGACCTGCGCGTAGCGGCGACGGCGTACTTGCTGAGCGTGGCAGTGTCGTCCTTATCGCTTGTGCGCTTCTCTGTCCTCAAACGTGTCACACCGCTGCAGTTAGGCGGGCCCCATAGACAGTGGAGACGTATGGATCAGCGGCGGAGATAAGTGGGAGCACCCCGAGTTAACACACCAGCCATGAGCAACGTCCTGCATGTTTGCCTCACACGACAATCCGCCGGTAAATGAGCCTGGCTTTCCACGGAGGTAGCCGAGTGATGTGACGACACGACCGCGGGACACAATCCAATGTTCCGCCCCTCCACGCGAACCAACTTCTAAATGAGGTGGGGCCGCAGAAGTGTAATGGTCAGACTACTTGTATCCCACATAGACGAACTAGGTTCGATTCCCGGCGGGGTCGCCCCCGGATTTTCGCATGTGGAAATCGTGCCGGACGATGCCGCTGGTCGGCGGGTTTCCTCGGGGATCTCCTGCTTCCCATGCCCATGCATTCCGGTGCTGCTCCGAAGTCACCTCGTTTCACGCTCGTCAGCTTGTCGTTACCATAAAAGTAACACATTCAATACGGTGTCTCTACGCCCTACGGGTAATGTCTTATTTATATTCCCTTCATCTCAAAATCTCACACATTCATGTAATCAGTTTTATTCTCGAATTTGTTTTCAAATTTGATATACAAAGAGCATAATTTAAAAAATCTACCCCTGAAAAAAATACTGTTACATGTCAGTGCTTTGCATCGCCTCAGCGAGCGAAGAGTGTGTGGAGGCCAGAGCGAGTCATAAGGGATGTTTGATTGACAGGCGAGCGATAATCCTACAGGGGTTTTTGTTTATGAAGGCATTCCACAGCGATAACACTTTGGCAGCTCGCGCGATCCTGACCTCGGCGGATACAATTGCTGCGTTCATCTGAAGAATTGTTTGGTTTACTGACCTCGTTTCTCTCAGCGTGACTCGGGATGCGTTGACCCTTCCAGGTGGTCAGGGCGACTGAATATAAGTGCGATGGGCCTCCGAGCCGGGGAGTTGAAGAGTGTTATCATAGTCGGGAGTCTGGGCGATGATGAGTGACGTATCAAGGTGTATTTCTAATTACATAGAAAACTCCCTCAGTTTGAATCTGGTTGTATGTATCGTGTCCTATGACGTGACGGCTACCTAAGAAGCCGGCCAACAGTCATATGTAACATTTGGACTGAAACATATACCATATAAAATGTCGTGCTGTGACGCCATGTCGTACTCGTCAGGATATTGTGTTTTTATAGATTCCATTCCTTCGCATGTTTAACCTGTACCGAGTCAAGTCCATTGTACATTACAAGAAAACATAAGAACCACAGCAACGACGAATTTAATACACTCATCGACGATAACATAGCACGGTTATTTTCGCAAAAACTTTACAACTGAACCGTTATATGTTTTCTCTATTTAAACTGCTGTGAATATTGCCAAGTTTCTTCAAAATTATTGCAAACATTTTAAGGTTTGGTAAATTTGGATCTTTGTTAAGTTATGGGCAAATTCGACACATTTCAGTAGGTCTAGAGTAACTCGAAAAATGTTGTGTATTCTTTCTGAGTCTTAAAAACTCTGTTTTCCCCTCGGGCTTAGGTTTATGGCTAGATGAAGGGTCACGTAAGCATCGGGATCAAGGAGTAAAGCAATAACCATTTGACCAGCACAATAATAATTCCCCATACATGCTGTTGGAGTGGCCAACCTTTAAGCTTTTAATGTTTCTTTTTAGTCTCCCGCCTAAGCAATTATTCTGAACTGATCCAAGAACTTGAACCAAACGAATCTTGTGGGAAAATGAGTTTGCATTCGGATGCTCTCTCTCTAGGATCAAACTAGACACTATGGTCTCGTGGCAACAAACTCACGAGCACATTACGCGAGACGTGTACTGAAATCTGATTGGAACATTTAAGAAGTCGTCAGGGGCAAATGAGAGCATGCAATCAGGGCTGTGGTTATCAAGAGACAATCATGGCTTCTAACTGTGCGGCAAGCACAACGAGGATGTGCTTCGTTAAGACATGCCAAAAGAGAATGAACACGTTCACAATGACTAGGCAATTGCTTCGGCCATCATCAGGGCAGTTCCGAGATGACGTCAGCAACTGCCGGTGCGATCACTGTGGCCAACCTTACAGCTGCTTGCGCGAAACAACGCAAGCTGTGAAGTACGATGCGCACGGAGAAATAAACGTTGGTCAAACTGCGGCCAAGAAATAAAATTAACGTCAACAGATCATGCATATTATTTTCGTTGGAATTTCTATGACGTTCAGGTAATTACGTGTTTTGTGAAAATACAGGATGAGTATAAAAGAATACCCAAAATTTGAAGGTCTATAATATCAAAACCAAACAACGTGATATCAAACTATCTACATGATAATACATTATCTACGTGATAATCGAACTCGTTCCACGCTCTTCTCAGCATGTCCGGTGTTACGGTTTGGATGGCGTTCGTAACTCTCAGTTTGAGATGGTGAGGGGGTAGCGAGCTCGCATTCGACACGTCAATGTGAAGGGGACGGTCTGATGTCTCCTTTATGTTGCGCCACCCCATTGGCACCTAGCTGTTCGCGGATACCTGAACGAGACGTTGCCACATCGCTGGATTGGTCGAGGAGCAGCTGGTGACCAGGCTCTTCATCACTGGCCCCCAAGAAGCCCGGATCTTACCCCGTGCGATTTTTTCCATGGGGGTACATAAAGGATCAAGTGGTTCGTCCACCATTGCCGGCTAACATTGATGACTTCAAAAAGAGAATTACGGTCGTCATCTAAACCGTAACACCGGACATGCTGACAAGAGCGTGGAACGAGTTTGATTATCGCGTAGATGTCGTTTGGGCCTCTCATGGTGTTCACATTGAACATTTATGAATGTATGTTAAACAAACTTCACTGTTCCACGGTTTATTTGTTTGGTCAATCAAGGTTGTAGGTTGTTTGGTTTTGATATTATAGACCTTCAAAGTTGGGGTATTCTTTTATACTCATCCTGTATACTAAGCCAGTTATTTTCCCCACGTATGTAATGGAAGATCCATTTATACCATAAAGGCTGTTGTCAGGTTCGGCGTCTTAAGCGATATGGAAAACACCTTCCGTTGTTTACAATAAATTATTATGTGATGATAAACCAAAATTGGTTGCTTAATATTTCAATTATCCTATATAATGATAATGAGGCACTTCCTTCTTTCAACTGGGCTCGACGTTTTGAAATGAAAACATCTGTATCTTGACATGGAACGGTATAATTTGCAAAAAAAATTTGGACAAAATCATTTAAAATTTACAGGACTAACTAATTGAATATTTGTGGGAGTATCTTATTTAATACTTGCAAATAACTACTCTCAGTTGGATCCAGTGCATATAAATTACTTCAATGTTATAGACTAACAGAAATGTTCCATCCTCTCAACAAGCACAGCGTTAGAAAATGTCAACATCAGAACAACAATAAGGCAGTTAATGCTGTGCTACTTACAGGGAATGGAAGTGGCATCAAGATGGCGGAAGCTAATTTATAAGGGAGACCGTGAAACAGTCATGTGAACATCGCCAGACGTCGCCGCTTCCTTCCCATCGTATAATGCCTTTTTATGCGAATTTGTTTCTAAATGGAAGCAATTTTTAGAATGAGCAGATAAGGCAAATACATTGGTAAATATTTGAACACTTGATTAATTCACTGCGATTTATAACTTATGTGTTGATAAACGTCTTATGTGAATTCGGCGAAAACAAAGAGTGAAAAAAAGGGACTACAGAAAAGACATTTCCAATGAAAATTAGTCGGCAAACAGGTAATATTACGTGAACGCATGCCAGAAAAAAATATGTATTGTGTATGTGTGCTAGTATTAAAATCACGTGTTATTTACGTAGTGATTTGCGATTGCTACAGTACGTCGCTTGGCTATACTCGTTTAGCGGGAGTGGGGAGTTATGTTCGCCCTAGTCTACCTGATCTAGAACACGAGAGAACGCAGGGTACCCTCTGGACCGTGCGGACGTACACACTCCGTTTATATGGGCATTTCTTTGCAACTGAAGACAAAACTCACACTTTTATAGTTTTACTGTTTCGCCGGAAGTTGTCGGAATATGGGTTTAGTTAAAAAAGGACAATTACTAAACATTTCAATCTGGAAGTATGAAACTGTTATTGTAAATAATGTCTCAAATGTACACAAAGGACTGTGAAACTCTCTGCGACGACACGTTAAATAGTACGCAGTCACAGCGCGACTCCACTGGTCGACGACCAGCCAATAACAAACGTAGCAGAGCACAGGTGTAGCCAGCAGGACCAATAGGACGAAGGCAAGTGAGCATACAGGGACAGACACGGCTGACGTCGCTGTAGTGGAGACTTGGTGCCAGAAAGTTTGCACCGCCTTCAAAGCGATAACCAAAGATAAGGCCAACAAGCAAACGACAGCGCCGGTGGGTCGATTACGTCATAAGAGAGAGTGAGCGAGTGAAGAGATTTTGTCGGCTCTAGCATCGAGGTCTCGAGAGCCGACAACGTAGGATACCCCCGAGAAGACCCGCCGACCAGCGGCATTGAACCGGCGGCCGGGGATTGAACCCGATTCGCCTAGGTGTAGACGGGCATATTTTTTAAAAATCAACCTTTGAAAAAAAATCACTAGCCGTTGCATGCGTTATATTGAAACGATGAATTGAGTTCTTGTAATAATTTTGGGACTGAAAATAGTGTCACCATTAAGTAAGAGACAACTTAAATATTTTTATTTTTTCAGTTTGATATTCATTATCGTAACAAACAGCACACCTGTAAAATATTTTTTTTCTAACAATTTCACAGACTTGCTTGTTTGAAGCGTGTAAGCTACACTAAGTCATGGGATATAGTTCTAGTATTGTTTATGCCCTATCTAGTCCGGCAAAGTGCAGCAACTCGTCGTGGCATTGATTTCACAAGTGGCGACAGTTAAACCGCTCAGCCACCGTAGCCCCCCATAAGAAAGACGTGACGTAGGTAAGGCGTTTGACGACAAAATGCGACCACCGATCAATTCATGGCGAGACACAAGCATGACGGCAATGTCTTATTTATGACACCCGGATGTCGGCCGGCTTCTTAGGTAGCCGTCACGTCATAGGACACGAGATATACAACTAGATTCAAACTGAGGCAGTTTTCTATGTAACTAGAAATACTTCGCTCGCAAGCCTTGATACGGCCTTCAATAAATGTATACGTAACAATCTTCGCACATGTATGCTAATTTCGTCATTCTGCACTCTAGTAGATTTATATTTTCACAGACGAACTGAGATAGGTAGCCAATAAATACATACAACTAAATAATCAAATTTTGTTTAGATGGAAATATGTTAGTTTTGAAACATTTGTGTAATATACGTTTGCACTACCATAAAAAAAAGTATATATATTTCTTAGTACACTCATGCAACATACACTATGAATGCTCAGTTAAAATAATTCGTCTATATATAGCAGAAAAGCTACTCACTCAGCTTTAAAATTTTCAAACATGTAGAGGAAATGTTGACTTCTTCGTATAATGCATTTTGACTCATGAAATATGTATCATATAAAGCTTTTGTAGGTGTGCTAAAACTTNGTTGACTTCTTCGTATAATGCATTTTGACTCATGAAATATGTATCATATAAAGCTTTTGTAGGTGTGCTAAAACTTTTAATTTTTAGCAAAAATAAACTGAAAAGTAAGGTAAGCGGGTAATGACAATAAAAAATTGCAATGCTTATTAACACTGCGCGAGTTTTACACTTCAATACCGCAAAATGTAATGTGCGGGAAGTCGAATATGTTGATAGTGTTATGATATAGAAATTAACAGTATTCGGAATGAATTAAAGCAGTTAAGCTACATTGTTCGGTTTACTAGTCAATGAGCAAGATCCGAAGCATCAGTAGCGCCAACTTATGCACATATTTTTAGGAACACAATACATAGCTACGGCACTTTAGGAAAGACGAGGCAGTTGTCACTCTGAAACTAATCGAACTTTCAGCACGGAGTCTCGACGAGGCCGTCGTACGAGCGACGCGTATTCAACTGCGTTCACAAACAGAACAATTATACGTTCAAGGACGCGTTATGACAAGGATCACGTGTTTCCCGCGGAAATACGTACGCCAAGACTAGACTCCAACGTCCTATGGCTAGCGGCAGTGATATTCCGAGACAAGATACAATTCAAAGTACTGTGAGGTCGTCCAGCGTTTTTGATTGGCTGGGTCAGTGTTAACTGTTGGCACACGAATCACGAAGTTTCAGGGTCGGGATGACGGAATGCTGAGTGGCTGGGTCACATGCGGAAACGGCAGCAGCAAGCAATGGAGGTAAGACGGCAGCCGAGGTGTGTGTACAGTATTGAAGTCTGCTGTGTGCTCGGATTTTCTTCGCGGAAAGTCAGTGGCCCTGCCTATGGCATATGTGCAGTTTCTCTTTGGTTATTGAACACGTGTCTTTGTCGGGAGACAGTTCCTTAACTGACTGGACCAATGAGAACTAAGCAGCTCCGACACTGAGTGTCCGTNCGTGTCTTTGTCGGGAGACAGTTCCTTAACTGACTGGACCAATGAGAACTAAGCAGCTCCGACACTGAGTGTCCGTGATTCGCGGGCAGACACCTGCACCACGTGCAAGTTAAAATCAGCCAATCACGAGAGTGGATCCGAGCTCTAGTGTTCTGGAGTACGAGTAGTCCTGGAATATGTTCGCGAAGGACATGCGGCCGTAGTTATGGCGTGTAGAGGAGAACTAGAAGTGTGCTACCTTGTGTAATGGTTTCCATTGTAACTTTTCAGGTAGTGNCGTGTCTTTGTCGGGAGACAGTTCCTTAACTGACTGGACCAATGAGAACTAAGCAGCTCCGACACTGAGTGTCCGCGATTCGCGGGCAGACACCTGCACCACGTGCAAGTTAAAATCAGCCAATCACGAGAGTGGATCCGAGCTCTAGTGTTCTGGAGTACGAGTAGTCCTGGAATATGTTCGCGAAGGACATGCGGCCTTAGTTATGGCGTGTAGAGGAGAACTAGAAGTGTGCTACCTTGTGTAATGGTTTCCATTGTAACTTTTCAGGTAGTGNTAGTTATGGCGTGTAGAGGAGAACTAGAAGTGTGCTACCTTGTGTAATGGTTTCCATTGTAACTTTTCAGGTAGTGTGTTTTGTTGGGATTTTCTTAAACGTTAAAATAAATAGTTATATTTTATATCTTATGTAAAACTTGTGTCACGGCGACCCATTAGAACAGAGCGGCCATTGTAGTTGGCGGGAAACGGTTATCTACAATAATGTAGGTATACGCCGTCCACGGTTACTTTACATTTTCATGACGTTCTACTTCCAGGATATTCCTCCGCCTCGTGCAAACAAAGCTTAACCCAGTCTAGAAAATTACACCAAAGGGAACTGCACACCGCATTCGTGCGCACTCAATGTAATAAGATTTAGCATAAGAACTATTTCTTACTAGGCATTACCAACATAAATATTTTCTCCCTGTTTTATTCATATTATTATACATGAAATATTATAATAGATAGATAAAATATAAGTAAAAGTTAAATCTAACCAAAAATCAGGTAGTTTGATGTAACACACGTATAAAACACTTGTGATAAGTGACATCCTTAAGAAACAAGCAAGCACGTCATTCATTGGGCAATTTTTGAAAAGCCTAATTCAAAAAGTGTGAAAAACCGGGAATAGACTATATAAAAAATACTATAAAGGCAAGTGTATGGACATGTCTACGATTATATTTGTTCGCAATAATTAGCTTCTCTGCTAGAAAATGTTTTCCTTGAAGTATGCTCGGCTTAAATATGGTTGTGTTATGAGAGGTTAGGTTAGGAACAGAAGTAACGAGGGCAGGCTTGTCGAAGGGTTTCATTGGCTGGACTGGAGAAGAGTGAGGTGAACTGCGAATCGTGAATACAGAAGACGTAGTTCCGTGTGCGAGAACCGCTGTTACTGCGTCATTCTCAAGAGTTAGCAGTCGGGGCATATTCTGTAAATTCGTTGTTTGCAAGTGTACGTTCATCTCTGCAAATANCAGTCGGGGCATATTCTGTAAATTCGTTGTTTGCAAGTGTACGTTCATCTCTGCAAATAAATAACGTAGGTTATGCGACTCTTTGCCAGGAAATGTAAAAACCAATCATCTAAACCCGTTCATTTTCGTTTTTATTATATCAAGTGTCTTCTAAGAAAAAAAAAATAGTGTAAATGGAAAAAAAATTGAATTTTTAGAGCTTTGCGCAGTGTGTTAATAGTTACGAGAACTGTAAAACGGTACAGTCATAGTTTAACCTGTGGGCTTTGACCGCGTGTATTAAAGTCCACCGTTACAGATCCACTTTGCACAAGATGGCGTCACGACAGAAAAACTGCACGCATGCCTTGCTCGTAGAGGCGACGGGGCGCGGGACGCGCGTGTTATTGTCGCCCGTATCGCTGTGTCCCGGCCCCGTTCACTCTCAACGCGGAATTTTTTTTAAATATTGTAAACCCAAATTTAAGGCTTGGCTTCACCTATCATGCAGATATTCTTCGTTTTCATGTCATAGTTTCAGTTTCGGAGCTATAATTGGAAATGTTTTATTATAGAAAATTTGCAATTCGGTAGTTGTTTAATACTTTTGTATTTAATTTTAGGTGTGTTATTTCCTGCTTGCAAAAAGGCAGAAACTTACTGATACAATATGTTCCTGACCTTTTACAAATAGCAAATAACACGCAATGAAAATTAAGCATGAACATATTAATTGTCTTCCACTGAAAGACCCGTAGTGGACAGCACCTGGTGTGTGAACACAAGAGTGTGCAAGTCTAATGGCTGTTTCTTCAAACTTTCTGAATCAAACCTTGGGAAAATCAGCCCATGAATGACGTGTTTTGTTGTTTCCTGTATATGTCGTGTATCGCATACGTTTATACTTCGGTTAACGTAAACGTATCTTATTTATCGTTGAATTGAATTTTCATTTATATTTCACACATAAATTACAATATTTCATTTATAATTAATACGAAAACAACCTATGAGAAAATAGGCGAGTTGGTAATGCTTTCTAATAAATAGTTCTTATGCGAAATATTACTACACAGGATGTGCACGAATGCGGCGCGTTGTCCATCTGGTGTAATTCCCTAGACTTGGTTAAGCTTTGCTTGTACGAGGAGGAGGAATGTCAAGGAATAGGATTGTTCATGACAGAGTGAGCACTTTTGAGGCCCTAGTTGCTTTTTCCGTTCAGCCATTTTTTATCCTTTAACCACCTTTCTAAATAAATATTGTCATGTAAGTGATAAACACAGTTTGTATATTCCACCGCACTTGGAAGTTAAGGTCGAATGCTAAAATGAAACACATTAATTGACTGTTGTTCGNACAGTTTGTATATTCCACCGCACTTGGAAGTTAAGGTCGAATGCTAAAATGAAACACATTAATTGACTGTTGTTCGTAATGAGAGGGCTTCCGAAAGTGCTCACTATACCGTGTGTAGTCTACAGTAGCAGGGCTTTGGAGGAGTAGGGAGTAACAGTGAATGGAGTGCATATAGCCGCGGCCCAGCCGTCGGCGGAAGTGGGCGGAATGTGCGGGCTTATATTCTAGGGGGGAGGAGGGTAGGAATTGTGCCAGGGTTGTTGGGGGTCATGTGGCGCCCGACACAGAGAGGGCGAAACCCCCGGGAGGGAGGGAATGCAGGAGGCGACAACGCGCTTCTAGAAATAGCCCGGTGGTGGCTGGCAGTGGCGG
>NQII01004260.1:169864-205612 GCA_002778355.1 Clitarchus hookeri
CTCACAACGTATTCTGCGTGAAATTTCTTACGGAATACTGGCACGTTAACAAATCTTGACAATATTTAATACTTTTTTTATATTTGGCACTAAAATTCAATTCACAAAAAAAAAATATCCATGAATATATTTTTCTCAAAACTGTGAGAAAGTTGCGTTGAATGATGCCTTTGTTTGAAAAAGTTATCTTTAAAACTAATGTATTATTCTGAATGAATATATTTAACACTGATTCCCGTCCGTACTCCATGGCTGCAACCTTGCTAGGCAGGGCCCTTAAGGAAAATGCATAGGCAAGCTCTAAAAATACGATTTTCACCATTCTCACGACTTTTTAATTTAGCAATACCCTTAATCTTATAAAAACAAACCCGCAAGGACTTAGATAATTGTTTCTTGCCTCTTCGTATTCCCGGGATATTTATTTTCTGAGACAGGCGTAGATGTGCAAACATCGCTCCGTGTACACACGCGTGAACCTGCAAGTGGACCTCGCGACAGGCGGAGCACGATACCTGCGTCGCTGCGTGTCCGTTCTCGAGTGTTCTGTGCCGCTGCACGAAGGGGCGAGGTTGTTCAGTTCAGTAGTGACAGCGGACGAGAGCGGTTGAGCGAGAGTTGCTCCGCGCGCGCATATTACTTGTCGAAAAACGTTAGTCGCGCAGCGTGGTAGTAGAGAGCGATGTTATCAGTTTGGTCTGTATAGCGCGGGCAGGGTCGTGTTGTTACCCTCCCTGCAGTGGCGAGTGTTCGGTACAGCCCTCTTCCACACCGCCTCCCTTACCACACACCCTAGAGCTGTAACAACATTATTTTCTCATTTGAACTTTACTATATTACGCACACACAGAGTCGAGAGGAGTGATTTGGGCGGCGCTTCACATCAAAGTCTTGAGAGCCGATGAGGGTTAGGTGAGGTGGGTATGCAGCCCGGAATGCAAGGGCGGGGTATACGGGAGATCCCCGAGAAAACCCGCGGACCAGCGGCGGGTTGTTGGCATGTCCGTAACACCGGACATGCTGACAAGAGTGTGGAACGAGTTTGATTATGGAGTAGATGTCGTTCGGTAAGCAAACTTCACGGTTCCACGGTTCATTTGATTGGTAAATCAAGGTTGTTTGTTATTTGGTTTTGATATTATAGACCTTCAAAGATGAGGTATACTTTTATACCCACCCTGTGCTGCCGGCCACGAGAGAAACTTCGCTAGGAGCTTTGCTCCAGACTTTCCACCAGTAGCAAGACAGGGNGGACAGGACCGCCATTACAGCCGCAGTAGTACAGGCAGCACGACGAGAACACTGCACGCCAGTTCAGAGCCTTGTGCGTAGTGGCGACGGCGCACTTGATGCGAGTGGCAGTGTCGCCCTTATCGCTCCCGCGCTTCTGGCCTTTACACACGCGAACAGCCAGGCGACCTCCTTAAGGCTAGGCTTCACCTCCATTGCAGAAGTTTTTCTTTTTTCGAGTCATATTTTCGTATTCAGAGTAATTACTGACAATGTACGGTTATAGAATATTTGCATTTTACTAATTGTTTCATATTTTTGTGTTTAATTTTCATTATGTGTTATCTGCTAATTAGCAAAGTCAGGAACATATTTATATTTNTTATACCCACCCTGTGCTGCCGGCCACGAGAGAAACTTCGCTAGGAGCTTTGCTCCAGACTTTCCACCAGTAGCAAGACAGGGCCGCCATTACAGCCGCAGTAGTACAGGCAGCACGACAAGAACACTGCACGCCAGTTCAGAGCCTTGTGCGTAGTGGCGACGGCGCACTTGATGCGAGTGGCAGTGTCGCCCTTATCGCTCCCGCGCTTCTGGCCATTACACACGCGAACAGCCAGGCGACCTCCTTAAGGCTAGGCTTCACCTCCATTGCAGAAGTTTTTCTTTTTTCGAGTCATATTTTCGTATTCAGAGTAATTACTGACAATGTACGGTTATAGAATATTTGCATTTTACTAGTTGTTTCATATTTTTGTGTTTAATTTTCATTATGTGTTATCTGCTAATTAGCAAAGTCAGGAACATATTTATATTTNTTGTTTCATATTTTTGTGTTTAATTTTCATTATGTGTTATCTGCTAATTAGCAAAGTCAGGAACATATTTATATTTTATTAGTAAGTCTCTGTCTTTTTGCATGCAGTAAATAACATACAGTGAAAATTAGATACTAAAATTATAAACACGTAATAAATTGTAAATTTTTAATAATCTAACATTTACAGTAACACCTATGAAACTGAAATTATGCCACGAAAACGAAGAATTTCTGCATAATAAGTGAAGCTGAGCCGTAAGAACGCGATTACGATGACTTCACGTTTCACGTAACACGTAGCGAGCAGCACGTTCNATAAGTGAAGCTGAGCCGTAAGAACGCGATTACGATGACTTCACGTTTCACGTAACACGTAGCGAGCAGCACGTTAACGTAAGCCGGCTGCACCTTGACTAGTGTGTTTCAAGGAAACCTATCACGATCATTTCACGTAACATTCACCTGACNACGTAAGCCGGCTGCACCTTGACTAGTGTGTTTCAAGGAAACCTATCACGATCATTTCACGTAACATTCACCTGACCTTGTCAATTTCTAGCTTCTGTGTGATACGCGACTCAGCACTAAGCAATTTCACTGGCCAATCACAATAGGGAGATCTTGTATTGGATTTGCTTTTCTTTGGTTCGCTTTTATTTTCACAATGTCGTCTGCTCACGTTTTTAATTCATGTAGGCCTACGCATAAACAACTTTCTCCAGGAAATGAGAGCGAAAGAGTTATAGACTACGATTATTTTCTGTTTTTTAATTCGCAGGCCTGCGTGCCTGCGAATTCGGCCATTTTCGGCGAAAAACTTCCGTCCTTGACAAATGGTTCAGACGATTCCGACTTAACCCGAAAGGGCCCTCCGAATCCCGTGACCGAGGGGGATCTCAGATGAGACATCCCCTCCCCCGAATCCCGACGAAATCGGACGAAAAGACCCGAGCAAATTCGAAAACTCACCCCACTTGTCCGGCTATCTACTCCCAGCGAAGCAGAAGGGCTGAAGAGGAGAGGTTACTTTCGAAAGAGAAAGGTTCAAAGGTTCAAATTTAAGCATTAGCAGTGCTAGTGACCGGTCTACGGCAGACTAGGGATCAGGAATATCTCACGGAACGGTTCCAAAGAACAGTTCCGCGCAAGCCAAATGAACGGTTCCGTCAGAACGCGACACTATTACGTTACTTCTGTACAGAAAATGCACAACATTTGTTTATATTATTTTGTGTTTAACTTCTAAGCCGTGAAAAATAATTATGAAACACTCCTTGAAATTTGTATACCACAAGTATTATTTAAGTATGCTAGGTTACTGCAACATCGAGATGTTTCCCGTTATTTTCAAAACCTTATATATATATATATATATATACCAGAACAATAATCATATTTTGAAATTGTCGAACGGGGACGTTCCAGCTCCGTTCACAGCCTCGGGCTCGGAACGGTTCAGTCTCGGAGCTGTTGCAAACTTGCGAACGGTTGTGGCGAATCAAATGAACCACGTACAGAATTGTAAATGTTGTGAACTGTTGAAATATGTGAAATATAATACCAAACCCACAATCANCAAATGAACCACGTACAGAATTGTAAATGTTGTGAACTGTTGAAATATGTGAAATATAATACCAAACCCACAATCAAACATAAATACGAATAATTTTCTTAATAATTAGATTTATCGGCACTTGAACACCACAACAGGAGTGTTTCTTAGACTACATTGTTTCGCTCAGACTTACTAGCAAGGACAACATTTGCTAGAATACATTTTATAGTTGTTTTTTCTCAAACTAAACCACTCTCTTGCAGTATTACCTTTGTTTCTATGNATTTGCTAGAATACATTTTATAGTTGTTTTTTCTCAAACTAAACCACTCTCTTGCAGTATTACCTTTGTTTCTATGGACACAATTTTGCTGTGCGTTGATAATTGGACGAAGGAAAATATCTAAAAATTAAATGCAAAATAATTGCTGTGTACGCCAATGTGAAAAACGATTCATAATCATCAGTTTTCTGCTATAATTTAAATTGTGACAAAATTACACGAATGTGAAAGAAATTACTTTCACGATATATTTTCTTACATATAATGAAGTAGTATTTGCGGTTGCACCACAGCAATATTACATTCATTATAGGGAGGTGTTTGTGTAAATTCTATACCCCCCCCCACCTCCCGGAAACCTAAAAAACCAAACAAAATTTCTAAAATCGCGATTACGTACAGAATACACTGCCTGTACGTTATGAACCGTTCCGAAAAGAACCGTTAAAAAAACTGTTCTTTTTGAGGAACTGGTAAGTTGCGGAACGGTTCCTGAAAACTCGGAACGGTTACCATCTTGACGGCGAACGGGAGTGTGTATCCAGCTCGCAGGCAGTGTGTGTGTGTGCGCGCGCGTGCGTGTGTGGAGGCGGCATGCAGATGCAGACAGACCTTATGGTCTGGCCATTTCCGTCTCTCTCGCTCTCTCTGTGGCGCTCTCTCTCACAGGCCCCGACAGACCGCACCAGCACACTACTTTACGACCGACGGCTGGATGAAGCAGAGTCCCAAACAGGCTGGCCAACTCCAAAATAAACATTTCCCGTCCCTTTGTTCCCCGCGCAAGCGACCTCCTTCATCTATTCATTTTACTTCGCTGTATTTATTTTCCACGCGACTACCGCACACTACCTCGGCTGTGAGAGGGCACTACGAGAACTATATCGATTGTACCCGCCTCTTCCACTTTCAAATGTCATGACCAACTTCCAGCGGTGCTTGTGGGAAACGGAAGTAGCTATACATATCCGATGGGCGTATCTGGCATTAGGGTGCTACCCACGCATTTCAATAAGCTGCAAGAAGTGCGNGTAGCTATACATATCCGATGGGCGTATCTGGCATTAGGGTGCTACCCACGCATTTCAATAAGCTGCAAGAAGTGCTTGAAATCGTTCGCAACAGTTCAAAATGTTTTAATCAAGCTGCATTTGTAATCTATGTCTATAACTCCGACAGGTACGAATACAGAAATTCTGACAAGAGAACGCATATCATTGCAAACACAGCATACCAACGTTAACATCTTGGTCTGCGCATTTTCTCAGATAATTTAAGTCCTGTTGCGTAACGGAATTATAATGTACAGAATGTTCATATTATCCGATCACACAAGATCCAAGGTTTTGATAATTTTGCAAAGGTAAACATACTATAACAATCAAAGAAGAAAATTCTTCCAAATGCTTTATAATACTTTGTTTAAGGAGGAACATTTAATACCTAATATCATTAATTAATGTATATTTTACTAAAAAAAATTTAAAATATTTTGGTGAATAAATTTTTTTTGGAGTAAAACTTATTTCTAGGATTTAATTCTTTATATTGCATTAANTTTAAAATATTTTGGTGAATAAATTTTTTTTGGAGTAAAACTTATTTCTAGGATTTAATTCTTTATATTGCATTAATATGACATTTTAGGAGGATTAAAAATAATTGAATGATATTTTATCAAAGAAGCACACAAGAAAAAACAGCCACCTGTTAAATACGACATTTAATCGCAATATTAAAAAAATTATGTTAATATGAAAAAATGTAATTAATTCTGGTTGTCAGTACACGAATCTGTGATGTGGAATTACGTATTTTAAAATAGCTACACGTAGAGCCATTCTGAAGTTTGGTAATGGTACGGTATACAGTAACTCTATTCCCGCCTATGCAAGTGCTAGTTCAAAGAAAGTCTTACAAACAGAGCATGCTGTTTTCGAACACCACGTGGTGAGGAGTTCNCATGATAAGACTTCGTTAATCTCCGACCATTCTCGCAACTTTCCTTTTGTTATTGGATGTGTGCCTTCGTGGCAAGACACTTGCACTGATATAAATCACAAAAACACTATAAAAAGTTGTATTATTAAATATGACTTATAAACCCTGTTGAGTAAGGAAGCATCACGACACATACATTTCAACTACGTATGTACTCTGATATTAGTCGTCCCAAAACATAAGAGAAGAGGTTTACCTTAATTNCATGATAAGACTTCGTTAATCTCCGACCATTCTCGCAACTTTCCTTTTGTTATTGGATGTGTGCCTTCGTGGCAATACACTTGCACTGATATAAATCACAAAAACACTATAAAAAGTTGTATTATTAAATATGACTTATAAACACTGTTCAATAAGGAAGCATCAGGACACATACATTTCAACTACGTATGTACTCTGATATTAGTCGTCCCAAAACATAAGAGAAGAGGTTTACCTTAATTGAAAAACTGGTGTAGCAGTATAACGCACACAGAAACCTGGACATTACGAAGGAGGCATCGCATAGCTATCGATGTGAACTCAACAGAAGCTCAGACCACAATGATTTACCCCCCACCAACCAAGAAAGCAACTCATCACTTATAATTATTTTAATTATATCCCCCTTGACAAAACATTATTCATGCAAAGCTTCAGAATGATAAACATACTTATATTTGTATACGCTATTTTCATATTAAATTCCTCATGTACCTCCGGTGGCGCTGGGGATAGTGCACCTACCTTGAGGATCAGACATCATGGGTTCAATCCCCTAGAGAGCCCATTCATTTCATGGAAAAATACTACACAGTACATATTTAAAATGTTTGTGTTATATTTATGTTTTAAGTATCACTCACATCGTGTGACAATCTCCATGTTCAGGAGATAACTGAAACTAGTTACACGCAATCCGGTGATGACGTCATGCCATACCTGTTCGTTCCTGCAGTCCCTGGGGAGAGAGGCGATGGGAAGGGCAAGAGAGTCGCATCTACTTGTGCAAGAGTTTTTAAACAGCAGACAGGATTCCAATATAGTATAGTCTATTCGCGGGTTCTCCGCACTTTTTGAAATAAGTATTTTGGAGAACATCCCTTGTTGGAAGTGTTTCGTCGTTTCCTGAATATGTTGTGTACCAGAAGCATTTTATCCTTCTGTTAACATAAAAGTACCTTATTTTGTATCAACGTAAGTTTCTTTTCTTTGATAGTAGACAACAATTTTTTGGAGTCACACATTAATAAATGTTTTGATAGTTATTATTTTTATGGCATTAATGTATATATCACAAACATGCATACTCGCACTGCTGAAGTGATATGAGTGCGTAACAATTAACAAGATGGTCGGCTGACAAGGTTGCCACCCTTTTCTCCACTGGAAAATTCCCTGAATTTCCCTGTTTCTCCAGATGAGTGGCAGCCTGGTGAGATTGCGCTTGTTCAGTAGCAGTGTGTGTGTGACCAAAGGCCAGCTTGTAGGCTCGTGAAGAAGCAGGGGTTGTTGTGGGTGCGCATCCAAGAAACCCTGGAGGATAGATGGCCACAGATCGGACGTCCTAACCATAGGAGAGAGGACGGTGTAGCCANCATTTCCCTGTTTCTCCAGATGAGTGGCAGCCTGGTGAGATTGCGCTTGTTCGGTAGCAGTGTGTGTGTGACCAAAGGCCAGCTTGTAGGCTCGTGAAGAAGCAAGGGTTGTTGTGGGTGCGCTTCCAAGAAACCCTGGAGGATGGATGGCCACAGTCCGGACGTCCTAACCATAGGAGAGAGGACGGTGTAGCCAGAGTGAACAAGAAGTGGGAGAGGTCGGAGAGAAGCGGAGGGAAAGTATTGTCCTAACGACGGCTGGTCCAGGCCCGGCCAGGCCGTAAAGCCGCCGTCCACCTGCCAGATGAAGCAATATGAAGGCAGCGGCACGGCACAAAAAAGGAACGGCTTGTTGTGTCCGCGGGCGGCACCTTTGTGGCGACGTGACACACAAAAACACGACCCTCGCGGCTTGTCCTAGCTGGTAGTGTACACTCGCGTTCTCACCTCCAACACCGGCCCTCGCAGCTTGTACTAGCCGGTAGCGTACACTCGCGTTCTCACCTCCAACACCGGCCCTCGCGGCTTGCCCTAACTGGTAGTGTACACTCGCGCTCTCGCANGTACACTCGCGTTCTCACCTCCAACACCGGCCCTCGCGGCTTGCCCTAACTGGTAGTGTACACTCGCGCTCTCGCATCCAACACTCCACACGCTCCTCTCACTTGCCATCGTCGTCACAGTGCACACCCGCCATCAAGCTGTAAGGAAGCATGGCGGCGGCGATGGAAAATAGCATAAACTAGCTGTGCGTGCGCTCTCTTTCCTCAGAACTTTCAAGCGGCGACTGTGGGGTTTCAATCCAACAATCTGTTCGCCAAAGATACGGCGTTGTCGCTATACTTCAACACGCTGTTTTACAGAAGAATACACATAGTAAACAGAGTTCTACTTAAAGCGACTTTTGCTGACTTTTACACTTTTCAACAACTGTGTTAATGTTTCAGTAATCAAGTGTTTAAACAGAACAGCAAAACATCGACATTCATTTTTTACTTGATAAAAATTTACATTAAAATGTCCCAGGGTTTTTTGAAATTTTAATAGACACAGATGCTTAAAATGAGACTAGTGAGGCCCCTAACCTAGTATTCTGCGTGTCAAAGATTGTATGCAGTAATTTCAGGCGTTGCAAAAAATATTCTATTTGTAACTATACTGTAATGCCTGGTGACAAGGGCCCTTCGGTCAGGTTAATGGGAAGGGGGGGAGGGAATTTTTCCCGCCTATGTTCTCAGTCAGGTCCCCTCCAACACGCACGACAAAAAAAAAATGAACTCAAGAGAACACAGAAGCTGTGTTAAAGGCAAGAGAGATGAAAATAAGTAAACAAAAGTGACGAGTAAGAAATGTTAAATTTAAAATTAATATATTATTTCTATAAACTCTGGATAACATCAAAAGTAAAGCTCGCCTATGGCCATCCGCGCTGTCCCTGAACAAGGGCATTCTCAGAGGGTGGTCGGCCGCCTGGTTGGAGGTATTTTAGACGTCCGGGAAGTATGGAAGCGCTAAGGGCGACCCAGGCATTTACACCACACCTCGTCGCAGCCTCTATGTGCAAATCACTGCACCGTCTCCTCATCGATAACGCGCCTCTATGAGACTTTCCGCGGTGACCACGTAATTGCACACCGTAATACTACAGATTTAAGTATGCTGCACTTGTCCGTAGCTTATCAGACTCTGAACCGGGTAGTTAATACTTAAAATGATCGCGAAAATACTCTATTCAGCCATTTTCACTTGCGAAAAAATTTACTTTGGAGATAAATGGAAAACCTGAAACTGGCATGCGCACACGCTCTTCCTAAGGAAATATCACTCAAGCACGTTATGCATTTTGCGATACGACGTTTCCTGACGAAGTTCTGCACACCGTTTGGCGTCCACCACAAGGTTTATAATTTGAGAATTTGGCCAGAGGTATTCCATACCCTCAGACCTTCTAGCAGATTTCGCTGCTCATTCCCAATCAGACACAAAGGTCGTTTCCAGAGCCGGCCGTTCTCCTGCCACAGAGATGGCACTTCATTANCTGCTCATTCCCAATCAGACACAAAGGTCGTTTCCAGAGCCGGCCGTTCTCCTGCCACAGAGATGGCACTTCATTCTCCGGCCTATCGAGGGTAGGAAACATGGCGGATGTTGCCGGCAGAATGACCCTCACACTTGCACTCCGTCGCTGCTCCATCTCCGCCTCAGCACGGCCGTTCTCTCTGCTGTCTCGAGCTGTGTGCGTACTGCTGCTCTGGAAGTTGTCTCCTGTAACAGCATCAGTTAACAGGAGCAGAAGAAGGCGTTGTTGAACCAGCACGATTCCAGGTGCTTGGTCGAAACGGCACTTGTTTCGTTGTCACAGCCAATGAGCTGTAGGCTATATACCCGGCTACAGTAATACGAACCAATTACGACCTAGACCAGTAAAATGGGGTTGTGAATAANCTGCTCATTCCCAATCAGACACAAAGGTCGTTTCCAGAGCCGGCCGTTCTCCTGCCACAGAGATGGCACTTCATTATCCGGCCTATCGAGGGTAGGAAACATGGCGGATGTTGCCGGCAGGATGACCCTCACACTTGCACTCCGTCGCTGCTCCATCTCCGCCTCAGCACGGCCGTTCTCTCTGCTGTCTCGAGCTGTGTGCGTACTGCTGCTCTGGAAGTTGTCTCCTGTAACAGCATCAGTTAACAGGAGCAGAAGAAGGCGTTGTTGAACTAGGACGATTCCAGGTGCTTGGTCGAAACGGCACTTGTTTCGTTGTCACAGCTATAGCTGTAGGCTATATACCCGGCTACAGTAATACGAACCAATTACGACCTAGACCAGTAAAATGGGGTTGTGAATAATTTTCCCAAAAGGTAAGATCATTCTTCATTGATCTTCGCAGTGTGCAGTCACAAGATCACCTACACGTGCGTTGTCTTGCGCAGTTCACTAATTTTTATCCTTCCAACAAATGCCAGTCACGTAAGAAAAACAGCGTACTTCATCCGAAGTCTTCTCGTCGGGCCTCTTATCCGCCTTGTGAGACGGCGACAAGATCAGAAGACGACGTGACAATTTTATTGTGATCTCTATCTAGTCATGACCTCCAGTATCCCGAGTCCAGTTTGCAATTTCATGACGTACCTAGAGACGTTCTGTTCGCGCTGAAAGTAGGGGTAGAATTTATGTTATTGTCGGGTGGCAAACGTGGTATTCTTCTCGCGTATCGTTCGAGGAGAACTGCTCGGTAAATTGCAGGCGGACAATGAGAGCCGTCTCGGGAGGTGGTCGAAGCTGAACCACCTCCGGCACCGAAGATGGTCGCTTGACAAGTGAGCGACGACAGTACCGGTTACACCACTGTGTGTGTGTGATGGCGCCTGGTACTGCGCCAGTACCGCCAACACGTTCTCGCTCGTGTGTCCGCTCTACTGGACATGAAGCACTGTACAGCTCAGTGTACAACCACACAGTGTACAACCACACAGTGTGCAGCTCAGTGTTCGACCACAGTGTACAACCACACAGTACTTAGGAGTATAGAGCCAAAACAAATATGCACAGCTGCAGACGCCAGCGATATAGCAGCACTGGCCAGCTACCTGTCACAACGCCGTTCGCCAATCAACACTAGTCGCCAGCCCAGCCAATAGGGAACCTTTCCTAGCACGCAGTAGCCAATTAGACACAAGACTCGCTTACAAAACCTCGCGCTGCCAATCAGAGAAAGTGCCTACTCGCATCAAAGGAAAAGNCAATTAGACACAAGACTCGCTTACAAAACCTCGCGCTGCCAATCAGAGAAAGTGCCTACTCGCATCAAAGGAAAATACTCGCTATTTCGCCTTTGTATACTTTCCTACTCTGTAGCTTTGTCAGTTTACTCTGTTTCGTGGACGTTGGCTGTAGTTCTGCTTCATGAATCTTTCGTGCCATTGCCATCGANGCTTTGTCAGTTTACTCTGTTTCGTGGACGTTGGCTGTAGTTCTGCTTCATGAATCTTTCGTGCCATTGCCATCGAGCACAAAATGCGTATGTGTAAAATTTAACTTGGTCGCAACACCTGAAACCAGAATTATTTTAAGCCTGAAACGATTAACTTTCGCTCCTTTCAATATCATACCCAGAAATTAACTTCATTAAACCCTATAAGATCAACTTTAATTTTCGGCTTCACTATGCTGCAAACAAGGCTCATTATGTGTGCTGTACTTAAGTCAACACAACAGTGGTTTCGTTATCACAGCCAGAGGTTTCAGTTCAGCTGCAGAAATGTGAAACATTCATAACCTATAACCGCAGCATGGGTTACATTGGACTTTGAGTTACGCAGAGTACAGCGACGATAACAAATTTCCTTCGCGTGTGTTATGTACACAATCGTGCACATTTCTTACAACAAACATTTCTTTCTTTCTTCTTTTTCGTGGGAGAAAGATGTCAAAATATCAAAACGTCACACAATTGCTGCGAGGAAATGTGACGAGACGACGTGATTAGCAGTCCCTGACCAACTTTGTCACTGAGATGGGTCTCATAAACTATTACTATTTCTGAAGCTGAATCATCACCATTGAGCGTCATAACTTTCGTCAACAAACATTGTTAATCACCGGCTATATTACGGGGTTTCTTATGCAAACTTTTAACACTTTGAGTGCGATGAAAACTAGAAGTGAATCGCCTATATCCAGTTGGTTCACGCAACACCGGCCATGCTTACTATACTATACAGCGTTCAACTTGCTGGCTCTCTGCCGCTATACTGCAGAGTTGAAAGTTCCCCAATAAAACGTAATTTACTAAGTATAGTAACATACAATCCATCCTGCTTCATTTGAGTAATTTACAATTTGCGTGTTGCTGAAGTTATATTACGTTGTAGAGAACCTTATGAAATCTGCTCGCCAAATAATATTTCTTCGCCTATGCTTTGAAAAAATGCGGTTGTAATTATAAGACAATCTCCATACCGCCCAGTTAAATTCAGGCGATGTAATGCTACGTAGAAACACTCAATGTGATAAAAAAAATTAAGCTCTTTTCNTACCGCCCAGTTAAATTCAGGCGATGTAATGCTACGTAGAAACACTCAATGTGATAAAAAAAATTAAGCTCTTTTCAGTTTTGTTAAGTGATAAAAAAAGTAAGCTCTTTTGAGTTTTGTTAACATCCTGGGAAGAACTGCCAATGACACAACAAAGGGTAATGTACTGTCTATCTCGGAAATTATATTAAGAAAGTGATAGCACATTTTTCATCACCATGTAATCACGACTAGTTCAAAAGTATTACTTCACAAGTGTCATTTTGTTGTCTATTAACTTAGAAAAAGCAGAGTACGTTCTTCTGAAATCACGCAGCTGACATTCGAATGAATAACAGACAAGATATAACCACCTGAGTGCGAGCTTATCATTGAAATGCCAGACATGTCTGGTTTTCGAACTTCTCCCAGAATGGCCTGTTACCACTTATAAGTTTATGTCTTCAAGAATGGAAAACTTTGCACCGAGTTTAATTAGACGTGAAATTTATAAATTTTAAGAAAGGATTATAATGCAATTTTAAACTTTTCAGCACGACGTAATCATGAACAAGCATCAAAGCCAAGTTTTTGGTAAAGTAATTAGTACTTATTCAAATACGCTGCTGCATTGGCAAGAAAGCTGTTCAAATGGTATGGCGCGTGAGAAGTGCGACGTATTTTTGACGGCGTATCCTGCAGGAGGTTTGCAGAAATGCCTGGCGGCGGACATAGCTGTTAGGAGGCACAGGTCCCCTTATCCTCCAGGACCTGCCATGTAACAAACACGGGCCGCAACAAAGGACCTCGATCCTTGAAAGGGCTCGGCTTTCACATTTGGCAGACGGGCGTGAAATTCAGGGCAGGTTGAGCCGCACTCCGCCAACAGGTATGCGAGCAGGCCGGCAGTCGCGGGGGTGGAAGGTACTAACACCAAGAGGGGGGNGGCTTTCCTCGCTCGGCCTGCAGAGTCCCAGCGAGGCATCACTGCCTTCCACTACAATGGCCAGGGAAACTCTCTAAGACTTTAACGACTGTTCTGTTCTCCTCCTGCCCACAATAAACCCATTGTGACACTAAGTAAGCTCATCTTGCATGGGAGACCGACGTGGGATGAGCTACTTGGAGGTACAACAGAGAGACGAGCATCTTCTCTTGGAGAGAGAGACACTCTGCTCGACTCTGTTCGCTTCTCTACTCTCGTGCGTAGTATAACAACAACTACTGGACACGTAGAACACTTTGAAAGAGGTAAGAACGTTATGGGAACCCTCCAGACGCCATCCATCCCGCTCCACACTGGGTCACCAGGAAGACACGCGTCGCTTGCATGTAGAGCGTCGAGCTCTTATGTTGAGCTACAAATTGTAAGCAAGTCGCGCGTATATTGCCGACATAACATTCGTCAAAGGACATCAGTATGATGAAAAGTTACTAATTCAAGTATTGGTTACCCTTATGCCACTATCTAGGAACCCCATCATCGCTAAGGCAAGTGTTGTCTCGGTGACGAATTTTCGTTGAATTTTTTTTTCCTAGCGTTCATCCATTTTTAAACTTGTATGCAGGGACTTGACATCAAGTACTTTCTACAATTTTGCATAGACGACTGGTGACTCAATTCATCAAACTCTTTGGTATTTTCAACGTCCTTCAAACAAACAAAATCCAAAATCAACGACTTTGTCTCGGTAATCAACCGCGTGCAACACATCGAACCATGCCATACGGGAAAAATTAATTCATAATACAGTAGATAATATAGGAGCACCAGATACGCAGATGTTCTGCGAGAACGATGTCGTATCGAACCTCTAGTATACAAAAATATCCGATGGTTCCACAGTCCATAATTGTGATATTGCGTCGAGAACTGTAGTAAAAAGTCGGAATGCCCGGCAACAGGAAAAGAGCGTATGCTCACAGGGACCAACCTCAAACAATTCTACAATACTTCAAGTGCAGTACACTATTTACCGGCAGTAATAATTTGAAGACGCATTACATGACTTGTCCAGTGTCCGGCAGTTATCCAGCCAAGTCTCAGCTTAGCGAAGTGTAGTAGAGGGTTCNCGCAGAGTGAGCTGTCAGCACTCATATTTATAGTCATAGGAAAACCTGTAATTTTTCATTCCTATTTTTAAAAAAATATTTTTTTTTAATCAGCATTATGTATACCTACAAGCATAAATTATTAAATCGATATTTTTTTGTATTCAAACCTTCAATTAAGACTAACCAAAAACATGTTTTGTTTTAATGCTAATTAAATTACCATTGAAATGGAGTATTTATTCTGTTANAATTAAGACTAACCAAAAACATGTTTTGTTTTAATGCTAATTAAATTACCATTGAAATGGAGTATTTATTCTGTTACCCCTGACCCCTCCACATTGGTTCGGGAAATTATTCACCATCGCTTAATAACGTATCCCTACCGCTCTTGTTTTCAGCACTGTCCGCCAGAGCGTGCTAGTGTGGTGAAAGTATATAATGGGAACAATGTCGACCCTCGGCACAGTTTCTCGTCTGATGCCAGAGGTGACATATAGCTCTCNTGAAAGTATATAATGGGAACAATGTCGACCCTCGGCACAGTTTCTCGTCTGATGCCAGAGGTGACATATAGCTCTTCTAGCATTCTGACTGGTAAGCTCAGATATTTAATTCCATCAGGTCGCAGGATATTATCAAGCGTGCACGTATTANTTCTAGCATTCTGACTGGTAAGCTCAGATATTTAATTCCATCAGGTCGCAGGATATTATCAAGCGTGCACGTATTACGCATATATATATTCCCGCGAAATTACAAATCTGCTCACATTTGGAATATCGGTTCGAGCCAGCTAGTTTCTGGAGGAATATGTAACCTCATAAAATACGGTACTAGAACTTAGTTTTTTAAATTTATATATTTACCATGGATCTAATTTGCAATGACGTTACCTCAGTACATGTGCCGCTACTGTAACACTTCGATGGCATTCACCAAATATGCTCGAAGACACGAAAAGTATTGATGTTTGAATAATGCAGATAGAGTGGCATATAAGTGTGGAATCTGTGGCATGACATTTGCTATGCGCGATAACTTGCAGAGACATGCAAACAACCTGCGTAGCTGTTGGACCTTCACCTGCCAAAACCCGTCGTGTACAGTCTCCTTCACCGCAGCACACGAGTGTAATTCCCACAAAACCAAGGGTTCAGGATGAGTATCCAGCATAGTGTCAGCGACCTCCACGCCCAAGAATCGTGGCAGGGTCTGGGTTGGTTAATTATAGTGGTTTCGTGGAGGCCCAAACTGCTTTCCATCACAGTCTATATACCTTTGCCTCCACAACGAGAGCGGGTATTCGAAGGATGTTTGCACATTTACAGCTCGAATGTGGAAAAACATCGCTGCTGGCTGTCCACATAAACACTCCACCAATAAAATTTAATGTATGTGTCGAACGCAGCTTTACAAAAAAACCAACCCCATTCACAGAAAGGAAGGTATTGGAATCGAAAAGCAAGATATCGAAAATACCGTAAAACCTCATACTGTAAATATACCACACGAGAAAGAAGCATACAAAAATAGTGTTTCGAAGTAAATATTAACGAAAAATCAATCACCAAGTGCCCTTNACCACACGAGAAAGAAGCATACAAAAATAGTGTTTCGAAGTAAATATTAACGAAAAATCAATCACCAAGTGCCCTTCCCCTCTAAACAACATGCTTGCCACCCTTAGCATAACATTTGTTTGGAAGTCACGTTGGAAAAAATCATGTGCCATGTACGGATGCGCTATGTAGCTTTCTATAAAGTAATCAATACTAGAAAAATCCAAAAACATAGTTGAAACGACTTCCCTACCCCTGCGGTACGCGATATGCACAGGTAAGTAGCCCGTGCATCCCCCCTCACCCGGATATAGACGCTCATCATTAAAAACATTTCCTCCCAATTTTTAAATCAGTACATGAAGAAATTTAGGCAGCGGGAAAAATATACCCATGTGGTTATGCCACAGGCGGCGATTTTTCCAGCACACACTGTCAGCATATTAAACTTTTTAAATGCATAAATAATGCTCATAAAGCAAGTTCTGAAGGGAAATAATTATATACCGTGAGGAGACGCTAGCATAAAAGTACACCAACCACAAGTACAAAATCACCAAACAAAGCTGTGGCCTTCGGCAGACAAAATTTCAGTATTTTCATAAATTGGCGGCGTGCGCTCGCTCCATTAGGAGATATATCCGATCCGCGGTAAAACACCTCCCCTTGCCCCTTCCAACACCGGCCGGGGTGGTTTCTTGGCAGAGTCCTTACTCGTTACCGTTTGCCCCAACAACTTGCACCGTCTCAAAACAACGTAAACTTTACATTTTTATTATAATTTTAGCTTGTACACCACCTAGAAGATGAAAAGGCACGCTACTATTCTGCGGTAGTCAAATAGGCGAACCCTAACGAGAAATACATCAAAGTCGAGAATGCCAGAATGGTCAGATCACCAAACTGAAACAGATTATAATTTTTTTTTCAAGTAGCAAAGCCAAAACATTGGTTTTAAAAAAATTTAACTGGAAAAAAAATTGAATGGGCTGTATAAAAAAACGTAACTCTTAGCGCCTCTCGTGTTCCTTTTTTACCCACTTAAGAAGAAAATTTACATTTTACATTCGCCACTGAACGAAGAATTAATTTTCTCAGGACCTCGTACGTAAGCCTGACGCAATCATATGAAAAAAATGAGAAAATATATAAAGCTAATTTAAAAATTTCGAGCTCCAGAAACCACGAGAGAATACAGAATTCATTTTCACAGGCGGCGGTAAAACAGCTTTAAAATTCTATCGTATTATTTATTTAACAATTTTTTAACTTGGAAAATGACTTTAAAAACTTGCCCACCACATGGCCTAAGAAAGCACTCCCCAGCCAGAACAGAAGTATTTTTCTGAGCTTCATCGTCAGCTTACGACATTACGAGGGGTGTGTTATATTTCTTCACGTACTGATATTAACCCCCCGTCNAGTAGCAAAGCCAAAACATTGGTTTTAAAAAAATTTAACTGGAAATAAAATTGAATGGGCTTTATAAAAAAACGTAACTCTTAGCGCCTCTCGTGTTCCTTTTTTACCCACTTAAGAAGAAAATTTACATTTTACATTCGCCACTGAACGAAGAATTAATTTTCTCAGGACCTCGTACGTAAGCGTGACGCAATCATATGAAAAAAATGAGAAAATATGTAAAGCTAATTTAAACATTTCGAGCTCCAGAAACCACGAGAGAATACAGAATTCATTTTCACAGGCGGCGGTAAAACAGCTTTAAAATTCTANATTTCGAGCTCCAGAAACCACGAGAGAATACAGAATTCATTTTCACAGGCGGCGGTAAAACAGCTTTAAAATTCTATCGTATTATTTATTTAACAATTTTTTAACTTGGAAAATGACTTTAAAAACTTGCCCACCACATGGCCTAAGAAAGCACTCCCCAGCCAGAACAGAAGTATTTTTCTGAGCTTCATCGTCAGCTTACGACATTACGAGGGGTGTGTTATATTTCTTCACGTACTGATATTAACCCCCCGTCAATTTCAAGATTTTAACAAATATAAAAATTTCATAAATGGGCACATCTCCTGATGTTATTAATAGACGTATTCTTTATAACATTATATTTAATCACCAAATTCAGCTTACCGCTAATAATATTTACAGTTTTTGCTAGGTGCAATTTTTAACACATTGCAAGCTCGAGCCAATTCCCCGTCCGTCAGTGTGCACGTGAGGAAACTTCAACTTGACTGTTCACCGTTAATTTTCACAGCCCTATCCATGCGTTTTACAGCATCTGTGAGCAATAAACACGCTAAGGGAAGATTGCACGATGCCTATCCTACTTCAGCCACACAGTTTTGCATGCCTCAATACATGAATCAGTTTGACAAATATCTGGTTTCTCTATCCACCACGCGTGCTTAGGCATCACGAGTCGTTGCAAGATACATTATTAATCGCAAAGAAAAAAGTCATCAGTGTTAAATTCGAATAATGGGACAAAAAATATATGTTTCATTAGCTCAAAAACTCATTGTCATCGCCACATTGCCAACCACGCTGGACGTACAGGTCGTCGCCAAAAAATAGACCTTGATGCAATACCAACAGAAATTGTCATTATTTTACTTAACACTTATAAAATCCCCTCAGTAGTAAACTCACTTTAAAAAAAACACCAACGCGGGCGAATTATTTTCCATACAGTCCATAGTGAGCAAATTTGTGCTTGTAGAAAAATAGGTCACGTTTTTTTTTCTTTCAATTTGTCAGGATTATTTGCTGTTATTGGTTACTGTGAAATATGGAACATATCTTAGACCCGCAACGGCTTACCAACTGCTAGCTCTATTTGTGCAATTGAGGAAAGTTTGATAATTTCCAACACTTCATGTCGCATTTTTCCGTTTACCCGCTTAGGCATCCAATGTCCCAGTAGCAGAATTCGATGATAGAGCGACCAGGAATGACATCCACTTAAATGTTTGCGAGGCGAAATGCATACATATGTAGGCGACCCAGCGACGGTGGAGTGACGCTCCTGCTGCTATCAAACGTAAGAAAGCGCTGCCGCGATCAAACATCGTACGTGCATTCGGGAGGACCCAGGTTCAATTCTCTGCTCAGACATCACGATTTAAGTTTTTCCCATGGTTTCCCGAAATCACTCCAGGAATATGCTTGGATGGTTCCTTAATGTAGGCCATGTACGATTCCTTCCTCTGATACTGATNCCCGAAATCACTCCAGGAATATGCTTGGATGGTTCCTTAATGTAGGCCATGTACGATTCCTTCCTCTGATACTGATTGTGTCTAGGGACACTGACGGTTCCATTTTTAATTACCTCGCTGTCGAGGAGACATTAAGCCCAACCTGGTGCTGCAATGACCAGACATCATTCATTCCTCACTCTGGCAGACTTCCGTTACGCTTCGAAACGATTAAATTTCCTCTCTGGACACATTTCTCCTAAATGTTAAATAGCGTTACACACACAACCCATAACAATCAATCAGATGGNCCGAAATCACTCCAGGAATATGCTTGGATGGTTCCTTAATGTAGGCCATGTACGATTCCTTCCTCTGATACTGATACGGACACTGACGGTTCCATTTTTAATTACCTCGCTGTCGAGGAGACATTAAGCCCAACCTGGTGCTGCAATGACCAGACATCATTCATTCCTCACTCTGGCAGACTTCCGTTACGCTTCGAAACGATTCAATTTCCTCTCTGGACACATTTCTCCTAAATGTTAAATAGCGTTACACACACAACCCATAACAATCAATCAGATGGNAATTTCCTCTCTGGACACATTTCTCCTAAATGTTAAATAGCGTTACACACACAACCCATAACAATCAATCAGATGGACATGAAATTTAATAGGCTTAACTTTGCTTTACACTCGATCTTAGGAACCGTTCTCGAGCTAGAGCGCGAAGAGTGAGAAGCTCATATCCGTATATAGGATAACGTTATGTCAACTGTGGAATCGAATGCATAGTACGGTTTATAAAATTAATTATTCACTGAAAATATTATAATTATGGAGAAACCTTAAATTATTTACTTATCTATAACTAATATTTATAAACGGGTTAATTATCGCCAAAGACCAAATTTGTAGAGCATGGTATGCTCTACAAGTTTCGTAATAACTTCAAGCATCATTTGAAGCATAGGAAACGAGATATTTACAAACAACTGATTTTCGCGACCTTTGACCTTGAATATCTTGACACACGGACACGAGATTCTATGAAACTTTTGAGCTAACCTTTAGAACGTCAAAACAAAGATATGCAAATTTTCAGCTTTCTAACTTTCATTCCGAGGTTGAATCCCTATTTGACTGGACTAAGTCTAAGTCTTAGCTGACCTCTGTGGAAGCAAGTATCCAGCCAATGAGCAGTTGGTATCTGCTACAATTTCCTCACCAATATGCAGAATATTAGCCTACAGGTCATGGGATTCGCCAACTTTTCCCGTCTCTGTCGCGCGAAGCACCAAAACTGTCGGGAAAGTATCAGATAAACAAATGTGATTATCGTACTAGCTATTGTACAACACGCCCTTCCTCTCAGCCAATAACATAACTTCGTTGACGCCACGACACAGTGACAGANGTACTAGCTATTGTACAACACGCCCTTCCTCTCAGCCAATAACATAACTTCGTTGACGCCACGACACAGTGACAGTAACGAAGCAAACAACGTGGCTCTGACACACTGAAAAATGTTATTGGTTACAAGACAGACTCGTGAAATATTTCATGGTGATTTATTGTCACGTACAGGCGACACAGTACATTTAAAGGAGTTTCGACATACTTACATACGTTTGTGAACGCCAATCGCGAGAGGGTTGACACGCTGCTACGATTACACGGATGCCTCCAATAACAGCTCTTGGTCTTACATTAGTGAACTGACACAATAAGAGCTCACTCACACACACGCAATTCACCAACGGGGATTCAAAGTCCAAACAGCGGCACGTGGCGTGTGTACCTCACAATCGACAGCTTCTGGGCAGAGGTGCGAAGCGTTCTCTGCTGTTAGTAACAATCCTGCTTATCGAATTAGAATTGTAGAAAGTTATCATTGTCAGCCATTACAGCTTGATTGAGCGGTGGTCCGCTGCAACCAGCAAAGAGAAGGAAGAAACAATCAGCTACGGTCACTCTCTGGCCGACCGGACGGCGAGTGTTTGATCACAGACACGTGATAATTCACTGGTCTAGTTCGGTCCCGAGGAACAAATAGCCCAGGGCGAGCTCCGCCCAGAGAGCTGTGCAAGCAGAGAGGACACGGCTCATTGAACAACCTGTCTTCTTCTGAAGTCCCCAGTTTCCTAACGCAGGGAAGACAAGCAAGGGAACACTGCAGCTTTCAACACGTGCATAATAAACGCATGCCTACGTTTATATGTACACTGAAGAGCCACAAAAACTGGTACACCTGCCTTATATCGTGTAGGTCCGCGAGCACGCAGAAGTGCCGAAAGACGACGTGGCATGGACTCGACTAATGTCTGAAGGTATGCAGGAGGCATTGAAATCTGTGCCAATTTGAGAAAGGGTTGCACGTCTGTCACGCTTAATGATTCTTGTCAGTCGTTTGTCCCGTTCGTTTACGATCTTTTTCCGGCCGCAGCGATGTCGAAGATTTGATGTTTTACCGGATTCCCGATATTCACGGCACACTCGTGAAATGGTCGTACGCGAAAATCCAAATTTTATCGCTACTTCGGAGATGCTATGTCCCATCTCTCGTGCGCCGACTATAACACCACGTTCAAACTCACTTAAATCTTGATAACCTGCTATTGTAGCAGCAGTAACCGATCTAGCAACTTTGCCAGACGCTTGTCGCCTTATATAGGCGCTGCCGACCGCATCGCGTTAGTCTGATTGGTTCCATAACTCTGCTATTTGTATACGCACGCCTATACCAGTTTTTTTTGCCACTCCAGTGTATATGATTGTGATTCGCAACACTAATGAACAGAAACCAGGGGAATCGTATACTCATTCTGCAGCAGGTTAGACTCCACAGTGCTATGTATGCTGTGTCTCTACTACTTGTTGATTGGCTGCTGCTCAAGTGAGTAGCCAGTTGTAACTCAGCACGCCATTATCCCTTGTTTATTTGTAGGTTCGTTATTGGTCGAGATTTACAGCACGTGTAATAAACTGTAGTCTAATTGTGCGAATTTAAGTCGTCTGTGTTGTAAATATACCACTTAGTGTTAAAAATAAGAGTACACTGCGGTATTTTGAGTAGAAAAATATTGGCGCCCAGCCAGAGTGTAGCAGTGGCGTTGTGCAGGAAGTGTGAGTAAGAGAACAGCATGTCGCGGGTTGGGCGAGTGTCACAGGGGAGGGAACACGCCGCAAGCAGTCGCCCAGTACGACGTGGGCGCACACATGCGGCACACATGCGCGACATGCGGTCCTCATGTCGGCAACATGAGCCGCAGCGCGCTGCCCCGCTCGCCACTTCCTTCACACTCCACTCACGGCTACTTACAACTTGTCTGAAGCCCTGCTCACTGCCAGGATATTCCTCCGCCTCGTGCAAACAACACTTAACTAAGTATAGAATATTACACCATAAGGACTACGCACCGCATTCGTGCGCACTCAGTTCGATATAATATTGCACGAGAACTATTGCTTAGTAGGCATTACCAACACATCTACCCNTAGAATATTACACCATAAGGACTACGCACCGCATTCGTGCGCACTCAGTTCGATATAATATTGCACGAGAACTATTTCTTAGTAGGCATTACCAACACATCTACCCCCCCTTTTTTTTGTAGTTATTAATTATAAACGAAATATTGTTACAAGAAAGCCTGAGGGGTGTATACGAGTTCGTGAGGGATGGAGGTCTTAATAAAAACGAAAGAACTAAATTCAATAATTATATTTGTTCTCAATGCTACAAATAGTAAAACATGTGNTTAGTAGGCATTACCAACACATCTACCCCCCCTTTTTTTTGTAGTTATTAATTATAAACGAAATATTGTTACAAGAAAGCCTGAGGGGTGTATACGAGTTCGTGAGGGATGGAGGTCTTAATAAAAACGAAAGAACTAAATTCAATAATTATATTTGTTCTCAATGCTACAAACAGTAAAACATATGTTATTTACCAGTCTGAGCGTCCTATTAACTCTTATTATTCTTATTTAGCTCAATATATAATTTCTATCTCCATTTCAATTAAAGTCTTTACCACAGTCTTTACTCTTGCTAATGTCCCTCAAACTGCTCTACTTATTTCCAAAAGTTTAGTTAAAACTGCTTATTTCCATCGTCACAAATGTCTTTTCACTCATGCATCCAGCCCACAGTCCCACTCTTCACTGCACACAAGCTCGCCGACGCACTCTCGCAGATCGCTGCAGTCGTCCCTCGCTGCTCCGGAATCGCCCAACTGTCGCTTAAGGTCGCACGAGACGCCAAACCCTTGGCTCTTAATCACTCCCCCCTCAGAGGCCCGCATGTGGTATTTATACTTGAGGTAGGTGCCGTCTAGAACGTTCTCGGCAATCCAAGTTGTTCTGGGAATAATAATGCGATGACGACATTCCTGCGTGATAAATGGAGTAATATGAGCTTCACAGGGTCAGTGAGGCTCCAGCTGCGGTAAGTTTAATCAGTTTGTGCGGCGGCGTCCTTTACGATAGGCCGCTCGCTTCGTCTAACGTTACAAACTTGACCACCAGCTCTCGGCGGCTTCCGACGCAAAGGAAACACTGTGCAGCGACATGCAACAAAACTAAGTATCATTGTTATATAAAATACGGGAAATATTTCAATTTAACCACAACAGATACTTTTATGTTGAAAAAGTACAAAAAGCATGTGGTAAATGACACATTTAGGAAACAACCAAAGGGGTGATTTTTCGAGGAATTGATTCAAAAAGTTTGGGGAAACAGCAAATATACGGTGTGTGTGTGTATATATATATATACACACACACACCCACACACTGCTCACCGCTTTCCAAAGCCCTGTTCAACCTCTACTTTTTTCCTCTCTCTCTCTACCCTTCTGCCACTAGTCAAATAAATATTGTTATGTGTCTAATGCTTACAGTCAAATAAAAATGTTAAATTGTCAGCAATGGAAAAAAATTACTAATCCGCAAGGTCGTACTTAGATGTGTTTAAAGAAGTACTACCTGCTCGATTTGCCATACATGTTTACATCTCACTTGCAATGCAAAGTTCGTTGTTTTATTTATTGCTTANGTACTACCTGCTCGATTTGCCATACATGTTTACATCTCACTTGCAATGCAAAGTTCGTTGTTTTATTTATTGCTTACATTCACCCCACAAGATACCTTACAATGTCTCTTGGACAAATGTGATATGGCACACGTCAAAGGCCATAGCGCATATAATGCATGAATTTACGTACTACATATGTTTAATTTTTGGGGTTTTTAAATTGAATAAAATATTGCACTGCTCACAGCTGTATCCAGTTCATTGCGCCGTTCGTACTGCCCGGCATCTGCCTTACCTCTCACTCACGTCGCGATAAATACAGAATGTTTCAGTAAAATCTTGCGGAAATGAACCAGAGAGTAGAGTGCGCAGCACGGAACGTTCTGAGATTGGGGACGTGCTGTCCGCGAAGCCAGGAACAGGAGATATGAGCGTAAACATGTCTAACACGGAAACCGGTCTCCGGATTGGTTGTGTGTGTATACTGTTGACAGGTAGTACTTTGCAGAACCACCCCATCGACGGATCAGGTGTTATATGAGTGTGCACGTCATGAGAGTGGCTCAAAGTGACGGCCACCAACCTCCAGCAAGCATGACAACGGAGCACGGTCGGGCCAAGAATGCTGAAGCCAGGAAAAAAACATTTAACTGTCTCAATGTGACTTACATGGTAATAAAGGCAGTTTCTGTAAAGCTACTGTAATAACAAAAAAAAATTCAAAATAAACACTCGATTAGGGAGTACCGTAGTTACAAAAAGCTGTCATTGGGACTCGTCAGTCTCGTTCGCACCGTCAGTGTTGTCTCTGCTGTCGTCTGCCGCACAACGGATATCCGGTTCCCGAAGCACGTCCTTGACCTCCTTACCAAACTGCGTGGCTTTCTTCTTCGGCATCTGCCCGAGTGAAGAAATAAGCGGGTCCGAGGATATCAGCAGCACGTTGAGGACATCTTCATTTGTTTTTGTTCGAGACACCTTCAGGGAAGAACCTCTGTATTGTTTACATTCCTTGTTTCTATCCTCTTGGTCCTCCTCGCTTAGCTGACCAATAGGGACAAAAGCGTGGCGGATGATGTATAGACCATTTATATTAGGATTTTGTGAATTGTCAGAGGCATGGCGTGCCATGCGTACTTCTGTACAAATAGCTGGGCTGTCTCTAATGCATGCGTGCGATAATTTCCCACGTCTATTTCGTGGCCACAAGAGATCACTTACAAAATTCTGCTGAATTTTTTGACGATGCCAATGTCAACACCAATAATGCCTGCCGATAAAGCCGGATTCTCAACAAAAAAAAAGGCTTGACGTATTCTCATAATTTGCGTTGCCAAAGCCCAGTTTTGGCTTGTCTACTAGTAATCCAATATATTATTTAATCTGTCTTTAATGGTTTTCTTTATCTTCGAGACAATACTCTTCTGCTCAATGCCCCGAGCTTGCCATTTCTCAAGCGGAAGTTTATATGAAAAAGAATCTACTGCGTGTGTGAAGCACGGATAAGTCGAAGCTGAATCTTGACGAGTCGATTTTCTCCGGACGCAGCACTTCTTCCAGTTTGTTGAAGTCTTCAGAGGTGAGACGACAAAGGAAACACCTATGAGTACATGAAACTCCTGTAACGGCATTGCACTCTTTGCCGTCAATTATAGTGAAAAGCATGCTGTGAATAACTTAAATTTGTTTGCCGTCTAACTCGCAATAAAAGGATGTAACTATTGTACTTGCAGTTTGATGTGAACCTGTTTCATTCTTGAAATATCTGCTGTTTCACGTTGGAACTGAAATCGAATGTGCCTACAGTACCGTGTTGACGAAGGTCGTGGATTTTGCCAGAAAAGTATTGGCCCTTGTCCTTCCGGGTTGTCATCAATTAGAAGTATAGACACAAAGGAGAAAGGAAGACGTTCGAGTATGTAGTACTGGAGTCACTTGAAAACGTTTGCTTGTATTCTGATTGTGGAGAACCGTCGAATCCCCACTTGCAATCCAGGGTTAGCTTTAAACTGTTATGAACTGCATTGTGAGATACATCCTTCTGACTCCAGAAGACGGGAGGCAGTGCGGTCAAGAGGTGCCCGCAGGTTAACTACAACCACAGTTTCTGATAGCATTTGTTTTTTTTTTTTTTCGGAAGAAAACAATGTCTTTTTTATCTTTATGGATGTTTGTACTATAAGAAGAAAATCTCTGTTTATCATGCTCTCGAATAAAATTGTATTGACGTCTGGTGAGCTGAGCATCAACACACACGGCACGTGCTTCTGTTCCTGTGAGCTGCTTCGCTGGTGGACTACAGAATATTTTGTAAGCTTTTTGATATTACGAAGCTTGCGTGCGCTGGCAAGCATGCTACCCTTTAACTTTCATTGCTTTGTTCTTGCTGTACAGTGTACAATATCGTGTAAATAAATACTTTACAAAATCAATTAAAATCAATCGAAGCTCGCGTGGGTGATGTTGCTGTTATATCTTTTTTTGCAGTTTTTGAGGCTTCCACTTTGCAACAAGAGCGCAAGCTCATTTGAGCGGCAAATGAAAGCTCGTCAATTGAATATGTGGCTCGCAAGTTTTCTGTTTTCAGTAGTTTTGTACTATGACATGATTCATCAAAACTCTTCGCAGGTCGACACGTGCGTTTTCTAGTAGCGACCCTTTCGTAGTTTGGAAACCCCGCTGATGTGTAGAGCCAGTCCTTGTTCTTCCTCAAAAACTTCCTTCTATCCTACGAGCTTGCTGCCATCTGTTCTTCAATTCGGATATGAAAACTGAAATTCACTTGTTGAGAGCCGGAATACATTTTGGATTGACTCGGACGAAATCTTTCAAAACCGTAACTTATTCCTGTATTTGTATACGTTCAGGCTGCCTGATGGTATCATAAAGTTATCTTCTAGTTATAAACACATCATCCAACCCGGTCCTGCAAATAAAGACGTACGAATGTTTTGGGTCTTAATATCACGCGTACCTGGCAAATCAATTTTTAGAAGCTGTCACCTTTATAAGCCGCTATTGTTTCAAAATGAGATAAGAGCAGGTCTTGTTTACAGTTACGGCAACTATTTTGTGTGAATTAATTATAAATGGCACGACGTGGAACATGATATGCCCTGATATATACTACAACCTTCAAAGTTTTCCCTTTTTCACATTTATGGTACATTGCCTTTATGGTCCCATTAATCCACTACTGAATTCACAAAATCTGTATGTAATTGCACGACAATGTGCTTATCTGATGGTAATGACATGTTAAACCACACCTTGTTGTTACAGCCGAATACGACACTATCCTGCAATTAACGACTTCCCAGATAGAGAGCTTCTCCCTTACTGGTCCATATCCGCTCAAGATTGACAGGTGCTGTGACGTTAGCTGCTTTCCACACACCTCGCGACTATTACAAACGTCTGGTTCAGGGATAGATTGTTTGAATACAACATATCGCCAATTAGTAGGACTCATTTGTTATTTTTTTTGCCAGGATAGCGCTGTTTGGCCCCACTGTGCGGCGTTCCAGATAATGCCGCACCCACTCAAATATCCCATGCGCATTGCGGCTGTTGTTGATACACGCACGTCCTGAGGTNGTTCCAGATAATGCCGCACCCACTCAAATATCCCATGCGCATTGCGGCTGTTGTTGATACACGCACGTCCTGAGGTAATGTAGGGATGACAGAGCCATCTTGTGGACCATAGGCGTACCACACGGACATTATGGGCCGCCCACACAACTACGCCCACGTCTCCTTCAGCTTCAGATGTCCCTGCGGACTACAAGTTCCCAATCTCAAACCGTTCCGTCGTACCTATTCCCGATCTCATTGTTGCATGCTTCTGCTGAAACATCCTGTATATCCTCCCTCATAGATGGATACAATTAAACATTTCGGTNATCTCATTGTTGCATGCTTCTGCTGAAACATCCTGTATATCCTCCCTCATAGATGGATACAATTAAACATTTCGGTCACACGTTGATTTCTGAGTTAGAATGTTACAATAGTGTTCTGTATTTGTGTTCAGCATTTGTCTTGCTGCCAGTGAACAACGCGGTGCGTGCTGTATCATGTTGCCGTTAGCCAATATTGACAAATAGGTGTAGACTATTCTACAAATCAAATGAGGCACAAGGAAGCCCGGGTACTGATGCCTTGGTGAGTACAGTACCGGTCGTAATTATTACTCACGTGCAATGTACTGGCGGTGGTGGTCACGGTAAGTGAACTTGTCGCACACTACTTATATCTAGTGTCTACCCAATGTTTTGATATACCACCTTGCAGGTCCGCCCAGATACGCTAATATCTCTTTAACTGAATGTGGCCACCTGGGTAGGCTGCCGAACGGTGTGCATAGCTCCAACAGAAAACGTTTTATTGAAAAACCGTCCGTCGTGTCTGAGTAAGGTCTGCTTACGAATAGCATTTAAGAAACTTTACGCAAATCTATACGTTCTTCAGTTCCGCCATTTCTCTCAAAAGCATGTTTTTGTAATAGTAAAAATGGTTCAAACGGGTGTTATCACTTGTCATTTTTAGGTATGAACAATCCGGTGCAAAACATTAAAAAGGAATAGGGTCGTGCATTAAATACTTATTTTTATTATAACGTCATAAAATGGTAGGGTCTACTCTGAAAGTCTCATAGAGGCGCGTTATTGACGGCAAGACTGCACGCCAGTCCAGTGGTTTGCGCGTAGAGGCGATGAGAGAGTTGATGCGCACGTCTCGGTCGCCTCTAGTGCTCTCACGCTTCTAGGCCTCAGACGTGCAAAGTTCCTCCAACCAGGCGGCCACCTTAACGTGTGAGAACTTAAAGGTTGACATTGCTGCACTAGAGGGACGTGTCTGGAGTATGTACAACACAGCCTGCAGGGATGGAAACGCCATTTCCCTAATGCACCTCACACGTCACTTGTTTCTTGTTTACGATGTAACGCCTCGTCGGCAGCAAGCTCATTACTCGTGCAGCCATTGGTTCCGGCCAATCAGTGCCATAGAACGTATCAAGGAGTAATCCTATCATTCACCTGGAGTAGTTCCCGAAGACCGTGGAGAACCTGGTCCTCCAGAATGCGAGTACAGTGTACTACCGCATAACAAACCAACTCCAGTAATATAACGTGAAGAGAAAGCTACGTGGCATTTACACACAAAATACAGTGTCATTGTGTATTGTCAACAATTTTCTTTGGAAATTTCGTGTTCGAATAAGTTGGAGACTAAGGGCGTCAACTGGAAATTATTCGCCAGCACAACTAAAAAAGTAGCTTCGTTTCTAGGAAATTAAATAACAAATTCTTTAAATTACAGCGAAACATTTAATATTTTAACATGTTTAACTGAGCGACTGTGATAAAATGTCTGACATGTCTAACGATAACTATAGCATATAATAACGACTCCTTTGATGTAGACGTACTTATTCTCTGACGGCTAGAGGCTCTGAAACGGGCTTTGTGTCTCATTAGCTACTGTGTTATGTGGAACACAACAAAATAATCGATTATTTACCTATCGATTAACTCAGATACGATTCATGAAACCAATTTAATAGATTCTGAATACTCAATTACACACTTAGACCTAATCGATTTATCTCAATTTAAATGTTATTTATCCCAAATTATTAAATTCTCAAGAAAACCCAGGTTCGTTAAGGGATGTAGGTCTTTATTAAATAAAATAGTTAGTTATAATATAATAATTTTATTTACAATAACTACAAACAAAAATTCTTTAGACCCAAATCCTTACAATAAATTTATAACACTTGCTGTTTAAAATTAATGAATTCAATAAATTCAATTTACAATTACCTCAGAGAAATTAATGTAATTAAATAATTTAAAATAAGTCCCAATAGAGAGTGTATCAAAACCTATTCCATTATTTTGTAAATTATATGTCCATAACTAACAGTTCCAATATTCACATTAAAGTCCGTATAGCATGTTAATCCACTCCCACCTCAGTTCAGCCCAGGTCCCACCAGTCCGCAATGTTCTAGAGTTCTCCGAGCGCCCTCATGCACAGTAGCCTTCACTCGTCGGGTTTCAGACCCTCTCGTCCATTCACAGCACAAATGCCTCATCCGCTGTTGCCTCGCAATCTCCCGCCGTCGACCGTCCTCTTCGCCGATGTCTCTCGCTGCACCACGCTACGCTTGAGTACCGCACTCAGCCAACTGGCTTCCTCAGAAAGACTGCCGACCCTTAGACCGCTGCAATATTTATAGGATCGTAGGCCATCCCCCGGATATTTTACTAAATGCTGCGTCGCGCCACGGGTCCTAGTTCCCAGAATATCCATGCGCATCCTAACAACTCAGCGGGTTCTCCAGCAGGGGTAGAGGAGGGCCTGTTACACCAGCCAGGTCACCGCCGTCAATCATCTTCCCCGGGCGAGCGACGGGGCAGTGAGCGGGTCTTCCTGGTGGGAGGGGAGGGTCGAGGTGGGTCACTCCCTACAGAGCCGAGTCATTTCGTGAGTAACGAGAGCTCACGGCCGGTGCTAACTGCAGCGCGAACACTGCCCCCTCGTTAAGTCTGATAGTCCCGAACAGACTCTCCAGCATCTGGACCTTCCTACAGTGCTAGTCGGTCGATGTGGACAATCTTAGATTTTTCTTTCAAGGAGACCCGGCGACAGATCACGAAGAAAGTATCACTTACTCACTTCAAAATTTGGAAAGGGCCTTCCCAACATCCTTGGCACTGAGAAGTGTTACCACGAAGGTGTTTCCTTTCATACAGCCACACTAGCCGTCCTTCCTTAAATGCATCGCCTGCAACTTTCGGACCACATCGAGTGTTCCTATTGATGCCACTAGACACTGGAATATGTTCTACTCCCGAAGACACATATGTGCAGCTTTGTCTGTAAATTGGACTTGTCTCGTTTCCTCGCCTGCATTAACTGCGAGGTGACTTCTTATGCGGTCCGACTCCAGTATCATTGTTCTTCTTACCACCATATAGATCTTTCTTCGTTCCCTCAGATAGGATGTTACCAGTCGTTTTGACAGGACTGTGATTTGGATAGGCATTACTGTGGCTATCAGTTACAATTGTTCGTGCAGCTGTCCTTTAGCCTGCTCATCGATGACTAGTCTCGGGTGGCAGCCCTGGACACCAGGCTCGTAAGTGTTCCTCCTTTCTACAGTTCCAGCATTCTCGGCACCTCCGTCCACGAGGGATAGGTGTCGCAGCCTCTACAGAGTTCAGAAGTTCCCATACCACCATCTCCAGTCTTCTTAACAAGCTCTCGGTCGTACTCACTCACATCTGCTGCCGGGTCCTGCAGTTTCTATTCGGGCACTGGTGTCCTGTCTGGACACACTCCCAACATTTCCGATGCTTAGGTGGACAAAAACTGGGTTTCTTAGCACTGACTCTAGTAACGATGACTTTCATTGTGGTCTCCAACTTTCTCAAGACGTCCAGGATGCTATCTCCATCGTCGTCCCATTCGCCGATGTCTCTCATTGCACCAAGCGTGTCTTGAGTACCGCACTCAGCCAATTGGCTTCCACAGATAACTTCCGACCTTTGGACCGCTGCAATATTTATAGGGCTCATAGGCCATCGCTCAGAAACTTCTCTAAATTCCGCGTCGCGCCGAGGGTCCTTGTTCCTAAAATATTCTTGCGCATCCTTTAAATTCGTCGGCTTCTCCAACAGGGGAAATAGGAGGGGCTGTGACGCCAGTCAGGTCGTTACTGCCAATCATCCCCCACCCCAGGCGAGCGATGGGGCAGGGAGTGTGTGCCTGGCGGGAGGGGAGGGTCGCATTGCGTCACCTCGCACAGAGCCAAGACCTCGCGTGCTGGCGGCCGGCGCGAGCTACAGCGCGTAGCAGTGTTTACGAGATAGACACAGGTGGGCTCTGCGATTTTTAAATTAAAAATAGCAAAAAATAAATTCTTGTTCTTATTTTAAGTTGCCCCATACAGTAAAGTATTAAGTGGAGTCTAGATAAAATCTCAAAACGGCCACATTTTAACATCCGGACACACCCATTCTGTTACCTATAATTAAGCTACATGTACACTAATTGGGCTACGATTGGCAAAGCGACGTGGTTAGCTTTGAAGAAAATTGCTACTTTAGACAGGGTCACATATAGAAACACAACCGAATGTAGTTAATAGCTATACCGATCAATCTTATACATAACAATCGATCACAGAAAATCTATTAATCTCAATGAAATAATCGATTATCATACTAATCGGATCGTAATCGAACGTCCGTAACGAGCTAGGCTGGCGGCTGGCGAGTTTCGGAAAAGTTACTGGCGAGGGAGTTTGTCTTGCTGGCGTGGGAGACCGGAGACGGCGGTGCAAGGTTAGGTTCACAATCAAACACATACGCACTAAGTATTGGACGTAATAGTAGAACATTCACACTATCTCAAATCTTCCGCTAAATTGATTCGCAATTTCATACGTATGTATTATTTTTAGCAAATAAAATTTTGCGACTAGTCTGACGTCACTGGTGTGTTGGGAAAAAATGTTTTACTTACCCTTACACACATAAAATGGATTTTAGTAACACGGCAATGATGTAAAACAATTCGCATTTTTGTTTTTCTTTAAAATATTTTATTTTGCTACCATAAAGACGTGGTTAACTCTTTCCTCTTAATTAATATATAACTAACTGTTCGTCCATTAAAACAATGCAATATCGTTGCAAATATTATACTCTGCTGTGATTGGCTGTTGCCCCGTGCGCCAGCACAAGGATTGAAATATAACCCTCTTACTTTGTGTTATGTCAGGAACTTTCATGACACGACTTGTCATGCGCAGTGGGCAGACAATACTTGTGCGCACCACCTATGCTATATGGCTACAGTCATACTTTCACTTGTGAACCGAGCTTAAGGGGAAACTTGCACCACCATATTGGATTATTGGTTTTCTAGCTTGTTTACATAAAAAATAATTCTAAGCAATTAGATATCGACAAGGGAACTATGAACTCATATTTACGTCACAATTTTAATTCTGCTAAGATTTGGCAAAATAAACATAAATAAGTAATTATGGGTTCATAGTTCAGTCGTTTCACTTGTGCTGGTGTGCAAGGTCAGTTTCTAGTTGGGTAAATGGGGCACATTCGGAATTTTCATTTTTAAACACGAATAAGCTGGAGCGAGTGAAGAGATTTCGGTGGCTCATAAAATCGAGGTCTTGAGACCCGATACGGCGAAGCGAGGTGAGTATGGAGCAACGCCTGTATGCAAGGACGGGGGAAACGGGAGATCCCCGAGAAAGCCCCGCCGACCAGCGGTATCGTCCGGCGCGATTCCACATGCGAAAATTCGGGAGCGACCCCACCGAAAATCGAGCCTTGTTAACCTAGGTAGGTGGCGGGTAGTCTAACCACTACACCACCGCGGCCTCCTGNCTACCGCGGCCCCCATAAATAAGCTAGAAAAAAAAACAAGAATGCGGATTACGGTTACCCTAGAGCAGGTTTTTCACGCGTGTAATGTGGAGTAGAGTGCGTGTGTTGTCCGCGCAGGTGAATACACGCTTGTCTGTCGGCCGCGCAGGACACACTGCGACTAGCGCCAACACATCAGCGACGTCTGTGTCAGTGGCGTGTGTACGCCATCAGTATGTGTCCCGTGCCGTCGTCTGCCAGGGCGACTCACTCGCTGCGCTGGGGACAAACTGCGAGCTTGGCGAGTAGTTCCCCCTCCTGCCCGCACACACCACTCACATACTCCTCAGTGCACCCACGTACACTCCACGCCAGTAAAGTTACCATTTTATAAAGTTTTGTTAACGGAATATTCATGTACTTCCATGGCACAAAAATACTAAGAAACATGAACTTCCAAATCATTACAATATACAAGCCTTTCATAAATAAATTGCTTTTCTGACTCACGTGGAAATAAATTGAAGCATTTAACTGAACAGAAACAAAACTGAAATAAACAATATTACATCAATGACGAGGGGAAACTAACCAAAGCCCCTAATCGACTCGTATTGGGCATTCACAAGATGTTACTTAGGAATGTTTAGGATTACCTGTTTACCGCGAAACGATTCCACGAGCGACACTTGATAAACATCACGTGTTCCCGTACGCTTGAGTTAGACGTTTTCTAACTAATCTATGTAGCTCAGTAAAAAAATAATAATGGTATTTTGGCAATTGCTTCATAAAATGCGAGCATAGTTTAATAGTTTTGATATGTATACGAGATGATAGAAACATATTCACACGTATAAGTTATACAAATATACAGACATCAAAACTAAGCAACAGAAGAGAAATAAGTCAACCAACTTTGACGGCAAATCTGCTCGCATGCGGGCTCCTCAGAAACACCATAGTCTCAGGGATAAATAGTCGATTACGTTTGCTGCTGTTTGACGTGTATGCATTCCTAACAAACCGTCACAGTTGAAGAGACACGATAACAGACATTAGCCGGTGGGAAGACGAATGGTGACTCTTGTCAAGTTGCTAGAACATGAGCATATATGACTCATGAATATATGCCATAGTCTGGAGAGGCTGCAATTCAGAAGTTCATAATCCCACAAGAAACTGTATCTTGCACATGGATTCTATGTGTGCGCGTGACTGGTGTAAGTTTTGTACAGAACGTTATACTGTGATCGTAAATAGTATATGTGTGTACACTTCAACACAGAGGTGTGAAAGTAGTGCACATGCCACGAACTCGAGGTGCACACTTCAAAATATCGTCACTTGTCTCCAACGGGCTGGAACAACGTTAGCCAATCAGCGCCTGGTAACTTAATAGCCGACCGGCAGCCTAGCCAATAGGGAACTTTGCTGATCATGCAGCAGCCAATCAGACGCAAGGCCCGTTCCCAGAGCCTCGCACAACCAACCCACAGATGAATACGACCACATCAAAGGGACGACCACGCTCTCACGTCTCTGTGCAGGCGCCGGCTTATCTACTTCGTGATTCGGGTTGCGTAGGTATTTGTAGGTTTCTTGCAGGTTTTTGGAGGCAGTTAAAATCAAGTTAGCAACTGAAGGTCTACTCGTGAGGTTACATGAATCCGCACGCAATAAAGAAAAAATTAAGTTAAAACTATAGGAAAATTTACTGAATGATTAAACATGTGTTGTTATATGCGCTTGGCAGGTTTTATTGAAGTGACGAGTGGAAATACATCTTCCTCACGCGTAGCAGTGCCGGAATACTAGGAGAAGGCGGGAGCAGCCGGAGAAAACCTCTCCCTACCAACAGTAACGCCCACCACTTGGCGTAAGTACGTGGCCAGGGATCTAGCACGGCGGTGTGCTCTAGCCACCACAGCACAGCGGCACCACGACGGGGGGTGGCAGAGTGTCGGTCTTTCCATTGGTGCGTGTTTGTACGAGCATGGTGACG
>NQII01004261.1:9359-31825 GCA_002778355.1 Clitarchus hookeri
TGAGTTAATTTCGCGCCCAACTGTGGGGCCTACCTCAAGTTAAAGTAGCGCCCGGACGTAGGGCGCAACGCTATTCAATTAACCCAAAACGAGATGAGTTAATTTACTACCCAACGTGAGGCCTAGATAAGCCTGCAGTAATATACCTCAAGTTCAATAAACCGCCTATCATGAGGCCCAGTATAACAGGAATAAACTAACGCGAGATGAGTTAATTTTATACGAAATTTATTGTAAATATTGGAACTTTCAAATACGGACATATGTATTGTAAAATAGTTGAATAGGTTTTGATAATATGTCTATAGGGGATGATTTTTAATTATTTAGTTATGTAAATTTCTTTGAGGTAATTTTAAATTGTATTGATTGAAGTTATTAATTGTAAACAGCAAGTGATAATTTATTATGAGATGTTGACCCGAGAGAATTTTGTTTGTAGTTGTTGTAAATAAAATTAGGAAATTATTATAAACTTTCATTTAATTAAGCCCTCCATCCCTTAACAAACATTGTTTAGCTCACTGACTGAGATAAATTGTAACACTGGTGTCAAAAGTGGGATGGAAGCAATTTGTTGAAGAAAAAAAAGTAATTAAGGTTAGAGTAAGATATTAACTATTAGCATAACATTTGTATTAATACGCCAAGGAATTATTTAGAAAATTATTGATGCTGACAAGAAAAATTTCGGCAGACATGGAAGCACTTTTCTCTGTAGTGGAAGGACTAAGTAGCCAAGTAAGTAGTGTCAGGGAATCTGTAAATAGTCAAATTAGTAATGCCAACGAAAATATAAAGAGTCAAATTAGTAGCGTCAGTAAAAATGTAAATAGACAAATAAATAATGTCAGTCAATTGGTAGACAGAAAAATATACAGTGAGAACGAGAATATTAGTAGAAAAATAGACAGTGTGAACGAAAATGTGGATATGAAAATAGACGGCGTAAACAAAAATGTGGATAGAAAATAGACAGTGTTATCGGAGTGTTAGGAGGTGTAAGCGAATTAGTGAACAACAAAATACACTGTGTTGACAAGAAAATTTATAGTGTGAGGGACAGTGTGAATAAAATGATGGTCAGTGTTACGCAGGAATTTAAACAGGAAGTTAGCGCCCTCAAAAAAGGAATGGCAGGAATTCTTACAGTGGCAGGGGAGGAGACATGCAGCAATTGAGGAGGAGTAGAGATCGACCCCCACCAAGCCGGCGAATGTGGACAGCGAGGAAAAGGTAGTGGTCGCCGCCAATACAGCCATCTCAGGAGAAGCCCAGCAGTTTTGCAGTGTGGGTACGCCTCGGCCAGGTGTGGATAAAGGCGGCGTCACAATAAAGCCTACTCCCTATGGTGGAAGACACCTTGGCGAGAATACCGGTACCAGTTCGAGATCGTTGCAGCCCTGAATAGCTGGACTGACGAGCAAAAGGCGTACTACCTGGCAGCTGTACTGAGGAGACCTGCGCTGAGCATACTGCAGTCCCTGCCAGAAAGACATCAACTGGAATACCCCACATTGGTGTCGGCCTTGGAGCTGCGATTCGGTGACCGATACCTGAGACATGCCCACCATGCCCAACTTCGGAGCCGCATCCATCGACTAGGAGAACCACTGCAGGAGATTGTGGCAGCACATCGTGTGGCTCTCCCACCTGTCTCTGGAGGGGTGCCCGAGGAGGAATGTGACATCGCAATTGACATTTTTGTGGGTGCTATTACCGATACGGGTGTGCGTCGATATGTACGCCTGGCATCACCACACAGCATGCAGGATGCCCTGGTCCGAACATTGGAGGTGGAATCAGCAAAGCAGGATATGATTTTCCGGCATGCAAGTACAGACAGCTACCTGGTGCAATAACGACGATGTAAATAGCATCCTGTATGTCTTGAGGAAGTGGAGACCACAATGAAAGGCATTCCTGCCAGAGCCTGTGTTATGAAACACAGTTTTTTGTCCACCTTAGCGTCGGGAATGTTGGGAGAGTGGCCAGACAGAACACTTGAGAATCCAGTGCCCGCAAAGGAACTGCACTACCTGGCAGCCAGACCTGAGTACCACCGAGATCTTGTTAAGAAACTGGAAACGGTGGTAGGGGAACTTGTGAACTCCATGGATGCTGCGACAGCTGTGCCTCGTCGACGGAGGTGCCAATAATGCTGGAACTACGGAAAGAAGGAAGGGACACTTACGAGCCTGGTGTACAGGGATGCCACCCGAGACTAGTCATCGAGGAACCGGCCAAAAGACAGCTGCACGAACAATCGGAACTGACAGCCACAGTAATGCCTATCCAAATCACAATCCCATCGAAACTACTGATAACTTCCTATCTGAGGTAACGAACAAAGATAGCTATATGGTGGTGAGAAGAACAAGGATATTGTAGTCGGACCATGTTAGAAATAACTTCGCAGTTATTGCAGGCAAGGAAATGAGAGAAGTCCAGTTTACAGAAGAAGGTGCGCATATGCATCTTCGGAAGAGAGAAGACAGCCAAGAGGCAGGAGAATAGCATATCCCAGTGTCTAGTGCCATCAGGAGGAACACCCGATGTGGTCCGAGAATTGCAGACGATGCATTCAAGGAAGGATCGCTAGTGTGGCTGTATGAAAGTAAACGCATTCCGGGTGACACATCTCAGTGCCAAAGATGTTGGGAAGGCGCTTACCAAATTTTAAAGCGAGTAAGTGACATTTTTGCCAATTTTTTTTAATTTCCTACAAGATCACAGTCTATTTCTTGAAAAACAAAAATATATTCATACAAAATTTTCCTACTAAAACATGGTTGGNTATATTCATACAAAATTTTCCTGCTAAAACATGGTTGGTTTAGCCTTGCCATATATATGTACTGTATATGTATATACGTGCGTATATACACTGAAGAGCCAAAAAAATGGTACACCTGCCTAATGTCGTGTAGGGCCCCCGAGAGCCCGCAGAAGTGCTGCAAGATGACGTGGCATGGACTCGACTAACGTCTGAAGGTATGCAGAAGGTAATTCACACCATGAATCCTGCAGGGCAGTCCACAAATCCATAGGAGTATGAGGCGATGGAGATCTCTTCTGAACAGCACGTAGCAAGGTATCCCAGATATGCTCAATAATGTTCATGTTTGGTGATTAAGGTGGCCAATGGAATTGTCTTAAGCCAGAAGAGTGTTCCTGGAGACACTCGGTAGCAACTCACGACGTGTTGGGTGTCGCATTGTCCTGCTGGAATTGTCCACGTCTGTCGGAATGCACAATGGACATGAATGGGTACAGGTGATCGTACAGGATGCTTACGTATCTGTCACTTGTCAGAGTCGTATTTAGACGTACCAGGGGTCCCATTTCACGCCAACTGCACACGCCCCATACCATGACAGAGCCTCCACCAGCTTGAACAGTCCCATGTTGACATGCAGGGTCCATGGATTCACGAGGATGTCTCCATGCCCGTGCACATCAATCCACCCGATACAATTGGAAACGAGACTCGTCAGACCAGGCAACGTGTTTCCAGTCCTCAGTAGTCCAATGTCGGTGTTGGTGGGCCCAGGCGAGGCGTAAAGCTTTGTGTCGTGCAGTCAACAACGCTACAAGAGTGGGCCTTTGGCTCTGAAAGCCCATATAAATTATGGCACGTTGAAAAGTTTGCACGCTGGCACTTGTTGATGCCCCAGCATTGAAATATGCGCCAATTTGTGAAAGGGTTGCACGTCTGTTACGTGCAATGATTCTCGTCAGTCGTCGTTTGTCCCGTTCGTTCACGATCTTTTTCCGGCCGCAGCGATGTCGAAGGNACGTGCAATGATTCTCGTCAGTCGTCGTTTGTCCCGTTCGTTCACGATCTTTTTCCGGCCGCAGCGATGTCGAAGGTTCGATGTTTTACCGGATTCCCGATATTCGCGGTACACTCGTGAAATGGTCGTACGTGAAAATCCAAATGTTATCGCTACCTCGGAGATGCCATGTCCCATCTCTCGTGCGCTGACTATAACAACACGTTCAAACTCACTTAAATCTTAATAACCTGTCATTGTAGCAGCAGTAACCGATCTAGCAACTTTGCCAGACGCTTGTTGTCTTATATAGGCGCTGCTGACCGCATCGCGTTACTCTGATTGGTTCCATGCCTCTGTTATTTGCATACGCACAACTATATTAGTTTTTTTGGCTCTCCAGTGTATATGTACACATATATATGGGAAACATTTATACATATTTTAATGTCTGGAAGAAAGANTGGCGCTGCTGACGGCATCGCGTTACTCTGATTGGTTCCATGCCTCTGTTATTTGCATACGCACGCCTATACTAGTTTTTTTTGGCTCTCCAGTGTATATGTACACATATATATGGGAAACATTTATACATATTTTAATGTCTGGAAGAAAGATTTAAAGCGGTTTTCCAAAGAATATTTAAGAGACTTTCTTTAGAAGCACAAAAAGGAGAGAGTGAGATTTTTAATCGCATTTAACAATCTTTTCGTTTAACTTCAACGGCAGATAAATGAACTCTTCGTTAATTCCCTCTGAACTTTTATTCCACAGCTAACTTCAGTTTTCCGTGATCAATTAAAAAATGAGATTACAAGAAACATATTCCACAGAAAAAGTCTAATGTTGCTGCAACAAAAAAATTTCTATTGGGGCATTTTTTTAATCGTTTATGTTGTAATAAAAGTAATTATATAGTAACAAAGTTACTTAATGTTAATTATTCACAAAGTCTAAAATTACTGTAAACAAACCTACTGTTGAAGTGTTAATGTAACAAAGCCTCTAAGTAATGTTGTCGCAACCAAAAGTTGGATTAGGCTAAAATGTCCTACCAACACAAGGTTACACTGACTTGGCGTTTTAAAATGGCGGATGGTAATTAACAACAGCGATAACCTCGTAAAATGAAACCACTGCATTAAAATTGTAAAGGATAGTTTGAAAACTAAATGTAGCCTATAGCAGCTCTCAAGCCTCGCAAAGCAGTTTACGTTTGCCAATTATGCATATATTTATATCGCATAAAGTATTTCCTTGTGACGAAAGAGAACTGCAGTTTGTCGTTAAGTTGTATTCAATACTTACAATATAAAAATTAGTTGGACATGTCAAGATAGTGCTGTTCTGTTGGTAGGACATCGGGCTCCTTACATTGGCGAATGTTAAGCACTCACGTCGCGGGTTCGATTCACCTCACACCTGTCTTTTTTTTGTTAGTAATATTTATTTGTGACAAAATAATGGTACTTAATTTATTTTAAATCGAAATGTTTTTAAAGCATATAAAATGTAAGAATATTTAATACAAATATTAACACCAGCTCAACACACAATTTGTTTTGCCGCAAAAATGCACGATCTTATAGTTGAGAGTACAGAAAGGATATATTTTTTTTACGTTATTATCTTAATGTTACATTTACATAATATCATAACAGTATGTTAAATTAGCAGCAACATTAGTTTTTACGGCTCACAGAAAAAAAAATTTGTTATAACATCAATACTGTTGGTATAACATTAAACATTTTTCCGTGTATATTATAATTAGAAAAATTATGTACAGAATTATTAAATCGCTAGGAAAAAATATTTTATTTCATTTATCTTTCTCGTTAACGTTTCTCATTATTATGTAACTAAATTTGATATACGATTAATTTCAAACTATGTACACATTTCACACGCATTTCAATGTACTTTCGTAACGTTTAAGGTTTGTATAACAAGTATAGAAGTACAGAAAGTTAATAAAAAGATAAAATGAGTTGGTATACATTCGCTCATCTATGGTTTTCACACTACAAGAAATTTAGTTCCCTAAATCTACTAATGTAATACGATTATGTGTTTATAAAAAAATGCATTTACAGTTACAGCCCTTAAGGAAATCAGCAAATAATAAACTTCTTGTGAGAATCACAAATGATTCAAAAATTTCTAGCTACTATTATAAAAAATATAATTTTTTGCATTAAAAATTAAACTACTTAATCTACACTTGTATTAAAAAAAATTTTTTTACGTGTAAATATTTATTTAATGACTGAATTTTAAGTAGGTCCATTGGCAAGCGAAAACTTATTGTCTGAGTAATGTTATTGCACGGGAATTTTATTTGACATACCAGTACCAGAGTATGTAAAGATGATATTAAACTAACGGTCCGGCCCAGCTTCGCCCGGTAACAATTAAGTTTTTACAGCGATACTTTTAAAGACAAAAATGGTTACGGTGGGTCATCCTTAAAAGATAGATATATGCTATCGCNTATTTCCTTGTGACGAAAGAGAACTGCAGTTTGTCGTTAAGTTGTATTCAATACTTACAATATAAAAATTAGTTGGACATGTCAAGATAGTGCTGTTCTGTTGGTAGGACATCGGGCTCCTTACATTGGCGAATGTTACGCACTCACGTCGCGGGTTCGATTCACCTCAAAACTGTCTTTTTTTTGTTAGTAATATTTATTTTTGTGACAAAATAATGGTACTTAATTTATTTTAAATCGAAATGTTTTTTAAAGCATATAAAATGTAAGAATATTTAATACAAATATTAACACCAGCTCAACACACAATTTGTTTTGCCGCNTTTTTAAAGCATATAAAATGTAAGAATATTTAATACAAATATTAACACCAGCTCAACACACAATTTGTTTTGCCGCAAAAATGCACGATCTTATAGTTGAGAGTACAGAAAGGATATATTTTTTTTACGTTATTATCTTAATGTTACATTTACATAATATCATAACANTATAGTTGAGAGTACAGAAAGGATATATTTTTTTTACGTTATTATCTTAATGTTACATTTACATAATATCATAACAGTATGTTAAATTAGCAGCAACATTAGTTTTTACGGCTCACAGAAAAAAAAATTTATTATAACATCAATACTGTTGGTATAATATTAAACATTTTTCCGTGTATATTATAATTAGAAAAATTATGTACAGAATTATTAAATCGCTAGGAAAAAATATTTTATTTCATTTATCTTTCTCGTTAACGTTTCTCATTATTATGTAACTAAATTTGATATACGATTAATTTCAAACTATGTACACATTTCACACGCATTTCAATGTACTTTCGTAACGTTTAAGGTTTGTATAACAAGTATAGAAGTACAGAAAGTTAATAAAAAGATAAAATGAGTTGGTATACATTCGCTCATCTATGGTTTTCACACTACAAGAAATTTAGTTCCCTAAATCTACTAATGTAATACGATTATGTGTTTATAAAAAAATGCATTTACAGTTACAGCCCTTAAGGAAATCAGCAAATAATAAACTTCTTGTGAGAATCACAAATGATTCAAAAATTTCTAGCTACTATTATAAAAAATATAATTTTTTTGCATTAAAAATTAAACTACTTAATCTACACTTGTATTAAAAAAAAAATGTTTTACGTGTAAATATTTATTTAATGACTGAATTTTAAGTAGGTCCATTGGCAAGCGAAAACTTATTGTCTGAGTAATGTTATTGCACGGGAATTTTATTTGACATACCAGTACCAGAGTATGTAAAGATGATATTAAACTAACGGTCCGGCCCAGCTTCTCCCGGTAACAATTTAGTTTTTACAGCGATACTTTTAAAGACAAAAATGGTTACGGTGGGTCATCCTTAAAAGATAGATATATGCTATCGCGGACTTTCCTGTAGGCCTTTTTGAGCACTACAATTCTGTAGCACATTGATTTGCTGTTCCTCCTCTGGTTTAGTCAGCACAAACCATGTAAGCGCCCTAAAAGCGGGTTTTTACAACTTTTTACAAACAGTTCGACATTTCTCAACTATATTTAGATTGAATATAAATTTATTATGCATATAAACCTTCTTCAAGAAATTCTCTAAATTATGTTGAAAACCGCATCAAAATTTATCGAGTAGTTTAGAAGTACTAAGCGAATACACCGACAGACGCGGACAAGCGACTTTGTTTTATTCTGTCTAGAGATAAGGAAACCTCGGAATCTCACGAAGAAGGCAATAAGGCATCATCCACAAGAGATGCGTCTTTTATTTAATGACTTTTTACCTTCTCAAACTCTCTGTGGGGTAATCACACTAACCCAGAGCCATCGACCCTTTGTGAAAGGATGTCACGTTCAGCATTATCGCCGCCTCCCTTCCATTCGCCGTTTCTTTTCCACTTTCCTGCTCTAAGCGTAATGGGAAAAGTTTGAAGTCATTTTCGGGGAAGCATACCAAAAGACGGTGATGACATGAAGAATTTTTCAATATTTACCAGCCTAACGGGTTCGTTATGCATACTGTAAATTACACGCAGATGAAAGAGTGAATTCTATACATATTATAAAACTCAACGTCTCTCTGTATGTCTGTTAGTGCGCTTATCACTCGAGAACCAGTTATCCGATTTAAGTGTTTTTTTTAAATTCATAGCTATGTTCTCTGGCCAGGTTTAAGTATATATTTGGTTACGTAAAGTAACATAAGGAATAAGCAGCGACGATAATAGTAAATCAAATCGGAAAAACCTTTACTGCCAGTGCGCTCTCTTGCAATACGCTGTCTAAACCGTTAAAGATGAAACAATATCATGTAGCATAGAATTGTTTAGAATAAAAGACCTAAAAAAACTCCGCGGTAACATATACAGAGAAATATTAATAAGCGTTTTTTTACTATTTAATTCGCCGAGACGTTGAGTTATATAATATGTACACAATATAGAAAATTAACACTAAGTGAAATTCAATTTTATTAAAAAAAAAAAAAACTAACTATTTCGTTTTCAAAAATTGCTTGTTATTTTTAAGTTTGGTGGCGTCAATTTTCGTCGTGCACTATTCTGATTGGCTGAGCACGTGAAATATTAAAGAAATGTTAGAACCGGTGCATTCTTCAAATGTTTGAAGAAAAATGAAGCCATTCAACATTTTGAGACAAATTAGTAGGCGTTTGTGACGTTTCGATGACGTCACAACTGTCAAACTTTATTTGATCAAACTTATTGGAAGCAGTTTGACGGAAAAAATTTGAAAGTGTGACAGAGTCATTGGCGTATACGGAGTTAACGGGCGGTAATTTTATTTGAAACGGTTGATTTCAAAAGTGCCAACTTTACCGAGAACTGCGTACAATTGTAATCCAATGTGCCTAAGCAAATTCTGTTATTTTATGGTTCCCATAGGATTCGAGCTACACGTAACTGCTCGTACGTGAGCAGAGGTCGTACAGACTTGAGCCTTGGGGGTTGGTGGACATTTCCGGGCGTTAATTACATAACCTGATTAGGAAACTTCGGTGCAGTTTAGGTGTTTGTTGCGACACCCCCTCCCCTGTCCCGGCGAACTCACCTACCGTTACATATTCATCCATTCAGAATCGATAATCGTTAGCAAGCGGCCCGGTGGGGTGGGAGGGCTTCTCTCAAAATAACGACCCACGGGTTGGCGCCTTACTGAATGTGTTTGACCGTGCTGTTAGATCGTGTAAACAGACCCGGTGAGCTCGTCGGATTTAATTCCGACCGCTTGCATGAGGGAGTGGGGCATCCCAAAGGATTTGCCCTCGCCACGCCGGGATAACACCGGTGCATTTCCACGATACTACTGCATTCGCCTCAGGGCCACGGTGGCACAGTGGNCTCGCCACGCCGGGATAACACCGGTGCATTTCCACGATACTACTGCATTCGCCTCAGGGCCACGGTGGCACAGTGGTCAGACAACTCGCGTCCTCGCCTACCACCTAGGCGAACCGGGTTCGATTCACGGCGGGGTCACCATGTGGTAATCGTGCCGGACGATGCCTCTGATCATCGGTTTTTCTCGGGGATCTCCCGTTTCCCTCGCTCTTGCATTCCGGCGCTGCTCCATACTCAGCTCGCTTCACCCNTCGCCACGCCGGGATAACACCGGTGCATTTCCACGATACTACTGCATTCGCCTCAGGGCCACGGTGGCACAGTGGCACAGTGGTCAGACAACTCGCGTCCTCGCCTACCACCTAGGCGAACCGGGTTCGATTCACGGCGGGGTCACCATGTGGTAATCGTGCCGGACGATGCCTCTGATCGTCGGTTTTTCTCGGGGATCTCCCGTTTCCCTCGCTCTTGCATTCCGGCGCTGCTCCATACTCAGCTCGCTTCACCCTCATCGGCTCTCCAGCTCTCGATGTTAAGAGCCGCCCAAATCCCTGCACTCTCCACTGCGTTCGCCTCTCTACAACTGATNCTCATCGGCTCTCCAGCTCTCGATGTTAAGAGCCGCCCAAATCCCTGCACTCTCCACTGCGTTCGCCTCTCTACAACTGATTAACTTACGTTGAGATCTCCGCCTCTTTGACGCTTATTTCACTTGCACTCTAAAAAACTACTCGGAAATACACAATTTGAGAACAGAGTAGTTGAGAATACAGAGGCGGAACGGCCGCTTGTACCGCGAACTCCCGTCACACACGCCAGCGAAATGGCGTCACTGGCCATCAACATGCCGGGGCGCCGTTCTCCAATCAGTGCCCGGTAACCAGTCGCCCCCCGGCAGGCCAATCAGCTTCCGTAGCACGCAGTAGCCCATCAGCATAAGGATATTCCCGCAGACTCGCGCAACCAATCAGAGAATGTGTACGGCCATTCCAAAGGAACTGCCAAGCCATTTCGTCTCCAGATGGTAGAGTTTATTCCCATACATACATGGTAGCATTTATACAAAAAATGGCGGGTGGGGAGTGCACCCTGGGCAAGGCGACACCCTCCGAGTGACGGTCTTTCCAGCTGAGACCCGTAGGTGACCGTCATCCCCGAACATGACAGAAATGAAACCCTAGAATGGAGCGGCACTGGAATGCAAGGGCGGGGGAAACGGGAGTACCCCGAGAAAACCCGCCGGCAAGCGGCATCGTCCAGCACGATTCCCACATGCGAAAATCCGGGAGTGAACCCGCCGGGGATCGAACCCGGATCGTCGTGGTGGGAGGCGAGCGCCCTTGACACTACGCCACCGCTGCCCATAATTTCCACATTTGCTCAGGATGAAGTTGAATGAGAGGGGAAGTCCCCAGCTGTGTATATGGCGACGGTAAACATTCGTATATTTGTAGCCTCGTACGTGGTTTGATTTGTATACATTTCGTAGGTTAAAATCTTTATTTCAGGAAGTTTGCAGGAAATTACTTGAGAGTGTGAACTCACATACCATATGTAAAGACAAAGAAAATTTCGCTTAAATGCCCGGCTTCAGTTAAAGTCATTTTCAGTAAATGAATTCTCAAATTTAAATGTTCGCTAACAATTCCGATTTTTACACATGCATTCATTCAGAACAGTGATAATGAACGTTATATTTCAGTTTTATTTCAAGNCTAACAATTCCGATTTTTACACATGCATTCATTCAGAACAGTGATAATGAACGTTATATTTCAGTTTTATTTCAAGCAAGGACCTCTATTCACACAGTTTTCATTTTTGTGTGTCGTAGACGACGATGTTCACTGTAATTTTGTGATGTAGTCATTAAGAAAATAATGTGGAATAATTACTATTTACTATAAATTCATAGGTACTAGTAATCTTCTTTTGCTTCAAATGGCATATTCAGACACGAATAATTATGATCTACTACTTGTTTGTAATGACTGAAGTACTTTATTGTATATTATTCATATATTCTAGTTCTATAAATAAAACAAAATAATGTTTCTTAGAATGAACCATTCTAGCTTTTGCAGATAATTTTTTTTATTAACACAGAAAATATAATTTTTTTCACATAAAAGTTCAAATGAAAATCTGACCATAGTCGAACCATCAAAAAAATATTACAAATTTACATTAATATCATAATGTTAACTTTATTATCAGTTTTGTTTTCGAGTCTGATAATATTTCTTTACGTGAAGAAAATTCCCAAGGTTTCAAAAAAACATTTTGCAATAATGATCCGAATTTATTGGCCAAGGGTGCAGCTCATTCATTTAACTTCCCATATTTGGTGATTTTCAAGCGTTTCATTAGGATTTGGCCTACGTAACCCATGCTTCCATATGGTCGTATGCCAAGAAATGACCATCGTATAGTTTTTATGGCAACATAAACGATGAGAACTTACCATGAACAAACAAAAATAAGATTTTTATTTTTATGCTGCCTAAAAGGTTGTTGTCTTACAAATACAATACAAAAACACCTGGGACGTGGTAGTACCCGATAAAAAAANTATGCTGCCTAAAAGGTTGTTGTCTTACAAATACAATACAAAAACACCTGGGACGTGGTAGTACCCGATAAAAAAAACTACGCAAAATAAGACATTGTATAAAAATAATTACATAGAGCTGTTTCGTTTTTAAATGTGATGTCTTANAAAAAAACTACGCAAAATAAGACATTGTATAAAAATAATTACATAGAGCTGTTTCGTTTTTAAATGTGATGTCTTAATTGTCATCGTACGTTTACAGTTCATTCTCATTTCGGGAATAAGGATGATTACAAACAACTTGTAAAAAAAACCATCACTAACACCCGCTCTTTCTTTTCACTTGACACACTAACCACTTTTACAATACTTACCTAACCAGTGGAGTTTTTCTATATAGCGCAGATTTGTAGATGCGTTGCCAAAATAAAATATATAAATAAATTTATGTTAAGTAAATATTTCAGGACAAGCTGTGTTCCAAAACACTTTAGTTTAGGACCACTTCCGTGACTGGATCATTTGCGTTGTTACGCTTCTTGTCTTTCTGGCCGTTGATCACGGAACGGTCTGATTNACCACTTCCGTGACTGGATCATTTGCGTTGTTACGCTTCTTGTCTTTCTGGCCGTTGATCACGGAACGGTCTGATTAGCTCACTCGCGTATCAGACAGTCTTCACACAAATACATGCACCAATGCCCACAGGGAAGATGGAAGTGTGCACGTAGGCTACTTAAGTCCAGCCAGAGCTTAAAAATCTTNACATGCACCAATGCCCACAGGGAAGATGGAAGTGTGCACGTAGGCTACTTAAGTCCAGCCAGAGCTTAAAAATCTTTTGGCGAAACTCGGTGGCCCTGATAACAAGTGTTTCAGTATGCTTGAATTGTTCTCCGCAATAACTTTTTTTCTTTTGGGTTCATGTTGTTAAAGACGTGATATTGTTTGTGTCCTCATAATCCCTGCCTTTCCCGCGATGGGATGGTAGCCACGCCAATGCACGCGCGGAGTTCTTAATTCACGTCGACATCCTAGACGCCCAAATGAAGGTCACCAGCTGAGCTGGGGCACCGTCGGCCACCTGGTAAGTGCGACGCNCAGGCAATAAGTCTTATTCTCCGAAGGGCAGGGCGGAAAGAACTAGTGAGAAGTTTCGCAGGGCGCTGGCAAAGCTGCAAGGCGTCACGCGGAATTTTAAGTAACGAACTGAAGTGGCGACCACGTCAGAGAAAGCCGAGGGCCGATACTAACTTCCATTGGTCGAGAACACTTGCCGCCTTCCAATGAGATAAAACATGTGTTACCGTCATGCAGACATGGATGCTTCACGTCACTCATGTCACTAAGTTCATCACAGGCAGAAAATGTATTAATTTGTAAAAGTTTTTGATAGCATATAAAAATATTTTTCTGTGCTCAAAAGTAGCAAACTTTGATACACTGTTTTTAAAACCCCAGGGACTTTATTTACAAATTTCTTACGGATTAGTGACGAAGGCAATTTTACGAGAAAATTAAGTAGTTATGATTTAAAAAAAAAATAAATTCAGTTGACTTTAGCGCAGTTCGGATGAGTAGTACAAATACATTACTTGAGAAATATAATCTTTTATAATTCTTCACAAAATTTCACAGGAAAGGATTTAAATATACGTGTCAGTTAACATTTTCATTTCTAAAATTGTCTGACATGCAGTAGACTTGTGTAATGTTTACATGATATATTACATGGAACCTTACCTCCACTCTGAAATTAAATTGAGATATGTGTTTTTGTATGTCAATGTCAAATCGATGGTAACCAGTAATAAAGTTAACAGCTTGGTTTCGTAACCATGAATACACTGCATTGGTCATGTGATAAGCTTCTAGAGTATGTTATTGTGATTTTCTACTAGGCACTGAAGACAGAATATATTAATTTACGTTTGTGTAAACCATTCAGTAGCGAAAAGGGTTATGGAAGTGTGTCGTTGAGAATGAATTTCCGAAATATATAATAAAGAACTGAACTTGAACTAATTTAGATATTTCGATGTGGTTTGTTATATTGACTGTAATATAATTTAGGTAACAATATCATCACATGCAGAAATAGTTGATTCAATTTTGTGTTGACTTACGGGTAGAAACCAAAAAATCAGTACACATGTCAAAATAATTGTTTTCGATTTTTTTAAAATGTTATTTAGAACTTGATAAAAATAGTAAAACCGAAACTTGATTTTCATATAATTTGTTTTCTTGAAAGCTATTGGAAGAATTTTCTTAATAAGGTCAACTTTTTGTAAAATACATCATTTTCAGTTCTATAAAGTTGTAGATAACATTATTTTGTCAATTTTGAGCCAACTATTTTGGCATATCTACTGATTTTGTATTTATTATCCTCCATTTTTCACAAAAAGATGGCAGTTTTTAAAATTAAAACCTATATATTATAACTTTTGTTGTTAATAATTGTTACCAGGAAATAAATTATCTTGTCAATAAATACAACTCCATCGAATTATTCTAAGTAGTTCAAATTCTGTTCTAAATTGTATGTTTCAAATTCGCGCATTACGATATCTTTCCGTAGTTCTCAAGCCGGCGAACAAACACATTTTGGCTGCAGAAATACAGAGTATTCTGTTACTGAACTGAAATTCCTAGTAAGATTTTACCCTCTTCTTTTACAAGACTAGCCTTTTGTAAAGCCAGCCAGGAGTTCTAAAATAGCTGCCAAGGCAAAATGAAACATATAAAAATTAAATTCTTATTATCTCGACAAATTAACAAAGCATTTTGGAAAACCTTTGCGGAGTCGTATATTTATACACATATTATAGAATATTTGTTTTAAAAAAAAACATAATTTGTTTATCAACGCCATCAAAATTTATTTTAATGCTAGCAAGCCACCAAAAGCACTGTTGGTAACTAACTCCGCGGATCTCAGTTTCAGAGATCATAAACTACCTGCCCTAAACAAGCATTTACAAGGGCAATCCGACCCTGTGTTGTAAATATCTCCAATAACCGAGATTTATAAGGCAGTACTAGCAAAACTTTAACATAAATCTGTAGAGTTTATCAAGTCATTGTGTAGGAAGTAAAGGGAAAACTTTGTAACTACCGCTGCACGTCACTTGCAAAAAGGTTTTGTTAAATAAAATAAAGTTTATTTGCCGCAACCAAATAAATAGTTTGTATAGGGACAATATTTGATACTCTGCTATACACCAAATTATTTTGTGGTTCATATTTGGTACCCATAAACATGTACGATTTTGTTAGTGAGACAAAAGATTTTAACGGATCTACGGACATTAAACATTTTCGGTTTACATAAAAAAAATTTAATATAATACACGACAAAGTTTTGAATCTAGTATTTCTGCACCCGAAAATTGACTATTATCTGAAATGGAATGTTCTTGTGTATATATATTAGAATACAGGACATTAATGTAGATAAATACTTTCAAATTCAACATTTTTGTTTCCTTTTGAACTTGCTTCATTGATATTGCTTATGCCATTATTAAGCATCAATAAATGCACTCGCAAACACGCTCGCCATCCTAATTGCCACGAAAATCACAAGCATACTCTCGAGGCATATTTTCGAGAAGAGGAAATACAATAACCCGATTACCCTACAGCCAATCAAATAAAAGCTATTACTGGACCAAGCCGATATTGTTGCCACAAAAAAGTCTGTAATAAAATTAATAAATTGTTCCCGGTAAAATAAATACCTATTCACATCAAACGAAATATTGATTTCAATCTACCGTGGTAGTAATAAAGTTAACGGTAAACAAACCGCTTAGTTGGATGTACTTGTAAAAAGGTTGTGGGCACTGAATACACACAGATTATGGTGGAACCACCAAATAATTGTTCGGCTAAACAATTTATTTTTTGAACGATTCATTTCTTTCAAGGAAACGAAAGCAGACGCTTGGAGCAACACCAGATTACATATATGAGTGAACAAAATATTGTTAACTGTAAACAAGTACTTTCAAAAAACAAATGTATTTGTATCTGCAACTAAATCTTTCCCTCGGTATGTGTAATACGAATAAAGAGAAATCTGGAATAAGTGACAGCTTATTCCGGAAGTTGGGAAATTCATCGCTGGCATATTTCTTTTTTTATCTAGTGGCACATATGTTTTTATTTATAAGTAAAGCATCTTCTTGGTGCTGAAAAAATATTAACGCATTAAAAACATATCCTATGATACTCTAAGAACTAATTGGATTTACATGGACTCAAATGTTTGTTACACGAGTGCATGTTTTTAATATCGTATTAATCCACTCGTTGCATGTAAAGTATGTAAAGGCAACAAGAGTTTTGTTTCTGAATTTTCTTACAGTTCTTGCTTGATAATTTCCTCAGGTTATGCTGGATTAATTAACGGGGACAAGTTTAAATACGTCAAATTGGGTCGTGTGTCGAGCAGGTTTATTATTATGTAATTAAAGAATAGAAGAGAAAACTCTACTCAGTGAAGCGAAGGAGGCAATCAGCAGTGTGATAAAAATGCGACAAAGCCTTTAGCGAGTCTCTCAGTCAACTAAGTGTAAGTAAAAATCATACTGGATTTTCTGTTTAAAATACAGCCAAATATTCGACGACTGTAGCAACGCCTATAACAGTTCGCAGTTCGTACTAATAAAACGCCACATTTTTTTGCTATTCAATTATAATGTATTTTTTAATATTAATCCCAACAGTGAGGTACTAGCTGGTACAAGCTGGTACAAACCTCTAGGCATAATTTGAGTGGTGTAAAGAATGATTGCACTGTACACAAATGTAGGCTTATTCTTAAAATACGACGTTAAGACAGGGACTACTTTCTTTCATCGCTACCAAATTTACAGGGTACAACCTTCCAGTCTGCCAGCTAAAATAAATGATGAAAGGGGTAGGGTTTTTTTAGGAGGTTGTTCCAAAACTGCTTGTTTAATCGCAAAACACCTCTACCTAGAGTTCACCAGCAGTCATACGACGTTTCTTATTTATGTGGTTGTGCATTGTGTGTTTCTAAGTTGTGTGTTTATATTGTACGACTGTTCTATGTTGCATGTTTTTAAGTTGTGATCATTCTAAGATATGATTTACTAAGTTACGACGTTTCTAAGTTATGTGATTCTGCGTTGCATGTTTCTAAGCTGTGCGTTTATATTGTACGACTGTTCTAAGTTGTTTATTTATACGTTATAATATTTATAAGTTATAACTTTCTAAGTTACAACTGTTCGAAGTTGTAATTTTACAAGTAATGTGTGGTTACCTTCCAGACAGACAGTAGAAGCGAGAATAGAACTTCAGCTAGATTTAGGATGTATCTGAGTACGAGGATATCAGTAACTGTAGACTTTTCACGGTAAAGTGAGCCCTTTTTACGTCCCAGTTACTTTTTTTCTTTCAGCCATTTTTTTATCCTTTAACTAAATTTTTAACTAAATATCGCCATGCAAGTAATAAAAACCGTGTGTATACTTCACCACACTAGAAAGTTAACGTCTAAGGCTAAAATAAAATATACCTATTGACTATTATTCCAAATGCGAGGGCTTTGAAATGTGCTCACTTTATCCTGAGAGGGCTCTGAAGGCGCTCAAGTACACCGGCCTTGGAGGTTTGTGTCTGATTAGCTGCTGTGTTGTCTGAAGGCGCCTGCCACGTTCGAATGTATCCCACTCCTTTGTTGTCAGGCCCTTCGCTCAGTTTACACCCACAAGGGATCCGGTACTGCTGTAAGGATGTCCCAAGATGGATAGCGTGTTGATCAGGTAATAAAGGTCAAAGTTCGGGGTTTACGTCATACGGTTAATCGCAGAAGCAAAATACGATGAGATCTCCTGATTACCGCAGGGTTTGTAACACTCATCGGTCACTAACTCAGAGCTAAGACAATTCAATCAGCCGAGGGTTGGGCGTGAACAGTTTCCGAACCGGCCTCCACGTCATGTGAGTCTCCGATTTTAGCGAGCACGGCCAACCCTATCCCTCATATCAATTAATCAATTTCCAAGGTCACTTAGAGATTTTTTTCTTAGTTGAAATAGTAGACCCATTTATTTTGAGCCATACAACCAAAATGTGCAATCATCCTCAACTTTTCTTACTCCGCAACAATACCTATCTTCCTGGAGAGTTTATAAATACTGAATAATTTGCCTTACGATTTTGCGTTCGTTCGACTTTATTGAATTATTTGAATTTTTGTTTTGCTAGTGAAAGTAGTTTATTCGGCAGCTGGAAATAACATCTATAATCATGATTTATTTAGGTTGGTATCCTACTGTAACAAATTTAGGAAGTGTAACGTCAATTCGTTCGTAGTTACGAAAAATCTATGTCCATATTTATAGCTAGGTTTTCTCGGGCATGTGCATTCTCTAAAAGAATGGAAAAATTACAAGTTTTTTGATGGTAGTTTTTAGTAGAACTGTATCATCATTTCACATATGAATATCCCTTTTGTACAACAGAAAGATAATCAGTGTGCGACTCAAAAATAAATTCAACCAAAACTTACACCTAAAATCGGCAAATATCAATGACTTAACAACAGTTTCGAACACTAATCCTGGCGTTCCGAAGCTGCGTCAGCTAAATCAAACACCAAGGTGACTGCTTTTAGCGGTAACCTCGTTTAATTTCCTTCGTAATCATTTCATCACGTGTTATCACTGAGTATGAAATATCTACAGTATTTTGCTGATTCCTCAAAAGTGACCGTACCGTACAGGCAAATGTTACTTATTCACCAAAGAATTTTTCTATAGAAGTAAAAAATTGACAGCACGGAGTTGATAGAACTCGTTGTTTACATAAAATTTCAACAACAAATGTTAATTCTTTTGCTTATAATACTGTGTAGTGGTACGAGGTAAGTTCAATGGTTCCGTTTCTTTATAACATTTAATTTTGCGCATATCACTGTATATTTAACTAATAACACGTGTATTATCGGAAACACAATGTACTAGGCGTATCGCTTATGTATTATCAAATGTGCTTTTATACAACGACAACGTCATAAATTATGAAATTAATCATAATCTAACACTGTTTAGGAAATGTTGTGAATTAATGTTACATGGATAACGTGTGCTAAAAACGCACTACTGACAAAATAAATAAAATAAGAAAAGAATATGCCCATCGATGCGAGAGTTTACGTGGAAAAATCAATGAAGCACCTGATTGGGGAACTCTACACCATGCTGACGGAAAGAAAGAGAGGAAACTCGACATAAGCGGAAATTCCAACTCGCTGAACTGTATCACACGAGGAAGACCACTTCAGCACTCTTTCATCTTCAGCGCTTCGCAGCACGGATCTGGTGAGAAAAGCTTTTGTAGCTATTTCTCGTGACTCGGTAAAAACATTTCACAGCTTTTGCACGTGTCGAAGGATCAAGCCTCGGTAGTTGCCTTGAAAGAAAACAGGCTGTTAAATTCCGGTATTGCACGAACTACCTACTATGGCAGTATATACTCGTACCACTTTACAAAACTAATAACATTATAAACGTTACAAGTCAGTGGTTTGCAAGTTGAAGCAAACATTCTAATTAAATAAGTATCAAAATAACATTTTACTTATACGTTGCACATTTACGCATGGAAAGACATGACCTGTTCATTAAAGGCAATTTATTTCACAAATATAAAATCAAGAACTGAATTTAACTAACTTAATATATTTTAATTGGGTTTGTTTTAAAAAACTAAATATTTGAATTTACAAAACCGTCAGAGACAGCAATAATTGATACAATGTAGGGAAGAGTTGCCCNCATTTACGCATGGAAAGACATGACCTGTTCATTAAAGGCAATTTATTTCACAAATATAAAATCAAGAACTGAATTTTAACTAACTTAATATATTTTAATTGGGTTTGTTTTAACAAACTAAATATTTGAATTTACAAAACCGTCAGAGACAGTAATAATTGATACAATGTAGGGAAGAGTTGCACATACGTACCAATTTTAACTTATGTTAGTTTATCTATTCTTAATTATAAAATACAGGATTTTATGAATGTTAATTTAAAACTAAGTATATATAGATATATATTTGTGGGTTAAGTTTTACAAGTTTTAATCTGGGAAATAAATGAAATAATATTTTTTTTAAATGCTGCAATTGGTACGATATAAGAAACTGTTTTCCTAAACCATACCACCAATGTCTGAAATCGTACCAGAACAATATTTATCGCATACGATTATATTGTAATATTTCAATGCAACAACTATTATGTAATTTTCTTTGGTAATTGTAAAAAACATTACATTATTTACATGCTAGACAAACAAAATGTTTCAATTATAACTTTACACACGCACAACTCTCATGAGCCAAGATCATCACACTAAACACTGAACCCTGTATTCCACACAAGTGTATTCACACGCCAGATAATACCATTCATCAAGTTGTACTTCGATGTCAATAGGAATATCAGGTTGTGCCGAAATCGATGGCTGGTCTAAATCGTGATGTATGTAAGCCTTGGTTTTTTTTTCGTGCGGATGAAGAATGTTTCATCTTTTAAGGTCAGTTAGTATTTTCCGTTTGGGTACCAGCCTTGGATAATTGTTCTTAATTTGGTTTGGACATTGCGACTTTTAATTTTTAACTCCAGCGTTGGTCTGTGGCAGTTGCCACTACTTCGCCAACTCCAGATCCTGTTTTGTACGAACTGATTGTCCAAACAACTGCCCGATCGCTCTTTCCAGAAACGAATTCAATGGACACGCTGAGCATACAAGGAGTGGTTGTTGTCATCTTAGGGTCAGTTGCATCACATGGATTTGCAATCAAAATACATTGTNGCTGAGCATACAAGGAGTGGTTGTTGTCATCTTAGGGTCAGTTGCATCACATGGATTTGCAATCAAAATACATTGTTTTCATCTGAAATAGACGCCTCATTAGTGGATTTTTTAGTGGGCCTTTGCAATGCATACATATCAGCATCTTCACTGGGTGGTGTAGGGTATTTTATTAAGGTACTCGGCTGGTGAAAAGTCACACTCTTTAGGGACAGGAAGACCAATTGACGGACTCCAGTGCTTTGAAAGCCGTTGATACAATTCTCAATTTTTGCCGCCTTGCCATGTGCTTCTGCATACTACTGTTGCTATATGATATTCTGTGACACACATCCCCGGATTGGTCTGTGGCTATTTATCAACCGATTGTGTATGATGTTGAAAAATGATTTGTCCAGTGTCTGAATCCGGTGGGTTGTAAACCCAGGTAACTGCATCACTGTAAATTCAGATTCACTTGCTATTTGTAAATCCTCCAAATTCTTGGAATGGGCTGTGTGCCCATTTGGATGTAGAAGAGTTTTGATGTCAACATTTAGTTTTACCTAGCGACGAAGTGTTTCATCCATTGTACGAAGAGTGTGCTATTTATGTAGCCGGATTCTGACACGTAAACTAAAACACCAGGTGGAGCCCCAACTTCCAATTCGTTAACTGTTCTTATTCTCTTAAAATTTACACTGGGGGAACGCTTGCCCCTGACTCACCTGTGCAACACACCACTTCCATGTTCACGCCTCTCTCTCAACCTGAGACTGATCTCACCTGACGTATCCCTTTCTCAGCTAAACATTTTTCACGTTTATTTTGGGCAGTACCCGCGCCTGTTTCGTGCTCATTAAATACCCGGGTGGCATCGATCTTGTTTTTAACGGCAACTCTTTTAGATGTAGGAAAATTCGTTACAAAAATTGTTATTGAACCCTATATTGATTTTGGTTCACGTAATGGTAACTCTGTATGACGAGCTTGGTATGCGTAAAACCATTTTTTACACTCTATTCGAGTATCCCGATTGCAGTTACCTGGAATGTAGTAGTGCTCTGCTATCTTATACCCCAGCTTGCGTATATCATTAACAGTGACTCCAAGAAGTTGTTCCTCCAATTTTAAAATGTGTTCTACTGGCAAGTTTTTGATTTAAAGCGGCAAGGTAGTAGTGCGTCCAAGCGCCTTCGTTCTGTTGTTAGCAGTTACTTTTTTACACTGTCCCCATTTCTATACGCTGCACAGGGCCTTTTCCATATCTGATTCACTGCCAAGTCCCAAATTTTATTTTCGCGATTCCGTAACACAAAATTCACACGTGTGTTATTTGTGTTTTCTTGTGGATCTGTTCAATTTTCATGGATAAATTGCATGTATGGAACTTGGAATTATGTAAACTCCCAGTTCGTACCGGTACGAAATT
>NQII01004261.1:31871-66369 GCA_002778355.1 Clitarchus hookeri
ATTTAACCTACTGCGCATACTTTCACTCATTGCGTTATTATTGCTAACCAAGAACTGGCGCCTCGCTACAAAGCGACCAGTCGTTACGTCCACCATTAGTTCTAACACAAAGATCACTGCATTAAATACAATAAAACTTACATTTGAGGGCTGTATGCCCTTTTATATGGAGTTACAAAACTACAACAGGCACTCAGACAATGTAACTGTAATAAATACTCAACACGTGGTTACACTGACGAGCTGTTTTCGCGGACTGCTCAATACATCGAGCAGTTCAAGTTCACGCCGTGAGAGCGCTCCACTATACCTGCTTTACTGAAAACCATTTATGGTACGATTTGAGTGGTCGTACGATTTGCGCAACTTTCTATAGTTATCGAGGAAAACTTTTTTTACTTTTTAAGTCGAATACTATACATTTTACCAACTATGATAGTTACCAGCATTCAAATATACTGCCAGTTTAACTAACGCCATAAAAATATATGTAGTTTAAATTCAGTAAATTAATTTATATTTCGGAATTTAGCGCACCTTTCCATGGCACTTGAAGTAGGCGTCAAAGAACCTTTTATTCGAAACGATGATTATCCAATGCGGCATGACAAATGATCGGCATGAACTCGCCTAGACCCGAATATTACAGGCCGAGTGTTGTGAATCTGTCTTTACAAATGGTAACACACTAGAACCGTTTATTATTCCTATAATAAGAGAAGTATTTTTTTTTAAATTACTGTTATTTGTGTTCTCTTATGTAACGAATGACTCTCTTTCCAACTGAAAGAGGTTCGTGTAGGCTTATATCGTGGTGCCAGGCGATACAGAAAAGGATTTGTATACATAGCTTGGCAATTTGTAGAAGAATATTAAAAAGGTCTAAACGAAGAAAAAGGATAAGAACAGAAAATGAATACTGTGGAAGACACGCTGATGAGAGAGATACAGGGCGAATGATAGGCAATCGTTAAAGTTAAAATCCTGTGGAACTGGGAAGTGAGAACGGCTTATGTGGAAGAATGTGAGAGAAGATTAAATAATGGGTCAGAAAGGGAGTTGAATTTTAATTATCTCGTTTAGGATTTCCTTTGAAATTGGAAACTGAAATTGTAATTTAAAAAGATAATGAATGTTGGAGATTATAACACACTGATCCTCTCTTGCAAAGCTAAATTAAGTACAGTGAAATAGAAATAGTATTGCAAAGCGTCTAAGAAGCATACAAAATAAATTTAATGTACCAGTGGACGAAACTGTAAAATGCTGATTCAAGGAAAAAAATATATATATATATATTAAGGAAAAAATTGGGAAAACATGTTGGGAATTTAAATTTATGGTAATAAGAAAGTACCTATCTCCTGAAGGAGAGAAACAGAGATGAATTTCTTTGTCAACAGAAATTAAACATGCGAGTGGAAATGACAATAGAAGAGTTATTTATACATGTGCATAATACGTATGTAATGTATTTTCAATTTTCAATTTGCTCACACAGATTTGTCCAAAACGCTCAAAGTACGATCTGTTATTAAATAAAGAATGAAAAATGTACAATTTGCTGTATATCAGTACAAATACTGCACTAAACATCACAGTTTTCTTTACGAAATTAGATACATCTAGGAGTTTAATAATTATTATGTTTCAAGAACTACAATAATTCGTTTTGTATGCCATTTGGAAGGTTTGTCATTCGTATCTGTAAACTGTTCTCGTAACTTGAGAAATCGATTGACAGTGATTCTGTTGAGACAAAGTAACTGTTCTTATTTATAAGCAGTTCCATCCATAAGCAGCACTCGATGGAACTGCTTATGTATATGATAACAATAAGACTTTAAAATAATGCTCATTACCAGCATTACTTTGCTTTATTGATAACAAATATATTAAAATACAAGCAAGCAAATAAGAGAAATATATTTGGGATTCCCGATTTGCAGACAACCAAGTTCTTAAAATCAAATTTTAAAACATTCCTGTCGTTTATTGCACATATTAACAGATTAATGTTGGCTGAAACTTCAACAGCAACCTAAGCAGCGAATTTATGGGAGAATTTTTAACTTTTGCATGTCTTAACAAAACCATAATGTTTGAAGCGGTGGCTGGTGATATACGCTTGTCTTACCTTCCTTATCTTTATAGTTGTAATTTATGTAATGGTAACGTTTTTATGTTTTCGTCAGTTTTCCAGTAACTGCTTAATAAACAAACATGTAAAAGCCATTAGACCCAAGGAAAAATGAAAATAAACAGCATTTACAGAATCATTGCCTCGGTTGTTTACCAACTGCAGTGTTGTCTCGCAATTGAAAGTCGTACCACAAAAAGTACATTTCCAGAGCGGGAGTATTTACAGAACTACTCACTGTAAAACACGCACTGGCAAAACTACTAAATTGCGAGTGAGCGTGTGAAGAGGTTTGGGCGGCTCTTGAACTCGAGATGTTGAGAGTCTATGAGAGTGAAGCCAGGCGATTAAACAGCAGCGCCGGAATGAAAGGGCGGAAGAAACGGGAGATCCCCGAGAAAACCCGCCCTACAGCGGCATCGTCCGGCACGATTTCCACATGTGAAAATCCGGGGGCGACCCCACCGGGAATCGAACCCGGTTCGCCTAGGCAGTAGTAAGTAGTAATTGAAGTTTTTGACCTATGCATAGCATGGGAAAATTATTATAAATCAGGGTAAAAACATTGAAATGCTGAGAGTTGCTGACATAAAAATCTTGGAACTGCAATACATATTTTACTGCTTGATGAAGAACGGGATCACGGTGGCCTAGTAGTCAGACCACTCACCTAACACCAAGGCGAACCAGGATTCGACTCCCTGAGGGAGCCACCCAGACTTTCGGATGTGGGGAAGGAATCTGGTGGAAGTTGCTGCTGTCCGGCGGGTTTTATCGGGGTTATTCAGTTTCCCTCGCCTTTGAAATCCAATGCTGATTCATTTTCACCTCAGTTACCCTTCACTTGGCGTTCAAAACCTGGCTGCTAATAGCAGACCGAAAACTCTGATACAACTTTTCCTACCATGTATGTGTGTTTTAAAAAAAAATATTGACTGATTTTTTAATGCGCCTTTAAACTGATGCTGTGCGTTTTATAATAATTTCTTAAGGTACGGGGTTGAACACAAGAACACAAGTTGAACTTTAAAATAATACTTTATTTGATGTTGTTTTATTCTGTAGTACGTCGGTTCATGCGATTACATCATTTGCACGTATACCACAATGATTCTTGTTGCAGTGTGGAATAGACCACTCTCCGAGAAGAAGCGAGAGAAGTTGCGGTGATGAACGAGGTGTGGAAACGTCCGCCCCGCGAAGTGCAACAACAACACACATCAGCGACACAGCCACGGTTCCCGCCCCCATCCCGCCGATCTTCCCGGTAGGAACTCCACGACCCGGGAACCTGCATCCATCGCGTCGACGTGCCAAGACTTGTCTGCTGTTTACAAATAGTCCGCATCCACCGATCATTTGTCTTGCGAGGTGGCTGCCTGAAAGTGGGCGTAACCCACACCACTTGTGGCTTCCCATCCCCTCTTCCTCCCATCATCGCTTCTCCTGTCTTTCTTTGCGTTGCGTTCTCTTCCGTTGCCGTCACGGCGCGTTAATGTAACTCGCTACCGGGTAGACGCACTTGGCAGAGATGAGGATTTTCTCAAAATTAACAAGAAGATCTTCCCAAAACAGCTGTTAAACATTTGTAACTTGAAATTCAAGTGTAATAGGCCTACCTGCAACTGCAGAAAGGACTCACGGGTGCCTCAACATAATAATACCGAAAGTCGCAAACTTTTACATTTTCCAATAAATGAGACCTTAAAACCAATGAATCAATGTTAAGGTAACGAAATGTGTTTTAACTTATTTTTACTATTTTATTTATTGTTTTACTATACTCTATAATATTATTTGAGTTAATTATAGAATCCTGAGGAATAACTGATACATCGAAGTGAAAAATCATTAATATATAACGCTGAGAGTTTGTCAGGTTCATATTAGATATTAAACTGTAAATTGCATAAAATGAGAAAGAAATATGAATAATGGAAAACATTTCGGAATAAGATTTATTCCGTAATAAAAATTTAATTCAAATTTTTAGGACTACAATTATATGATTTTTATTTGTGTAAAAAAACAGTTCTTTACATTTCAACTTTTTCTTAATTAAATTTCCAATTTTTGTCAGAGCATACCGTAATTTTCTGTAGTGAGAAAACAGATGTAAAATTAAATGTAGTTCATTGTGTAACATAACTAATAAATCAGCACTGCTTTTATTCGTGAAAGGAAGATATCACTTAAAATGCAATAAAGTGAATCATATAAATTTTTTACCTTCAATTGACTCTTCTTTGAAAGTCTTATAAAGTTCCCCACATTCGTCTTGTCACATTATACAAGGGGTGTAAGCAGAACAGACATTATACAAGGGGTGTAAGCAGAACAGTAATTATACAAGGGGTGTAAGCAGAACAGTAATTATACAAGGGGTGTAAGCAGAACAGTCATTTTACAAGGGGTTTAAGCAGAACAGTCATGATAGTGTGTCAGTTACTTCCTCCTTAATAATACACTTATTTAACCAATTATTTAAAGGGTTCTGTAAATCGAAACATTTTAAACAAACCTACTGTATCCACACACCACCAATCGATAATCATAAATAAGTACAGTTGTATAAATATGTTTTATTGTGCCATCTGGCAACGATGCATGACTGTGTGAATCCGATTTTACCATCTACAATATATAGCGCTGCCCAAATACGCAAGTTAAATTAAATTTGTTCTGGTTATAGTTCTATCAATAAAACGTCTTGTACCTGGGCCTGACTTTCAAATTATGAAATGGTTAAGAACCTCGCCTACTACGAAACATATGTTAACTCACTTAGAACGTATTTCTCAGAAGACCGTCCACATATCCCGACGCTTTATAAAGTCCATGCCGCTCGCTGATGGTGCTATAAATCATTATGACTTCTTTCCTTCCTGTCCAATTCCTCACCATTATACACATATTCGTCCCCCTTTCCACATAAATTTTCTTTATTCTCCCCTTCTCTGTATTTAAATATATATATATATATATATATATATTCACCTTATCTTCTCTCTAGTTTTATATATATATATATCTCAAGATTTTCATGTCCATTTCATCCAGAGTTCATTCACACTTTGGTTGTAGCGCATGCGAACTAACTTCGAGATATCAAGTATTAGAATTCAGTGCACGTTTAACACAACTTCTTTATTCCAGAAGTATTTGACAGCAGTATCCAGCAAAAAAATAAGGCAGAGTGTAACGGTTTTCTCACAGTTGGCTAACTTCTCCTTCAAAAAGTTTCGTCCAAGAATAACCAACAAAACGTGCAGCGGAGAGTGCCGAGAAGTTGATGAATAAATATTGTTCTGCGCGGGAAGCAGGAAACACCGTTCTGCGAGAGCAAACACCGAGAAACTCGCTCGCCCTCATCGAGCACGCTACAACAGTTTCAACCTCAAAGAGCTGCTCACCGAGATATAGTTCGCAAAGTAGCCGTGAACTCGTGCAAAGTGTTACTTTAGACCGCAGTTTTCACCCCCCGGTGATTGAGAGTGGAGGTATGCAACCCGAGCTCCTTTTACTTCCGGTTCTTGGAACTTGCTGTTCGCAGATGCTTGTGGTGAGAATACAGAACGAGAGTTATTTTTCACCTCCTACGTCACCGACTTCATAAGCACGGAGTTGGTAGTCTCATTGCGAAGTTCAGTACTACATGACTCCTGGCCTCATATGAGAGTAATCCAAAATCTAACTTTCTTTTTGTACATACTGACAGAAGTAAATGGAGGCTCATTTTTTTTCTGACGTGGCCATACACTTACAATTCTTTCAGCTGAACGTAAATCTGCTAAGAAATTAGTTTGGATGCATTGTTAATTGTTTAGAAATGTTTATTAATTTTTGCTTTCAAAACTGCACGATTGTGAAAAAAACACATTTTCAAGCCTCTACTTATATTTAGAACCTACACGGGTATAATTTACTCTTTGCACTAACTTCAAACGAAAGCCTAACACCAACCTCCCACTTATTTTAAGTGCCTTGTGGCGTACGGTGGGTGTACTTAGATATTGTTACGATTGGCACTAGCGTGAACCTACCTTCGAGCCAACATGCTTGATGAACGCACCGTAGGTAGACACCGCTGTATTCACAACAATTTGCAAACACCCGCGGCGGAAGAATGACAATACGGCGCTAGTTCCGAGGACACGTCAACACGGGCCAACGGGGACGAAACAAGCTCCTAGCAGTTTCGCCACGAGGCGGAAGATAAACCAGGACAAGTTCATGATACTGAATCGATAATAAAAGCCGGTCGGACCCAGAAAAACTGTCTGTCTTCTGCAGCCAGCCACCGAGACGACCAGCCTACGGCAACGACTCAACAGAAAGAGAGTGAGCGTGCAGATACGGACATTTATACTAAACAAAGATGTCCCACTAATCTAACGTAATATCCCTTGACGCGTTACAGTAGAGGTAATTGTATTATGTTTTAAATCCGCTATAGCTCTAGATATCACCGTTTAATGCTTTGTATCTTGCGCGTTGTTAATTAACTAACTCCCATTCTAAAATACTAAATGTATGGTTTGTAAATATAATTATAAAAAAACCATAACAATATGGAGTACCAGTTACATATATTGAAATGTGGCAGTCTCTTCGTTAGTCTGTTCGAGAGGGTGTTTGTCATATAGAAAACACATCAACAGAACTAATTTGCTTTATAATAGTCTCTAGCCAGGTGATACTGAGAAGAAAGGAATCACATTTCAACAAAGTACCTAAAGTTAGAATTTTTTTTTTGGTATAAGGAAAACATGACAACTGATGAATATAAAAAAAATACCCTACATATTTAAGGACAGATTTGTTTGTTTATGTGACATTTATTTCTACTTATGCAGCTGAAGAAATTTCTGCAGCACAGAATCGGTGCTAGCTGTAACTGAAAGCTGGCGTCGATTGTGACCTGTTGTTCCAAACAAGCTTAACTAGCTGAACTATGATTCATGAAATACTGGGAAGCATCACGAATAAAGAGACAAAGAATCAGATAGTGCATTGTTCCAAAAATGTAAAATCACGTTTTTAAATAGTCTCACTCAGTTGATGCAATAAGTTTCTGTACCGATAAATAAGTAGAGAAAGGCTGTTTGCGTCTGTAGCACGTTGGCCGATAAGAAGGCAACACAGGTTCGAATTCCTGAAGCCGCAAACAATTAAAGGAAATACTGTTCACGAAATAAGTAAATGAAAGGTGATTTCTAAACGACCAAAGTTGTTATAAAGACGTATAAAATTTTTTTTTCAGAAAAATAAAAACTGTATTATCTAAATAGTTACAAGACATGCAAGATAAATATTTGTATGCACAGGTTCTGTCAGTGTCGCCATTCATACGTGTGTCTAACCACGTCATGGTTCTGCCACTATCGTAATATTATTATCAATTGTGTGAAATTTCAGGCAAAGACAAATTACTGACACAATTANCATGGTTCTGCCACTATCGTAATATTATTATCAATTGTGTGAAATTTCAGGCAAAGACAAATTACTGACACAATTACGTACATGTTTCGTACTTTCTAGTTGCTTTTTCACTTGTATTGTTTATGTAAATTTTGAAATTCATTAGACCATTCACTGTTGCATAAATTATACTAAATATATTATTTTCACAATAACACTGGGTATCTGCCGTTCCGTTGGCAGGAAACTTAAGTTTTACGCTAAGCATTATTAACTATGAATTGGTTGATTACCGCTTGAAGTACAAACANCATGGTTCTGCCACTATCGTAATATTATTATCAATTGTGTGAAATTTCAGGCAAAGACAAATTACTGACACAATTGCGTACATGTTTCGTACTTTCTAGTTGCTTTTTCACTTGTATTGTTTATGTAAATTTTGAAATTCATTAGACCATTCACTGTTGCATAAATTATACTAAATATATTATTTTCACAATAACACTGGGTATCTGCCGTTTCGTTGGCAGGAAACTTAAGTTTTACGCTAAGCATTATTAACTATGAATTGGTTGATTACCGCTTGAAGTACAAACATTCTTGGAGTAGTTTCAGCATTCTAGTTAATTCGTGTAATACATCACTATTTTCAAACGTTGGACCCTAGTATTACTATAAATATTAGAATAGAACTTAACTCTAACCTTGTTCCATTACAGCTAGTATATAAATAATAAATTTTTTTATTTACCAAACTCTTAAGCTACACTGCATACAGTAACCCGTCTGAAAGTTTCCCGGGGTCGCATTCAATCAACGCGAATCCCATCTTTAAGGGAAACAAATGTTACCTCCTTATTCAACGTGACATTTGAATGTCAAGGGCTGTTTGCAACAGACGACGAACGACTTTATGGACCCATAAAGTTTGTCACGTGATGAATGAAAGTGCATCTTAACTGCTCGTGACAACAAGGTTACTTCCTCTTCGCTGCTCGCGTGACCTTAAAGACAACGTTTTATATGCATCATAACCTCAGGACGAACGGCGTTATAGCCCAGCCCACTCAAATTTCATATGTATATATCCACTCCAGATGTCACCACATAGAGAAGTATTAATCGATCAAAATGTAAGAGAATTGTGTTCAGTAAGTTTTCACATCGCCATGGAATACGGTCATTCTTGGTACATCAGACCAAAGTTCTACTTCCAGTCATATCAAATATACTGGCGTTACTTGAGTGCTGATAAGTAATTTTTACACTTGCACTTTAATATTCTGTGTTAACAGCATTTCAAATAAAACTATCATTTGACTGACATTCTAATTATATGATTAAAATATTCTCCATACAATTTCATCCGGAAATTTTGCTACTTCTTGGAGCAGAGCTTTTATAATAATGTATAGTTAAAAATCTTTTGTACTTTTACAAAAACGTTTCGAAACTAGTTGCCAAAATATTCTAGGTAGCACAACAAAAAAAATCTTTGTAAACTTTGCGAGAAATTGCATGAAAACTGTGCGGGATATATTCAGTAATTGCACAAAAATATTCTGTAACATACCGACGGATATCTGGTAGAATTACCACAATATGTGTAGTAATTCTCAAAAAATATTTTCCTGCAAAATCACAAGCTATTATTTGGACTTCTACAAAGTAATTTGTCTACTTGATTATAAACATGTATTTTAATGGTATAACATCAATAAGACAACTTAGACAGTACGGAACACAATGAGATGACTTGGACTGTACGGAACACATCATGAGCGGCGCTTTTAGGCACGTCCGAACCTAACTACGATTTTTTAAAATTCCCATTGGGGTGGCGAAAATCGAACCCGGGACCTCAACGTTTGAAACAAGTTCACTATCCACTACGCCACAGATGCATCCACACACGATGTTGTATCTGAACACGTTATACGATCTTTAATTTAATTTAATCTTTTGTTAATATGTGGTATTTTACCTTCGAAAGAGTACATCGAGTTTGACTGAGCTCGCGGAGGAACTGAAATTAGTATTACACTTAATTACAAGGAGTATGTTCAGCCCACGTAAAAAAAAAAACTTAGTACATGCATTTAGACTGCTCACCTCCCACCAAGGCGAAGCGGGTTCAATCCAGATGTGGTCACTCCCGGATTTCTGCAAGTGAGAATCGTGCCAGACGATGCCGCTGGCCGGCGGGTTTTTCTCGGGGATCTCCCGTTTCCCCCNCATCGGCTTCTAATACCTCGTTACCCAGTTATCTCAACTCAACATTGTACATACATGAGTAAATCAATGCTGCCGACAGCTGTTGGATTTTTCCGGAGAGTTTTTATTTTCTACATTCAAAGAAAGCCATACGAAACCATGTAAATGAACTCATTTTGGCAACACACGTTTTACAACTACCTGTCTGGGGAAACTTTGAACGAATACAAACCATGCATAGTTCTGAACATTACTTTAAAAATGTAAAGTTGATATTTGTACTATCGCAGTTACAATCACATAAATTTACAAAACCTGGCCTGTCAGTGAAAATCCCAGGAAAGAAGTAGCCCTCACAATAAGCGAATTCTCGGAAGTGATGTCTCATCGGCCCTTCGGCACACATCTCAAATTTAAATTCTGAGATAGTATCAGCAGTTTAATTGATATTAGAATGTCTGCAAGATTTTTTATATGGCTTGTATAGCTGTTGCTCTCGTAAGTGAACAAATTCCACAGGTTTATTTTTTAATTTTACACTAATTTGTTTTCATAGAAAAATATTTTAGCTCCGTATACAAAATTTTTTATTGTTACATATGTTTATATATAAAAAATTTATTTTCTTGGCTATTCATAAATATGTTCCAATATTTTTATGCTTCTTTTTCTGTGCAATTACGATATTCGAGATAAAATAATTTAAACTGAAATCAATTATTTTGTTTTACTGTAATCCATTTTAAATTTAAGCCTTGAATCCGCCGTTCATACTTTTAACGACGAATTTTAGATTTTTTCAAACATCTACGAAATTAACGTCTATAAAATATTTTATATTATTAATAATTAACTTTGCCGCTTTGTTAATGTTAGCCAGAGCAATAACATTCTTCGAAATGTTATAATGTTATACTGTTTAAGATTGTAACCCTCCTCGGGTCCGGTATACACAATTTAAAAAAAATTCCTTCAGTTTAGGGAAAAGTGCTTGCAAAAATTTATATAGAGGTGTCCGTGAACTCTCCGTAAAATAACGGACACACTGATTTTCAAAAATGGACAATCCGTAAATTTCACGGAGCCTCTCCGTTCATTTCCTAGTTAGTTTTCTGTACTTCTAGTTTAAATAAAAAGGGATGATGAAAAAAGTCTTTGATTTTCGTTTTGTTTGTTTTCTGTGGTGTATAAAAATATATTTAAAATAGTTAAACTATTTTATGCTTGAGCAAGATTTGAACCCAAGTCAAAATGATCTCAAGTTCACGATTCGAACTTTTTTTTTAAATTTGACTTTATTGACTGACTAGCTTTTACCCGCGCTTCACTCGCATGGTTATAGTAACAAACTTATAGGGAGAAATAACGGTATTGGTTAGTAGACGGACACTGATCACAAACACACAACGGAGCACTAAAGATGTCATTTTTTGGTGCTAGAATCGCTTTTTTACGTAGCCACTGGTCGTAATTTATATTTTTTTGTAGATCTGGGTTAACGCAAGCAATCAGTTCCGTATCACTCTCCACCAAATTACTTAAATCCCCCGTTAGTGACACAGCCCTCGGCATCTGTTTCTAACCGCCCATCTTCAATATTTAATAGCGTGAGAGCATAATGTCCTGTACCAACGTCATTGTAGAGGTGAACTCTCATATTTGTCGTCAAGCTGAATTTCTTGACATTTACCCACAAGCTTGACGAATTGAGACTGGCTTTGATTTCCTCTGCAGTTATGCCCCTCTGAATCACTGGTAGAGTTTGGCGGAAGTCACCAGCCAGTAATACAACCATTTCTCTCACAATGTCCGTATTGCTTCGTATATCCCGTAGAGTTCGGTTTAGGGCCTCTATCGTTTATTTTGTGTGACATTGTCCTTTCGTCCCAGACTAACAACTTACATTGGACGCAGCGTTGTACCCTATGTCTACTAAAATATTTTTTTTACAGGAATGAGATATATTTTTTGCGGGATAAGAAGTTGCCTATGTCCCTTCCCGGCCCTCCAGCTATCTCTGTGCAAAAAAATCACGTCGATCCGTTTCTCCGTTGCGACGTGAAAGAAGGACAAACGAACAAACACACGTTCGCCTTTATAATATTAGGTAGGGTGCATTTACCGTTGGACAAAGCGTGTGTGACGTTTGAAGGTGTGTGTAGTTTGCAGTGCGACGAGGTCAAGAAGACCGACCTGATGACGTATTCACAGTTCACATGTGCGCGACAAGCTAACTGACAATCCGCCGCGGAGGAACAGGGCGCAAACTCTCGATCCTCCGACTACAAGTCAGCCACTCTGCCCCTGAGCTATGAGGGTACAGCCCAATCATATACAGGATGATTCTAAAATCATGGGACTAACATTTAGGGGTGGTAGAGCTCACTAAAACAAACAATTATTGTATAGGAATATATGGGCGTGAGTGACGCGTTGAGGCACAAACACAAAAACATAACACATTAACGGAAACATAAAATGTTCATTAGCAGCATACTTAACGAGTGATTCCGTACAGAAAATGTTAAAACAGTTGCTGGAAATGCATCCACCAACAGTCACGCATGCTTGGCGACCTCTACATATGGCGTGATTGGCTGACAATGGTGGCGATAGTTGAGGGCAGTCAAACGGTGCGCCAGCGACCTGCTGGATCAGCATCACTCCACCGACGCTACCAAGCTTGCATTACTGTCGGTGGTAGGAATTTTGACCAATTATTATAAACATTGCTGTAAAAAGGCATTTAGCGGCGAAGTTGTAAATAAACACTGTGTTATTATTTTTGTGTTTGTGCCTCAACGCGTCACTTCCGCCCATATATTCCTATACAATAATTGTTTGTTTAAGTGAGCTCTACCACCCCTCAAAGTTTGTCTAATGATTTTAGAACCACTCTGTATAACTTTCACGTGCTGTGCATGCTATAACTGTTGTAATTTTATTATTGTCACGTAAGCATTTTTTTCAGTTTCTACTAATGTTAGCGTATTTTTTTAAGTGTTGCTAAATGTTACAGAGGCCTTATGCTACTTTACAATATTTGAAAGAATATGCCTTAAATGGTGTAGGTAAACCTTAACTGCCGCAGAAACGGTAGTTCTCTTGTTACACTCCCGAACAAAGCTTCGCGTAGATTGGCCTTTGTTTGTCTCCGAAACCCGACGATATAGGAAGGGCGGCTGTTTACGATAGCTTTGTAAAAAACACAAACTTGTTTCGTTATCCGTACAAATGCTATTCTTGCAAATAAACGAACAGTGTAAGTTTAAAATTAAACTTTGTAAATAGAAAAAAAAATTTGTAATTATACAAGAGTTTGTCAGTTCCAGTTACAAAAAAATGTTTACAGTACGGTAAGTATTTCCGTAGTACCAGGATCACGGCGTCTGCTAAACGAAAAGAAAATCACTTCGGTGGAGGTTCTTCTGCCATTGTCTCAGGATTCTGAGATTCCAGGACCGAGGCCCAGCTAAAGCCTCGATGTATGTAAATATAAAGATAAAATTAGTTTCGTTTATTTCGTAAGAGACGCTCTTTTTTCCGGAATCGCTTTCCGATATAAACTGGGGAATCGTATTAGCCACAACGGAAATTTTTAAATAAATATAAAAACCCTCGACATAAAAAGTTTAGTTTCTCGTACAGCCTAAATATTTAAACGATGGAATTACGATCAGGATATTAAACTAAAAAAAAAACTCGCACACCATGGTTTTTTTTTCGATGAATTCACGATTCATACATAAATTTCACGAATAAATTTTTAACACATTCTTTCAGGTGGTCGGCACGCACCACATACGACACGATGTGGATACCGCGCCGCAAGAGAGTTGACAGAATACGCGTGTACAGGAAAATGAATTACACATGAACGGTAGGTATGGAGCGACGCAACTATAAAATACATTCATTCGAAATGTAGCATTGATTAATGCTGTTGTTCACGGAGACCAATCGGTGATATCTCGGTTCTCAATGCAAACAGCGCATCGAGGCGTGTACGGCGTAATGGGACGCACTCGTTAGTCATTATGGACGGAAAATAATTTATACAATTGACGTTTTATATAGCTATAACGGAAAGTTGCTGCTGGCTTAAAATTCATGGAGCTATTTAATAATGAACCAGTCAGCCACGTTGATTAAAGCGAAATAAATTATATAGGAATTACTTCCACGAATGCTGTGAGTTTGCGGCAGAATATTACAATGTCTGCAAGATTTTTTATATAGAAATGTAGCTGTTGCTCTCGTAAGTGTACAAATTCAACAGGTAAATTTTTTTAATTTTACACTAATTGGTTTTTAGAGAAAAATATTTTAGCTCCGCATAAAAATTTATTATTGTTAAACATATACGTTTGTATATAAAAATTTATTTTCTCGGCTATTCATCGATATGTTCCAATATTTTTATGCTTATTTTTCTGTGCAATTATGATAGTCGAGATGAAATAATTTAAACTGAAATCAATTGTTTGGTTTTATTGTAATTCTTCATTTCAAATTTAAACATCGAATCAGCTGTTCATACTCTTTTAACGACGAATTTTCAAATTTTTCAAACATCTAAGAAATTAACGTTTATAAAATATTTTATATTTTTAATAATTAAATTTTTCGCTTTGTTGATGTAAGCCAGAGCAATAACATTCTTCGAAATGTTATACTGTTATATTGTTTAAGAGTTTAACCCTCCTCGGGTCAGGTATACACTCTTTAAAAAAAAATTCCTTCATTTTAGGGAACAATATCTTGAGTCTTGAAAACCAGAATTATGTTTCTGTAGCAACAAAGTTAGCAGAAGCTGAAATTCTTGCAGCAGATAAACTGTTCGTTGTACCGTAACATAAATGTTAAAAGGCAAATATAAGCTTTAAACGGAAGATAAAACTGCCCTTTATAAATAATTCGTTAAAGCTAGCGGCATTTTTAAATAATGATATATCTTCGCTTTAGTGGTAGGCAGACTTGATGGAAGGCGGATAGCCTTTGCATTAATGAAAATCTACATCACCTGTGAACAACACGATCATCGCAGCTTCACCGGGATCCGAACCTCGGAATTCACATCACCCCGTTGCGAGCTCTGCCTAGGACGTCACCAGCGCCTATAAACGACATCATGAAACTGCCCTTAATTGAAACTCTGTGTCCTGTCTGGGCAGTGACTGCTCCTGTTGAGAAGCGAGCTCAAAGTATCCGACGAGGTACACAATGACTTTGCACGCACAGTCAAAGACGGCGGATACATGCATGCCGTATACTGTGTTTTCTGTAAGGCATTTTCGAACATTGCATTTTACGATTCATGATTGCAACCTGCTGACATCGTTCTGTTGGAGTTGCATAAATAAAGACTTTCCCAGTGCCTCTGTGTCTCCTGGTTTCTGTAAACAAATAACACTGTCGTTCGCGCCAAGTACGATTTTATGCATCTTCTATAATATTCGCAACAAAGTGTCTTATGAAATATGATACATTAAGACAACGAATTTGATCGGTAATGAAGAAAACTGGTATTTGTATATTACATTTAAATTTAAAATGTGGCGTCAACAGACTTTTTCGTAGACACTACTATAAGATATACACGTGAGCACATACTGAAATACTGTTTTACAGTAAGCCCTGAACATTGTTGACTTTTATGCCTGAGTCCATCATAATTATTACTTAGTTACTTAAATATTACTTTGAAAATAACCCATTAATTCTTATGTTGCATTTTGAAAGTTAATTTGTATAAAATTTAATGTATGATACGAAACAAATAAATCTTTTTATAATTACGGTTATATCAATCCTATGATTACTCAGATGGTTTTCCACTTACCGAACTTGTTGAGCACGTTCTGTTAATGTTCCTGCAACAATAAAAAGTAATTAGTGGCTATAATTCCAACAAGTGTTCCATAAATGTAAACCCTAGCTCACTATTTTCTGAAATTCTTAACTTTAAATATTTATACATTGCATTACAACCAATCCTGCGAGATTAAGCGTGCACATCTAATAATTCATTCAAGCAGGTGGTTGTATTATATTAAAATAGATTATATACAATTTATATAAAAATGTTTATAGATTGTCATACAACAACACTGCCAGACTGTATAATGATAGTGGTGTCTATGGACGTCTTAATTTATGATTGTTCAAATGCATCCAGAAATACATTTTTTAAACGATGGTGACATATCATTGAAACTATTCAAAAGGAGTCAATAATCATTTTTGGATGTTTGGTTACGATCCGTTTCAAATGCCGTATTTCAGAAGCCTATATGCTTGTCCATTGTTTAATATGAAAAATATATTGACCAAAATTCTAATAAAATATATGCATATATTATTACTAAGCTTTGTACGTACAATCCATTTATATGTAATCTCAATTCCGAACAGTACGCGAGTTTGTAGTAGGGACGGACTTTAGTCCAACACGAAGCAAACGATTCCCCCAACAATGTTAAACGTTTTCACTGATATCATCAAATTTTATATTATCCTTTACGAGCCCTGCGCAAAAAAAAAGTTCTACCACGTAACCCACACAGCAAACGTATTATGTTCTTGCAACAAAACAATTACTATTAAAGCATTTATTTAAACGCTTAGGTCGTAGTGGAACTAATAATGTTGTGAAAAATTTAGTAATATTAACAATTTACAAAGTCTGATATTACTATAACGCAAATATACTGTTGAAACGCTATTGTTAATAAAGTCTCTAAGTAATGTTGCCGCAAACCAAAAGTTGTATTACGCAGAAAATAACAGGAAGAACAAAATATTTTGTGCCTACTGCGACACTAAAGAAATGTCAAACCAGCACAAGTTTACACTGACTTGGCGTTGTAAAATGGCGGATCGTAGCGAACAGCGATAACCTCGTAAAATGAAACCCCTGTATTTAAATTTTAAATCATAGTATGAGAACTAAATGCGACTTAGACCAGCTCTCAAGCCTTGCAAAGCAGTTTACGTGTGCCAAATATCTAATATATAAAATTCTCCCGTCACAGTGTTAGTCACTGAACTCCTCCGAAACGGCTGGACCGATTTTTATGAAATTTTTTATGTATACTCGGTAGGTCTGAGAATAGATTTATATTTATTTTACACCCCTAAGTAATAAGGGTGGCCACCCCCAAACAATTTTTTTTATTGTTTGAACAAAATTTTAATTTTTTATTTTTTTATGATGTGGCATTAAAAAATACATACCCTCCTAAATTTTCACCCTTCTTCCACCAACCCTTAATTTTTTATAGATACTATAATCACTAGAAATACTTTTTATGGCAAAACAACGTTTGCCGGGTCAGCTAGTGCATATATATATATATATTTATATATACAGCATAAATTGTTTCCACGTAACGAAAGAGAACTGCAGTTTTTCGTTATGTTGTACTGAATACCCACGATATGAACCACAGTCATGCATGTTAAGATAGAGCAGATTGTAGGGCGTCAAGCACTCAAAGCGTGGTTTTCATCACTCTCCCAGCTGTCATTTTTTTTCTTTGGTATTATTAATTTTAGTGAAAAAATAATTGTACTTAATTTACATTACATTGTAATGCTTTTTAAAGCAAGAAAATTTTTAACTCAAACATCAACATCAATTCAGCACAAAATTTGTTTCGCCGCAAAACATAATCACCACCTGAATGTTGACAGAACAGTAAGGAGGTAATTTTGGTACCGAAGTACTTAATGTTACATTAACATTAATACCTTGACAGTATATTATATTAACAGCAACATTAGTTACTGACGGCTCAAAGATAACGAAAAATTACTGTCTTAGTGACATTAATACTGGTGACAACGTTAGGCTTCTTTCTGTGTAGACACTCCAATCCTTACTTTCGTCTTCAATACTGGCACAAGCGTTTTCGAGATATTATACGCTGCTTACTCCATAGTGAGAATGCAAAACCATGATACATTTTTGTCCCAGAGGGGACAAACCAAGTTTTTTTACCATCGCAAGAACATTAAGTAATAAGCCGGCTATTAAAAACACATTTATATAATTTATATAGCAAAACACTCAAGTATATTAACGAAATTTTATGATTTATACAAATCTTGACGTTCTAGATACGCAGAAGACTCTACCTACGTTGTGTACTCCCAGATATTGGTAATTAACTGGGTTAAAAATTACACACTTTTATGGATGTATACGCATTACGCTTGTTAAATAAAAATTGTTTAGTTCGTAGATGAGAAGTAACTATAAGTTACCATAATGACGTAAGTAGGAATAACATTTATTTCCAGTACATGATACTGTCCATTCCATTATTTTGATCCTACAACATTGTTTGTTTATATAAATTATTGGGATATACCGTTAACGAGTAAGTTTGAAATTCGTGCCATTAATATAATTTTATTCCTACCGTTAACCAAACTGTGAACTTGATAGCTGTAATCGCTAAGGCATCTTCAGGCCACGAAATTTGAGGTTGGAATTTCGGAAATGACACAAACGTGTATACCGCCTGTAAGCTTAATTTAGTTTAGTTAAAAAGGCTTCCAGCGATTAGATTCACGCATTAAAGAAAACCATAAACGCTCCATTGCGATTTCGCGGTTGATGTAGCTATTTATATAACAACCTTTGAAAAATTACGCTGTTAGTGTCTACGTATATTTCAACAGACAATCTGACAGCTAAGTTCCCAATAAAGCTAGCAACGACAAAATACGTAGTTACATGTATTAACCTTATATTAAGAGTGTCTCGTTAGCTGTGTGAGTACTGAGCATACTTAATTTAGTTTGTTATTTAGTCAAGAAACACAATTAAACAGCATATAATTAATATTAGCGTTCCTAACAGTGTAAATTGGTGAACAGTTAATTACAATCGGGTTCATCGTGATGCATATGTTACGTGCAGAGGGAGAAAAATAAATCGGAAGAAAGTATATCGTAAGCAGGGCTTTCAAAAATGTTTAATAACTCGGGAAAAGCGTGTGAAATTATTGTATTTAAGCAAAATTTAATATCTTCAAATTTCTTACCTGGGGAAGTATACGCAACGCGCATCTTTACTCACAACGCCACTGTACAACAACGACCATTTACAGTGCTGATATACTTATAGTCCATTCACGGATACTTCCAACTTTTCTGAAGACCTACTGAATTTCTACATCAAAGGTATTCCTTCACCTCTTGCAAACCAAACTTAACCCAGTCTCGAAAATAGCACCAAAGGGACAACGTGCCGCATTCGAGCGAACTCAGTGTAATAATATTTTGCATAAGAACTATTTCTTACCAGGAATTACCAGCACACCTTTTTTCTCACTGGTTTTTAATCACATTAATTATAAATGAAATATTATAATTAAAATGTGAAATACAAATAAAAGTTTAATTTAACCACGGATAAGGTAGTTTTATGTTAACACAAGTATACAACTCGAATGATACATGGCATTTCAGGAAGCAACCAGAACGTCATGCATGCGGTGAATTTTCAAACGTTCACGAAAGTACGAAGAAACACCCGCGAACAGAGTACTCATTGACGTGAGCCAGCACGTAGGCGCCTCGCAAGCGGCGAGCAGCTGGACCTCGGAGGTAGCAGTGTTCCAGGGGGGCTCGTTCCTCCGCGAGTGTAAACAAGGACGCCGCCATGCGACATCTGTGTACACAGCCCCGAGCCAGTAGGAGAGTAATGGCACCAGGCGCCGCGCGAGAGACAACGTAAACACGACGCGAACTCAGCTGCGGCAGGTTCCCACGACAGCGCGTCTCTTACCTCAGCTTCCGCCGAGCGAGTGTGCAGTTCTGCTAAGCATTTGCAATTATAATCCTTCCTCCTGTGAGCCCCGTCCTTCCCCCTCCCCCCTACAAATACAATGAATATTCTTTAAGGCCCCCGTCTACCGGGAACTTTTTCCCTCATTTAGGCCGAGAAGCGCGGGAGCGATAAGGGCGACACTGCCACGCGCATCAAGTACGACATCGCCGCTAAGCGCAAGGCTCTGAACTGGCGTGCAGTGTTCTCGTCGTGCTGCGTGTACCTATGGGACTTTCAGCGGTGACCATATTATTTTATTAGTGGGAAGTCTTTAGGAAGGTTCAGTGCAGCCCCCTATAGTAGTTTTGTATGTATCTGATGCGTGCATTTTGAGCTACAGTGCCTTGGAAAGGCAGTTTTTAGTGGTTTTTGGAGTACTCTGAATTGATGTTTCTAATGTACGTGATATTTTGAAAGCACTCAACAGCCCTCGTTTGAAGTGTGTGTTCTTTTCGTAGATCAGCACGTTGGACGCACGCTTAATAGTTTCGTTGAAAAACGTGTATTTGGAACACTTTGCAACGCAGTTCAAGCACGGGCGCCTTAAACCTAACAAACGTATATGCTTTCCACAATACAGCCAACGTCCTTTAACAAAACTTGTAAGTTCTTCACGACGAATGCACACTCTACTCTTGTAGGGGGTAGGTTTTCACTCAATAACCAACTCATTTATCTGCAACATTCACCATTTATTGAATCAGAATGCAATACAGGCAGGTAGCCTCATTGCCCACCTGTTTCGTTTTGGACTTCAAGGTANCACCATTTATTGAATCAGAATGCAATACAGGCAGGTAGCCTCATTGCCCACCTGTTTCGTTTTGGACTTCAAGGTATAACAGCTAAACCTGGAACTGGTATTTTGGAAATTTGTTTTTTTCCGTAAGCACCGCAATGCTACAAATCCTTCTTTTACTAATTTGTCTGCATTTGATCTCCGTGAGGTTACATGTTGGAAGACTTTGCCTTTATATGAAAGTGCTTATAATCATTCTTCAGTTATCAGTTTGCATTCGTCTCCATACTCTCGCCTGCCGTGAATTTCTCTCACTTGGCATGCGTGGGGTGATTGCACTGGCTTGACATTAGTTTCTGCAAGCGAGGAACATGTGCCCTTAAATTATCCTAGTTTCTTTGGGCGACTGCTTTTCGCAACAGAACATCCCGTAAAATATCAAAAACGTTTCTTTATTAGTAGAGTTCTTACCCCATAACGCAGTGGCGTTAACAACTGTGGGGATAAGAGCAGGGCTAATGTTGTAAATGGCGCCAGAATGTGATAGAAATGGGCGCCTGAACTGCTCGCGACCACCGAGATGAGTTCACCTCAAGCGTAAAAAATCTCTAATGAACTTTTATCAAGCACATGCCTGGTGCTTACATACACCTTCGCATTTATATTTCTTTATGTAATGTCTAATTTGGGTTCGGAATAAAACAAAAATAAACTTATAAGAGAAGCGAAAACGTTTTAAGAGGGGAGACTGAAGGCGTGCTCCCTCATAATTTGAAGACGTTGTTTCGGCAATGCCATAAAGTTAACGTAATATCGAGGAAAACCAGTACACCGGGAGTTTTTTTTTTTTAACAACACATTCAAACTCCAGCAGGTTATTCCTCAAAATGTTATGACAAGCATTACGCTTGTTAGGCATCCACCGTGCATATATATATATTTTTTTTCCCCGGTAGCCCGAGTCATTGTGCATTTTGACTTGTGCAGGGAACCATATACATCCTGTATCAGTACAGCGGTTACAAACTTTCTGGTGAGATAGAGTACACCTAGACGATCGGAAAGCACATAGCAATGCATGGTCGGAAACGCTTTCCTGGCCCGGTAGTGACGACACAAAACACAAGAAAGGAAGGACACGAACAGGGTGAGAAAACATTTTTATTTTCTTAGTATGCGTACACCAGCCAAAGACGTCCCAGGATTTTCGCTGTACTAAGAAAATAAACATGTTTTCTCACCGTGTCGTTACTACCGCGCCAGGAAAGCGTTTCCGACCATGCATTGATATGTGCTTTCCGATCGTCTAGGTGTACTCTATCTCACCTGAAAGTTTGTAACCGCTGTACTGATACAGGTATGATGCCAAAGACCATCACCACTTTTGCCACAGGAACGAGTGTGTCTTCCCTGACCAAGCCATCCGCCCTCACAATGTAATCTTCCCTGCACGAAGTAAATGCACGGCCCGTTCGGCTTTTGATAGTCAAAGGCCGTTCACGGTAAAGTGAGCGCATTTGAGAACCCTGCTTAAGATCTACTTGTGTACATATTGAGTATTATTCCGTCGTATGTAAAATTAGCTTGGCCACGGTCTTTTATCACTTAATTCATGCGTTGGTTTAGTGAAAATGTGAAATTATTAGAAAATTAAATATTTTACAAATATGCTCATTTTTACACTTCGAGGCATTAAGAATACAGGAAGCGAAAAAAAAACATTCGAGTTATCACAAATCGTTACCTAACACTTCTTATTCGACGTTAAGATGTTATAGGCTATTTATGGTAAAGTGAGCACTTTCTGAAGCCCTCTCTCAAACATTAGTAGTCAATAAATATATACTATTGCAGCCTTAGACGTTAAGGTGGCCGCCTGGGTAGGCCGCCGAACGGTGTGCAGAGCTCCAGCAAAAAACATTTCATTAAAAAACCGTACAACGTGTCTGAGTGAGGTCTGCTTACGAATAGCGTTTAAAAAACGTAACGCGTCCGTATAAGTTTTTCTTTTCCTCCATTTCTCTATAAAGCATGTTTTTGTGATAGTAAAAATGGCTCAAACAGGGGTTTTCGCGGTCATTTTTAGATATGAACATTCCGGTACGAATCATTAAAAAAGGAATAGGGACGTGCATCAAACAGTTATTATTATTATTACGTCATAACATGGTAAGGTATCCGCTGAAAGTCTCATAGAGGCCAGTTATCGACGGCAATACTGCACGCCAGGTCAGTGCTTTGCGCGTAGAGGCGATGAGAGAGTTGATGCGCATGTCTCGGTCGCCCCTAGCGCTCCCACGCTTTTAGACCTCAAACGTGCAAAATTCCTTTAACCAGGCGGGCCACCTTAACTTTTGAGTACGGTGAAGTATATACGCCGTGTTTATTACTTTCATGACAATATTTATTTTAAAAAGTGGTCGAAGGATAAAAAAAATTGGCTAAAAGGAAAAAGGCAGCTAGGGCCTCAAAAAGTGCTTACTTAACCGTGAACAACCTATACCAACTTTCCTAGGCGCATGTAACACAGTGTCCCCCCCCCACCCCAGTTAAAATATATGCAGGTACTAGCAATGGCTTTCTTTTTTCTAAGGTTGGTTTCAAAAGTGCTCACTTTATCGCGAACAGCCTTTACACTTGTTCACATCTGGTGAAACACATTGTTTGGTATAAAAGTATTTATTTTTGATTGTCCGCCCAGCTCAAAGTCGGTGTGTTGTTTTCACTTTGCTGTTTTTTTTTATACTCGTGAAACGTAATTTTAACGTGTGGTGGCGGAATACGCAGTGGTTAGCCCGAAATTAGAGTTTAAGCAGGGCGTTATAAAGGTGAAAGTAACCATGAATATTGTATAATTAAAATATAAGTAACCCGATTTATCTTCAGAATTGCTATGGACATGCTCCTTGAAGTACATATTAAGTACATGTTTTATACAAAACAGCAAACAAAACCCTTGAACGTTGTTACCATCAAATATTAAATCTCGTACTAGTAATACTCCAAAACTTACCAAGGCGGTACTGTGTATTACGAAGTATCATTTCGCCATACACCTTTGCATTACGAAGTGTTGTTATCAGACTCGAATAAGACCTGACAGGATGTGTTAAATATTTTATAATTAAAGTTAGTTTACATAACTTTGTTAGTCGCTTCCGTTTTAGCAGCTTCCCGGCTTAAAACCTGTAATGTTAAAAAATTTCAGTTTAAAAAATAAATTAAGCAATTAGTCTTTTTGTGAGTTGTTCAAAGTTTTTTCAACGAAGTTGAAAATCGCGCTGTCTTATTTACTTAATTTGTCAAATCACGGAAACTATATTGTACGGATAATTAATCCCTTGCAGAGTAATTTGCAGTGGTTTCAGGAGTTCGCAAATAATGTAAATTTTCCATTCAACTATTTTTACTAGAAACTCCGCGTAAATTTCCATATTCATGATCGTGGCTCATGGAATTAAAAAGTTTGGCAACCATGGCTGTGAAAATTAGGCAGCAAAATTAGGAAGCTAGGGAGAAAGGTGTGGAAAATATAGCTCACGCCAACGAAGCCTGATTTGCATGTGAAGACGAGGGCGCCAATTTTCAAAATTACCATTGCATGGTCTTTCCCCCCTACACGTTTCATGGAGAGATTCCTGTCCTCGAAGTGAGGTTTTCAAAAATGGAATATGTGTCACCTAGGCAACTTTTGCCAAAATGTGAGAGTATTCTGAAACAGCGTACATTAGCTAGAATTATATTCTTCACTATACGCATGAAAGTACATTTATTGTAAACCCTAAATAAAGGTGGAAATTCCAAATATAGTTTTGTTACTCAGATTTCAACATTTGGTGTGAAAAAGTGAGCAACGGAGCAAGACTTTGTAGGAAGTTATACTGTTCTCTGGGAAAAAAATAAAAACTAATTTGGGATACTTTCACTCTTTACTTTCGCTTCCGATTTCTACGCAAAAAGTTTTGCATTCGAAGCCACAAAAAAAAANTTGGGATACTTTCACTCTTTACTTTCGCTTCCGATTTCTACGCAAAAAGTTTTGCATTCGAAGCCACAAAAAAAAATGCTGAAGAATCTTCTACCAAAGAAAAAGTAAAGAAAGATTCAACGCCCGTGATAAAAGTTACGAAANAAAAAAAAATGCTGAAGAATCTTCTACCAAAGAAAAAGTAAAGAAAGATTCAACGCCCGTGATAAAAGTTACGAAAACTTGCTACTAATAATGCAACAAAAGATACGCGTGGCTCTAATCATTCTACATAATTTCCCTTCGGCAAAAACTGTTATAGTCCATTCACGGTTACTTCAAACTTTTCTGAAGCCCCACTCAAGTTCTACTTCCAGAATATTCCTCCGCCTCGTGCAAACTAAGCTTAAATATTTCTTGAAAATTACACCGAAGGACAACGGACCGAATTCGTGCGAACTCAGTTGTAATAACATTTCGCACGAGAACTATTTCTTACTAGGCGCTACCAACGCACATGTTTTCTCGCTGTATTTATTAATATTTATTAAAAATGAAATAATAAACTTTATAAATAAAATATAATTGAAACTTCGATTTTAAGAAAAATAGTGCACTTTAAGGTTAACAGAGTTATAAAACGGTTTGATACATGTGTTTAGGAAATAACTAAACGCGTCAAACATCGGGTAATTTTTCAAAGGTTTGATTCAAAAAGTGTGAATAGACTTTACAGAATATTTTGAATCGCTATTACAATTGGAAATACAGACACATTACTGTGATTTTAATCACTTATGTGAGCAAATTCACAGGTATTGATGAATGCATTAAAAATGGACCAAAAGTAAATGATTCAGTGTGTAAAACAGCTTTGGAAATTTTTTAAAGATAATAATCGCTGAAATAGAAGAAAAATGTATTTTATTGGAATAAATGTAATACTGGTTGTTTGTGGCTGCTGCAGTTCTACCAAACCCACGAAGTAAGTAAATCTTCTTTAAAGATATTTTTCTGATGTTGAGCCAAACTTCAGTGTAGTTGGTAATTGTTACCGGTATGGTTTTCCTATATATGTCATGCGACTTTGCCTCGCTTTGCAGGTAGCTCTAAATATTATTCTCATTGTTATGACATTAAATGTAGGATTTTCAGTGAAGAATTGCGAGATAACTAAAAGTATACGAAGACTTTAAAACNCATTGTTATGACATTAAATGTAGGATTTTCAGTGAAGAATTGCGAGATAACTAAAAGTATACGAAGACTTTAAAACGTTTTTACATTGCTTTAAAATTGGTATTGTAATGTTTAAAAAGTGAATACCATATTGGCGTATATATTTTCTCTAAATAATTGTTCGACTCACGGCTCTGACGGCTGCAGAAACAGAAAGGAGAACATCGTTCANCATTGTTATGACATTAAATGTAGGATTTTCAGTGAAGAATTGCGAGATAACTAAAAGTATACGAAGACTTTAAAATGTTTTTACATTGCTTTAAAATTGGTATTGTAATGTTTAAAAAGTGAATACCATATTCCCGTATATATTTTCTCTAAATAATTGTTCGACTCACGGCTCTGACGGCTGCAGAAACAGAAAGGAGAACATCGTTCAATATGCGAGCATGGATGACAAGGAGAAGGAAAGCATTCACAAGAGGGGATGAGGATGCTCGCAGCAAATGTCAGCATCACTGACACATGTCAGCATCACTGACACATGTCAGCAGCAATGACATGTCAGCAGCACTGACACATGCCAGCAGTCGACCAGCTCAGCGCCACACGACCCCGCTCTGTCATCGCCATGTAGGTTTGGTGTCTTTAATCTCCAGAAGATCTGCTTTATAAATTAGAAATCCGTTCAGAAAAGAGAAAGGCAGCGCAACAATTGTTTTCAAATGTTCCTTCGATATCACTTATTGTCTCTGTGATCATGGAAAAGTTAATTCCACAGTCCGCTGACCCTCCATTTCTTCAGCTTTATCACGCTTTCCTCCGATTCACCTACATTCTGTGAATCTTTCTGAATAACGTCCTGTCCGCAAATAACACTTCTTATACAAACGTAAGTTTCAAAGGAGTTGCTACAGTCCAATATTTAAATGGATTCTTAGATATCTTCCTTTAAATATTACTTCATCCTTGCCTCATTTTGTTTTTGAAAAATGAGATATTTTAGAGGTTTTAGTTTATCGTTTCACTGCTTACATTTAAAATGTTAATTATGAATTTTATACCAACTATGTTATCATATGGTAGGTGATGTATGTATCATAGTTATATTTATATATATATATATAATGTGTTTTTTTTTCAATAATAAATTTTTTTGCCTTAGATGTAAGGTGTATATGTAAATTCTTACTCGATTACCTAAGTATTAATTTTTATCTTTTCTTTTATAGATTTTGTTTTTTGGGATGATGTTTGGTCTCGGCATCTCAAACATCTCGTAGGTAAGTAGTTCTTTTGTCGAATTTCTCAACCCTTTATCTTGATCACCCTTCAGAATTAAGGACAAAATCTGATGTCTGCGGTGAAGAGATCAAACCAATTATCTCCCTCTTACTTCTAGAGCACAAGTGATTCTTAATTTAGCCAAAACTACACGAAAGATCTACTACGTCCATGCATAATTACTCGCGTTGTGGGAACGTTCCATTCCTATCCGCCGTATTACACGGTACTACAGATAACGTAATCGCCTGTAAAACTTCTACGATAACAGCAGTATTTAATAAACTCTTAGCTACCAACGCCCCCCTAATGCTTCTAAACTTCAAACACATCCATATTTTACCCGTATTCTAACTAGGAATTCTTGCACATTAACTAAGGTAGTATTCATACTAACTAAGTACGCCTCGCGGAGGTCAGCATTTAGATGCATAATGAGTAACAAAGAATACTAAGCGTGGGTTAATGGTTACTGTAAAGTATAACTGCGAAACGAGTGTTTATTATAATATTATAAGTATTCGCTTGATATAGGCCTACGTTGTTCGTGCGCCCTTGGCACATGTTCGTCAACAATTTGAACTAACTTGCTTTACATTGTGGCGTATACAAAACAAAATATTATTAGCCTATTTATTGAAAGCAGTTCACGGTGAAGAAATGATATCAGCCATATTTACACATTTTATTCATAGGCGATATAATGTAAATAACATTATTTCTGGGGAAGCTTAAAGGGATCCTGCAACGCTGACAATAAACCACAATGTGAAAACACACCTAGTTAATTCAATATGGAATCGAATCTTACTAGCCACTGAATGCACGTCAGTTAAAAGCTACCGCATCACCAAACACTTCGAACTAGGGCAATGAAATGATTTACCTACAGAAAAATCTGCTTGTATACCCTTGTTCTGAACTACGACTCCAAAAAAAAAGTGACTTTACGAAATTAGCTTCAATATAATAATGTATTTTGAGGAATAATCGACTCTTGGCTTGCATCAAACTTCATTTTAATTTCATGCTTATATCCCAGATGTATCAAGGGACTACGTTCCATGTTAAATTACACTAGATTAAAATTAGCCATTACTGGCATGGAACCTAAATTACTGACATAGCAGCGCACTTTATGATTGGCCACCGATCAACGCGTACAAAGCTAATTACCCACGTTGCTTTTGTGTAAGGGAAGTTCATAATGAGATTGCCGACGATGTACAAAAATGGTTGGTTTATTGAACTACGACGCACCAATTTAATTACTCGGCGTTTGAAGGAAATAACGCGTCTCTAACCTACCCATACTAAAACCGTAGTTTAAAATTGTATCTTATGCCACATTTCAGTGTGGTAACTTACGCACATAAATTAGAATTGAAAACTGCGTGTCTGGAATTTAAACAGACATTGAAGTTAAATTAAATAAAGTGCTGTTAAAATGTTTCTTACTGTTCGAGTTTAGCCAGAACTTTCAACCACTCTGAAATACCTAACTTATTTCACTTTACTTCCGTCTCTGATATGTATTTCTTCAAAGATAAAAATGGCCTATAAGAGTGTTTCACAATCATTTTTTCCGTATGAAAATTCCGGTACAAACTACTTTGCACGTAATAATACCTGTATATTTGTTATAACACCATAAAATGACGGGGTAATTACTGAAATTCCTATACAGGCGAGTTGGGGAAAAATATTGAATGCCAGTTCAGTACCTTGCTCGTAAAGGAGGCCAGATATTTGATGCGTGCGCTTATGTCACCCTTAGGGTTCGCACGTTTCTAGGCCTCTGACACGCTTAATATCGCCAGCCAAAGAGGCTTTTAAAGATACGTCTTCATTGGCGTGTGCGTAAATTTCCGTAATTATCTGGAGATGTTTACGGGCACGTAGTAAAATCGTTCCCTTTATAAAAAGTCCTGCAAAGATTTTTTTTTTCCTATTATCAAAAGTTTATATTGAGGAATGATTGTCAACTATGTTAAAAAGCGCAAAGCAAAAGTTTAGTACGAAACTATGCGTACCTGTTGACTTGGGCTTTTGATTTTCTCCTAAACATGAAATAAATAAATAAATACATTCGCTCACATTTGAACGTCTCGAACAAACAATGAACGCGTTCGCGGCACCGCTACAAACTTGGTTGCAAAATAAATAATTATTTATTAAATTTTTTCTACATAAATGAGAAAATCCTTTTACATTTCGATTAATAAAATTAAATAAATTTTACGTATCCCTGTCTGAGTAAATATTTATCTCGCTGTAAATTCGTATTTGTAAAAGCACGTAACTTCCACCGGCGTGCGCTTAACTTGTTTCAGAGCCCATTGTAGTTTAATCATGGCGCGTAGTTATACACAAAACTGCTGTAAAACTCATGAAATTCGTTTTATGTTTAAACATAGATGTTAAGCAAATAACAACAAAAATAATTATTAAAATAATTTTATTTCATGCAGTATTTTTCTTGCATTGTTCAAAATGGGAGAGTAGACGACCGTTATTATTAACATAGCACAATTTTGAAGATAGATATAAATGTGTATATTTAACTTTTTTAACTGCAAAAACTCTCATCCGAAATAGGCACGTAAATTTGAAGAAATTAATTTTGCGTATAAAAATATGTTTAGAACTTTTGTAAGCTTTAAAAATTGATTAAATCAAAATCTGTGATGAATTAAATGTCGTTTGCTATTGCAGATGTTGATAGGTTCACAGAGCAAAGAGTGAGGATTACCAGGTTTGTTAGGTTCCCATAATTTCCAAATGTGCGGAAACATTTAAAAAAAAAGTGCAGCACAGTTTGTAAACTGACGTAAATCCATTCTGGCAGACTAAGAAATTGCCACGTGTTACAATCAATGCTTTACAAATGGTGAAATTTCTGACGCACTGTAGGAAAACTTCATTTTCTGCTAATTCCTTATATGTGATCATTTTTTGCTGCAAGAAATTCAACAAAAGTTTAATCCGCAAATTATATAAATATAATGAAAGAGGACAGAAAGAATTGGTACGTCTCGATCATAAACTAATAGCCAATTACAAGAAAAGCGGAAAATGCGATTTGCTTGAGAGATAAATGAGTTCACTCGGAAAAACTCAAACTCTAGAATTTTCCGACTCGTTTCCACGTGTTTAATAGTTAATTTATTCGTATAGTCACTAAATTATAGGGTAAAATGACTTCGCCAAATGTTGAAAAATGAAAATAATGCACATTAATAAAGAAATCTGTGGATTATATAAACACTATAATTTCATTTTTGAATTTATTTAAGTTACAAGCAAATTAAATTATTATTATTCTTAACATGTTTATCAAATATATTATTTTGATGTAGGCATGCGCTGTCAGTGCCTGAGCGTTGAGTAGTTTTTGTTTCCGTTGCTGGAGATGCAGTTGTTGACGTTTGCAATCAATTGCAGGAATTGAGCTTTATTGAATTTTCAATTGCTGCTTTTCTAAGAATAAATGGTACAAGAGGTATTGATATTGGCAACATATTGATATATACAGTTACAGTTGGGGGTAAAACCAATAATAGCGGCCGTCCCACATAAACGTAGCTCGCATTAAATCACTATGATAAACTCACAAATACACTTACAGAACACCGATCGCCTTGACGACCAATGAAATTGAGTGGACGGTTCAACATGTTCAACTACACGCATACTGCAATTGGCAATCATCTATAACACGAGTGGCAGTGTATATGTTTTTACAACGTGTGCGGTTTGTTGCCATGGGGTTGGTACAGGTTGGGGTCGGTATGCCCTCAAGACTGCCCCACTAGCAATTATTTCTTACCGATAATACACCGCCCTTCCATCTGTAACCGCCTATTATCGAATGAAGTTATATCTGCTTGAGGAAGAAAGTAAAGAAACGTGCATGCGAGTCTGAGCGGAAGGATATACCTTGCAAACGCATACAGATTCTTTATCGCGGTACGATCGGTGCGATTAAGTTTCACGATTTAAATCTCTCTTGCAATCACGGTTCTCCCCGCATTCGCATAGGTTGGGCAGTTCGGGTCGCTTTCAAGTGGGACACATTGTAAAACAAACAAAAAATAACTTCTTCTAACAAGCCACAACATTTTTCTATTTTTTGTTTTTTGACGTTGGTAGTAATGAATTATTATCAAATTACCAGATCTATATAGCAGGTTCACAGTTGTGTAATCGAGTAGTTTTCGACTGTACAAAAAAGATCCCTGTTTTAATTGCGTGTAATTTTATACAAATAATTACAGGCGTACTCTCGCTAATATTGCAACTGATATTAAAAAAAAAATGCACCTTGCATTAAAAATTTGTAATTATTTTGAAAATAACAGTGATTTAAATCTGAAGTGCGTGTAACGAATTCAGAGTGATGTCCGATCGACGAATGGATGGTGGGTAGGCAGGTCGTACTGGAACGTTGACTGTCTGCTGGGACGTACATCGCGTGACCAAGTCCTGGAAGTGCGAGAGAAGGCCGATCAAAGCGCTGGCATCTCGTGCTTCATCGTAGTACTGCGCGTGACGCAGTGAGCGGGCATGCAGCTTTTCCGTTTGCGACTCGCCTCTTTAAGACATTCCGCTGTGCACACGCCACTTTAATAACTTGATATTAAAGACAGGCGTGCGCTGCTTGTTCCTGTACATCGAATATCCTGAAAAATTCGCGAGTTCAATGACCTGCAGGCTAGATTCTATAGTCTTATGTACAAATATGCTGATATTAACTGCCCATTGGTTGTCTGTCGCCGCAGTGGAAGGCGATGATTGGGCCAGCGTTCTACAGGAGGTGTCAAACACCGCGTGGGGCCAATGGCTGAAGTTATATAAACACACGTGTTTTGAATTATAGCTTGTATCAAAATGAATCCGCGAATTTTTCAGGTCTCTACCTATAGTGTAGACTGCTGGGTCACCGGATCACAAATAAAAACTAAATAAATATAAAACTACAACCCGTTCAAGCATTTTGAATTTTTAAAAACACACACATTACGAGAAATAACTTAAAATGGAAATTACATTTGTTTACATTAAATTTTTTAGAATGGCATTCCTAAGCAGGAATTACGCAGACACGTGGAGCAACTTTCCAATAACTCTTTTCTACTCAAACTTTTCCCACTGCTTGATGTTGTAGATACGTGCCCTAAGTATTTACTTTGGACGTAAAGATACCTGACGGACACCAAGCTTAATGAAAGCAGGGCTTTCAAATATGCTCAGTTATCCGCGGAATACGTATAGTAACTCCAGTTACGTTGTGACTCTGACGGAATATCCGATCAGATGAGAAAAAAACTTAGCTCCTATATCCCGATGTCTCGTTGAGAAAGAACCCGGAATAACCCAATTTTTTCTCCGACTACGTTTGGCACTGCGCGGCCTGGCATCGATAACATTCCCATCTTTATCAGCAGTCGTCTATTCCGATGATTAAGTTACGCGCAGGCGGAGTATATAACCGCGGAAATTCAATTTTGTGCGATAGTCGCGCCATGGTTTCCTTCGCAATGTCGACGTCGTTTCATATATTTCTTGTTCGCCTTGCTGCTATGTTTTTTTCCTGAATACTTTGCATTAGACGAACAACTGAAATTAAGTCCTCTTGATTTCGTGATTGGCGCGTTGACGATACACTTAACACCTGTCACTCGACGAATCAAGCTTGTCCTTAAAGCAGTCATCATTTTAATTTAGATGAAAATTAATTGACTAGCCTTAAATTTGTAATGGAAATTTAAAAGATGGAAAGTAATTTCCAAAAAAGGTGATTGAATTGAAATACAAAAAAAAACATACTGTTTTCTTTATTAATACATTATTTAAATACTCTAAAATATTTGTTACTAATGGCTTTACAAATATAAATTTCTGAATTTTCAATGTAGTTCGTATTGTCATAATGAATCCACATGCATACAACAGTAGAACAATACGAACATGTTGGTTATCACAACAGCAGCTGTGGTTTTTGTGCACAAAGGTTACGCAGCCGGCAGAGACTGTACATGCGTGCGTGTGTGCGTGTGTGCGTGTGTTTACGTGATGTGTGTGTTGGTAACGACCCAGAGGGGGTAACGATAATGAGGTCACTTCCGGGCCCTCTAATGTCCAGTAACGGGCGGGGCTAAAGAGCAAATTTGCTCTCCTGAACTGTGGAACCACAAACAGCCCTCGTCTTCATTAGATTGTACTGTCTTCTGCAAATGCATCTACTGTGAGAGAACCATTGCAAATACAATTACGCTTTAAGACTGCGATAAGAAAACATTTTCTATACTATCAACGTTCGTTGTACTTTAATTAATTTTCTTACCGATGTTATTACTTCCCAACATTTTTAACGCAAATAATAAATTAAAATAAATTATGTATAGACTATATTGCGATTAAAAATGATATAATGTTAGAAATTGTTCACAAAAATAAGTATAAGTATGGCCGAATTTCAGAACATTATGACGTACTACTATTACAAAAAGCACACTTTGTTTGAAGTAAGCATCAAAATTCATTATAATATATTTTTTTAATTTTTTATAATTTCACAAAATAATATTTTTGGCCGTTTCTGATATTACAACTCCTCGCATTTTTGTGCTTTGATGTTACGTTTGCATAACACGTGCATCTATGACCAAAAACACTCGCAGAGGTACGGTTTATTATTAAGAAACGAAACATTCCAAATAACATGAGAGTGACGTGTGCATGTCACGCAAAATTTATAAATTTATGATTGGCAAATGGCCTTTCTTATTGGAGATTTTAATTTGACTGACGATGAAAAATTTGTTTGTTTTTCATATTCGTTAGGTTCCAACAACATATCGTAGTCTTCTTAGAACGGAAAGTTATTTCTGGTACAGTAGCAATTTGTTTGAAGGAAAAAACCCGAACAATGTAATATTCCACTACTAAAACATCATCTGTTGCACTGCACAACTAGGTCACGCTAAAACGAGAACTTTTGAAAGTCCACTTATTTGGAATAATAGTCAATAAATATATTTGATTTCAGCCTTAGATTTTAACTTTCGAGTCCGGTGAAATATATGCATTGCGTTTATTATGTACTTACAAAGCAATTTTTATTTTAAAAGTTGGTTAAAGTATAAAAATGGTTGAAAGGTAAAAGTAACTAAGGCCTCAAAAGTGCTCACTTTACCGTGAACAGCCTATACCATAATATAATGTCAATATGTGTAATACGGGTTTCACAAATTCACTATTACCATAATTGTTACGATTAAATAATCAGAGTATACGAAACACGGAAAATATAACATTTGCTGTTAGATGATGGAGAAGCTCGTTTCCTAAGCCTAAGTGTAAAGGCATTGCAAGCATCAGTGTGATACGATCTAATTCGTCTTAAGGAAGTTTGCAGAAAATACAAAGTCGGCTTATGACCGGTTCAGTTATCCCAACAATATAATACGTTACAAGCTTTTTAATCTGCCAGTATTATAAAAAAAACATAAATCAATAACTGTGGCATAATACACAAATGTTATTCAGTTTTAAATTTCACAATTTCATATTATCGCCATACACGTATGGTGGAAACGACGAGTGCATTAAGAGTGAGTGAGTGAGTGAGTGAGTGAGTGAGTGAGTGAGTGAGTGAGTGAGTGAGTGAGTGAGTGAGTGAGTGAGTGAGTGAGTGAGTGA
>NQII01004261.1:67027-78741 GCA_002778355.1 Clitarchus hookeri
CCGAGAAAACCCGCCGACCAGGAGCATCGTCCGGCACGATTCCCACTTGTGAAAATCCAGGAGTGTCCCGGCCGGGGTTTGAACCCGGCTCGTCTTGGTGGGAGGCGAGCAGGCCAACCACTCAGCCACCGCGGTCCCTGCATTAAGAAAAAATGTTCACGTGCAACTATGCTATCGTCGAGAAGATCATGGATGGGGAATACTCTGCGATAAAACCTCCTCTTATTCCTGACATGCACATACTCGACAGAATACATTGCCGCTGTGGTTCAGGACTGGGCGCATACATTGGTTTTGCATGTCGTTTCAACGCACAGGCATATCGATATCAATGCATTATATCACGCCCATGAAGTATCGAAAATCTATGACCCTGAATTAAAAATGTCATAATTACATTGACAACTATATTTGCCGAATTCATTTAAATCTTAATAACTTCAAAATATGGATTATGTATGCTTTATATTCAAACATTATTTTACAGAATTTTAGTGGCGATATATTGCATGTCCGTGAGTTAAGTATCTAAATATGACATAACCAGTCACCAGGTTACTCCTTCTCTCTTGGAACTAGACAATAGTTTGTTAAGGAGATCGATCGAAACTAGACACAATTAGCATGAAAGTTCTACAGTTTTGGCTTGTAAAGAATAATTTTGAGAAATTATTGTAAATTTGTAAAAAATCTTTAATTAAAATTTCCTAAATTTTTAAATTACCAAACAGAGAGTTCTGTTTGTTTGTATTTTTATCACATCGCAGTGCAGACATCAAGTCTGAAGTATTTATATTCATATATAGCATAATGNCTGTTTGTTTGTATTTTTATCACATCGCAGTGCAGACATCAAGTCTGAAGTATTTATATTCATATATAGCATAATGGTACAAAATCAAATAAGAAATATTTATGTGATTTTGTAGAAAGACCAAAAAACACGTGGAGAATATACACAGAAGTTTTTAACAACTTCAAACACTGTAACGAGAATTGGTCGAGGGGCCGCGATTTCCTCACGCTCTGTCCATTGAACTTTCACAATGACGATACTTATTATATTCCANGAATTGGTCGAGGGGCCGCGATTTCCTCACGCTCTGTCCATTGAACTTTCACAATGACGATACTTATTATATTCCAAGCAGAGCCACATTTCCATTTCCGCATATGAGAAACGTGGCGGACGTTGACTGGTGGGTTTCCTCAGGTACTCCCATTTTTTCTCACCCTTGCGTTCCATCATCGATCCATCTTACGGGCCGATTTCAAGCCACCCTTCAGGGATTACGGTCAGGTACCAGCCCCCCTCCCCCCGAGAGAAACCTCTCCACGCTCATCAGAACCCTACTACAATCGCATAGATAACACGGGGTAGAGTGCATGCAGACTGCGCATAGGCCACTATTTATACTCCAACATTGTATTGCTTTCCTGCCAAAATCACCACCAAAAAACTAAGTGGATAGGATTTGAGGTTATAACACTGTTTGTGTAGGTAAGTATTTTGAGATGTTTGCACACTTACCCAGCCCACGTTTAATGCAATTGTAATATATCTGTTAAAGTCAGCCATAGTATTTCATAAGGGATAAATGGCAGTTTCTGTTGAAAATTGAAACGCAAACAAACACGTTCATCACTGTTGACCATGTGACTGACAGTTTTGTTGTTTGGGGGTAGATGAATGTNTTGAAACGCAAACAAACACGTTCATCACTGTTGACCATGTGACTGACAGTTTTGTTGTTTGGGGGTAGATGAATGTCGGGTACACGCGCTTAAGACGAAGAGTCGGTCTACCTCATCTTTAGTATATGCTGTTGCCGTGCCGGCGCCGTTCTCTTGGGATGCTGCAGCCATGAAGTAAAGATGTGGTGAAAAGATTNTTGAAACGCAAACAAACACGTTCATCACTGTTGACCATGTGACTGACAGTTTTGTTGTTTGGGGGTAGATGAATGGCGGGTACACGCGCTTAAGACGAAGAGTCGGTCTACCTCATCTTAAGTATATGCTGTTGCCGTGCCGGCGCCGTTCTCTTGGGATGCTGCAGCCATGAAGTAAAGATGTGGTGAAAAGATTTCTTATTTGTCTTCTACGCATGTCCCCAAACACCGACTCGCCCATCGCCAGTGCAACTGTTAGATTCACGCTGCCAGCAGAATAGAAACGTTGAATTTTCGACACTCACATTTTTACATTAATTAAATACAGGATAAGTATAAAAGTATAAAAGAATACCCCAACTTTGAAGGTCTATAATATCAAAACCAAACAACCTACAACCTTGATTGACCATTCAAATGAACCGCNTTCTTATTTGTCTTCTACGCATGTCCCCAAACACCGACTCGCCCATCGCCAGTGCAACTGTTAAATTCACGCTGTCAACAGAATAGAAACGTGTTTGTTTATGTTTGAATTTTCGACACTCACATTTTTACATTAATTAAATACAGGATAAGTATAAAAGTATAAAAGAATACCCCAACTTTGAAGGTCTATAATATCAAAACCAAACAACCTACAACCTTGATTGACCATTCAAATGAACCGCGGAACCATAAAGTTTGTTTGCCATACATTCATAAATGTTCAATGTGACCACCACGAGGTGCCCGAACGACATTTACGCGATAATCAAACTCTTTCCACGCTCTTGTCAGCATGTCCGGTGTTACGGTTTGGATGGCGTTTGTAACTCTCGGTTTGAGGTGGTGAGGGGGAAGCGAGCTCGCATTTGACACGTCAATGTGATGGGGTAATATAGTTTTATTCACCCGCGCAGAATAATCGCGCTAAGTTTCGCGGGCACAACACTTGGTATATAATATGTGCATACATATAAACCTGCATGTATATGAATGCCTACGTTTATGCATATACTACATGTATGTATACATGTTTGCAAATACGACACATTTTACTCAAATGGTAGCCAGTATTGTTTACATCCTTGACGCACACTTTTGGATGGACAATTTCTAATTTTTTTCTGGGCAGAAGCTGCTTTGTTAGGTAATTTAAATTTGTATTTTACAGCTAGATATGTGATATGCAATGTGATTACAATTAAATACAAACTAGTGAGTATGTTACAGTTGACTTCCATGGTGGAATTCGTTTTAGTTCTAGTGTGAAAAACATTCTGCTGCAAATTAAAAATAGGTATTGGATGTAGTACGTGATATTTACAAAAATAGGTAATTTAATGTGTAAACCACATACTAACCATCCATCCGAAATATGACGGAAACATTGAAAAGCCAACATAAATTTAATATTGCTAACGTTCGTGTTACCTTCAAGTAAAATGTAATAAACGNACGGAAACATTGAAAAGCCAACATAAATTTAATATTGCTAACGTTCGTGTTACCTTCAAGTAAAATGTAATAAACTATTATATTCATCGAGAAGGAGGGGGGCTGGATACGTGATACTCTTTCCCCTTGAATCCTCCCCTGATGACGAGTAACTTTGTTGTCGTCCTTCAAGACTCCAATAAATTTTCGACCAAGGCCAGTGATAGTTGAACCCCCTGAGTGATACTGAATCAAAACGTGAAGCGAAGAGAAGCATCGCAATTTGACAGAACATCATAAGGCTTCATCTATATTGTACAATTACTTTTTTTGGGGGAAAATGTTTTTGCAGCTGCATGTTTACTAAATNATCATAAGGCTTCATCTATATTGTACAATTACTTTTTTTGGGGGAAAATGTTTTTGCAGCTGCATGTTTACTAAATGCGCAATACAGCACTGTGGTTGAAACTGATGCTTCAACGGCATGGCGTTTCCGATAAAGTGAGGCAACTCGGGGAGAGAGACGAAAAATAAAGATGTCAAACATGACTCCAATCTCCTCTTTCATCCGCATTGCACCGCCGAATAAATGTTTTGACAGTTTCGCTGTACTCTTGTCAGGGCGGTTGAATATCGTGGCAGTTCTAGAGGGGCTGAGGGGAGGGGAAGAATATTGGGGTTAAATAAAAATGGCAGACTCGTAGGAGAGACGCGAGTTTCGTTTACCAGTGGGACAGAGAATTTGTTTGAAATACCGTCTGACAACTCTTGAGAGCGACAACGTTGACCAAAACGCGTTGCGTTTGATGGAATCAAGATGCAGTGTTTAAGGTCGAGAGGTCCCAATAGGCATGGGGATGGATCACATCTGTATTACAAATGGAAATATAAAAAATTGTAATGCTTTCCTCTTCCCCCCCCCTTTTTTTCTTTGTCGTGAAGGTATGCCGAACGTCTCATAAATTTACACTTCTAAGAACGTCCGATAATGGAACCATTTTAGCAGTGGTTTAGTGTGTTTTCTATCAACTCAAATATTTCCGTGTAGTGAATGTACTCCTCACTAAAACTGCAGATCTAACAGCTACACTAGACAAGTAAGATCGAATAACATTGGTTTACAAAATTCAAGAAACCAAGCTAATAATTTTAGTTTAAAGAACGGGTAAAATGAATAACCACTTTATTTCATTAGTAATACAACGTTACTAAGAATAAAAATTAGTTAGCTAAAGCTGTTTCACTTTCATTTAACTAATTTGTACTAAACCTTTAAAAAATCCCTACCCGCAGCTGTTTTACTTGGTTGCGAGTTACGACACATGGCTTAGCGCATTATTGAAAGTGCAGTGTTTATATTAAATTATATAACGCCGTTTGCCGTTCATACGTGTTATTAAAGTGACGATTTTGCCCAAATTAAAATACATTATTGCAATGACTAAGAAAAATACTTTCGCAGTTTTATACCCTTAAATAATTCACGCCAATAAAAAAAATCACATTTACACAGGCATGCCATTACATTCACACCTACATAAATATCTGCATCAAACTATTGCATTTTCACAAGCAGACACGCCTGCCCACACGAATACACACACATCTACACAGCTTCAACAGACCAGCCAATTACATAANTTTCACAAGCAGACACGCCTGCCCACACGAATACACACACATCTACACAGCTTCAACAGACCAGCCAATTACATATTGCATCCAACTGCGTATTTATATTAATTGAGTCCTGGTTTACATTATACTCAGTTATATTGTCGTGCATTAAAATGTCGAGGACGAATAACTATTTTGAGACAATATAGCAGTAAATANTTTCACAAGCAGACACGCCTGCCCACACGAATACACACACATCTACACAGCTTCAACAGACCAGCCAATTACATAATGCATCCAACTGCGTATTTATATTAATTGAGTCCTGGTTTATATTATACTCAGTTATATTGTCGTGCATTAAAATGTCGAGGACGAATAACTATTTTGAGACAATATAGCAGTAAATATTTCAACACGTGAAAGGACACAGTATCTCTTGCAGATCGGGGCAGATCACNATTTCAACACGTGAAAGGACACAGTATCTCTTGCAGATCGGGGCAGATCACTCCAAATTATTGTTGCCCTTATAACTGAATGTCAAAAATGAAGGCTCTAATGATATCGGTTTTGTTAAATTTCGTACATATCACTCGAATAATCGGAGTATAGGTAACGTAATCACGTTTTTAACAAGGTGCCGCTTTATCGATGGATGAGAAGTGTTCATTAGATCGATTAATTTTAATTATTGTGGGACCAAGCGATGTGGTTACACACTGGACTTGCATTCGGAAGGACCCGGTTTTGATTTACAGTTCCTACGTTCCGTTTCCCGCGGTATTCCAAAATCGCTCCAGTCGAACTTCGGAATGGTTTCTTTGGTACCGGCCACAGATTATCGTTCCTTCTCCCCAACTGTCAGAGCTACTGAATCCGTCTCTATTGATCCCGCTATCGACGAGAATTGAAGCCCTTCACAACGGAACAATAATGTGGCGAAAGGATTTCCAATGGGAATAAGAGGAGTAACTCTATTCAAGCAATACGAACCATGGCTTCAAGGATTACTTTTGTAATGATTACATACCATATAATCGGACGCGATGGCGTACGCACGAGGGGGGAGCCGAAGAGACTGCAGCCTCTCCCAAAAATTGTCACAATAAAATTATGAACAAATTTGGACAAATCTCCTGAAAACTATGTACTGAAAATCGAAATTAACAATTCGTTACAAACTGCCTTTGAGTCTACGCTTAAAATTAAATTATGTTTTTCATTGGGAAGATCTGTCTTTCTTGTCGCGCGAAGTGCTCACTTCAGAAATAGAAGTTAAGACCCTGCCAAAATAAGATAAATTGTACGCAGCTGAATTCGCGCGTTTATAATTTGATACCGATTTTCGCGACATTCATGTATTCGTTAGTTTCACTAAATATTTTTAATAATCCTTTATAAGTTTATGACAATAATCAAATAGAGTTTAGTATTTTTAAAACCATGCAGCGGCAATAACTTTACCAACATCAAACCAATCATTTCATACAAACATTTCACGTAGGGATGCAATCATTTTCATATTTGCCACAAGGGACACTTCTAACTCGTCATGACATCTGTTCCCAATGAAACTATTAAGGAAAATTATTATTAAAATCAGTTCAAAAATCTGTAATGTTAAACATCAGCAGTACACCAATCAATTTTTTTTTCAAAATTTATACGATAGTAAAATATTAGTTATATGAGCAAATCCCATATTTAACAAGTGTTGTGGCTTCAGATGATGATGCTTCATAATTTCGTATTCTTACAAAATATTCTTCCATTGGGATAGGGTACAGGAGCAGCGTAAACGTAGATGTCATCGCAGAAGTGAAAAATTAATGACATTGTGTTTATTAATATTTGGTTTATTTTTGTAGACATCTGAGATACGAGATATACGAAGTCCCACCTACATCCACACGCGATGATACTTTCAGCCACAGAATACGGGAAATGTCGTACAAGACGGGATAGTTTGCACCCCTTCGTCAACTAAGCTCATGAATAAAAATTAAACCATATCAAACATGACCACCGTTTTGCTTTAGTTTAAGGATCTAATGGCTAGATAAAACTTGCGAATAATTCATTCCAAATGACCTGCGGGCTTATAGGAAAGGTCAAAACTTTAAAACTTATCATTTTACTAATCTAACCAAGATTTAACTAACGTGCGTCACTCTACCACCGGTGTAATCAGCAAAAGGAGATGAAACTTAGATCCTTATGAATTTGATTACCTAATTTAACCATTACGCATTTTTATAGTACCTAATAAAAGTTGTCTGATTAACGTCTTAAAATGATACTACTATTTTTTAATTTGTTTTACGGAATTATATACGCTTGTTTCATACATTGCAAATTTTGTTTACATACTCTTAGTTGAATTAATCTCTTCTATTACACTGAAGAGCCAAAAAAAACTGGTACACCTGCCAGTAGTTAGAAATGGTATGTTTAAAGGCAGGTTCGTGACACGGACACACGGACACCCCAAACCTTGGTAAGAAAACGTCAACATTTTACCATATGTAGTATCAATATATTTAATTTAATACACAAACACACACACACGCACACGCATATTTCAGTATTTCCCAAAGTAAAACATACGAATTCAACAATATGTTCTGTTTAATACACGCACTTGTGTAAAGCCCCAGTGTTTCTTGCAGCATAAAATAATTAATAAAAATGATTCTTTAATAGCACTAAATATTTGTCTTATGTTAATATAATGGATATTGAAGCATGAACTCGGCACTTGTGCATAATTGTAGCTTATTTCCTTTACGAGTTCCTTCCTTCACCAACATCACCACCACCATAAAATAATAATAAAATTTATTCTTTAATAGCACAAAATAATTTCTCAGGTGTACAAAAGAAACAAACCAATTATTGTTATTCAGATGAATTTATTAAATCACTTTTTGCAATACAATAGGTATACATTTCAATAAAATATATTGTATCAGGTTAATATAAACACTTGATTGATATAAAATGGATATTGAACATAATTATTATTATTCATACTAAGCAATGAATTTACTAAAAACTTGAAGCCTCAATACACACACTTACCAATTCCTCCTCCTTATCACCTGCATGACATAACCATGCAGACGGACTCCGGACATGGAACCGACTACTCACTATTCCTACAACTCTGTCATTACATATGTAAATATATATATATATTGGTAACGTCATAGATATAGTGAACATCTCTCGTGCGCCGACTATAACACCACGTTCAAACCTACTTAAATCTTGATAACCTTCCATTGTAGCAGCGGTAACCGATCTAGCTGCCGACCGCATCGCGTTACTCTGATTGGTTCCATACCTTTATTATTTGCATACGCACGCCTATACCAGTTTTTTCTTTGGCTCTTCAGTGTACATTCGCAAAAGTATCTCTGCAGAAAATATGAAAAGCACTACAGTTAACTTGTTTATAGCTACTGGATAAATTTTATCTAGGAATACTACTGAACACCGTTAAACAAACATTTCGAATTAACATACCTACATTTCACGTTGTCATATCGTATATTTCTAATGGTAAGCAGATATTTTAATCGACAGAATTCGTACATTGCTGTTGCATATTCATCTGTGGAAAGAGTATAATAGGTATTTGATTAATGAACACCGCAAAATCGATATTCAATTTCGTCACAGTCCGGTATGTAACGCAAACCTCCCATCCCTCGTACAGGATAATATAAATGTGTATCTTAAAATTTGCATTGGTATAAGCTGATGAAATGTATTCCATTAACGTTATGAAAAAAAAACTCATAAAATTGTGGTAAATAATTACTAGCCATATTTCCATACAAATTATTCGTAGTCAACTTAATGTACAAATAGAATGTTCTCAAAAAAATATATATGCACTTACTTTAACGCATGAAATAGTTCTAATTTAGATTAACCTTGAGATTCGCAGAAATACACTGGTTTGTATTGATTTTACAAAACTTAAATATCTCATTCAAAATACAAACATATTTGTAATGAGCAAAAATCACACTGAAAAAAGGTTAAATATATGGAATAATTTCGCTATAATATTAAGAATGTTGGTTAGAGATATATAATATATAAAGAATTCTAGGAAATGGTTACAAGCCATTGTGTATGGAAAGAAAATTTGAAGATACAAATTTTCGTAGTCGTCCAAAATGTTAGCTCGTGTAAGGCATAAATGACTTTCTATTCGAGCCATAACGATTCTAAATATTTTCTGGGACTCCACAGATACTGTTACTTTTCACATTGTCCCTCATCTCTGCCCTCTTCTGTGTAAGCGTGATTCAGTTAACCACGGACGATAGGACTTCTGCAAATATGGGAATGAGTCATCATACGAATAAAAAATGTACTACTGAAGAAAACTACAAAAATGTCTGGTTGGTTATTCATTTGTATCAAAATTCACGGGTCAATAATTAACACTTCATAGCCTCATTTAATACGCAATGAGCTGCAACGTGTAAGAAATAGAACGATGTATATCCTAAAAATCACAGGGGTGTATGTTGGAAACTTGAAACTTAGCGGGTAATTGAACCGACGAAAACCCGCCCATCAAATTAGTCAAATTTACTCACGAATCTAGTTTTATAAAACAATTACTACATTGTCTTGGGGAATATAAAATTACAAAATCGAGAAAAGCAATTTTCAAGTGCCTTATAAACAAGAAACTTGTAAAGGTTTTTTTTTACAGTTTGTGTTTGTTTTTATTGTAAGGAGAGTTTTAATCATCGGAAGACCACGCAGTGTAAATTAGTGTGTTAAATTATCCCAAAATGGTATTACCAAGTGATAAACTCCAGAAGTTTGTATAACGTTATAATCAGTTCTTGTGATACTCAGTATTACCGGTAAATCTCGTCAGTAGCTGTGCGGTCATGATGCAAATACTTAAGTACATACTTGAAACCGTAAAAGGTTTTGGTTTTATATCAACCCATACAAATTATAAATTAGAAATAACATATCAAACCTAATTTTAATGGTTTTTTATTTCAAATATTTGTTATTTTACCACTTGTAACTGTTATCGCATTAACGATCTTCTATGCCAGTTGACTAATGGCAAATGCGGCGTGCAAAAACGAATTTAAACTTTCGATATCTTACGTTGCTCTGGTTTCCGATCTAACGTTTTAAAAGAAAGGTCACCAAAGAATTGCAATTATTTTTAGCTGTAAACGTGCTTACGAGCATGAAGATTTAAATTTATCAGTCGAAAAATTAACGTCAGATATGAATTTTTTTAAGAACATTTCATGAGCTCCGTGACAGGAAAAACTTCTTGGCATTTCAAAATTTTATTTTGACAATTAGTTTTCTTTTGTAGTTTTCCAGTTTCGCAGTAGTTTTCGTGCAATTTCTTTGCTGGTCAATGAGAAATTTCCGAAAGCCCTTCTTGTTTTACTATTTCTAATCACTGCATGTCCTTCTGCCGTACAAAGAAATAAACAATGGCGTGGGTCTAGCAACTAGTGTTTATCCGTAGGTATAGTAATAACTCCGAATTCATTAGAAACATATTAGAGCATTCACGTGTAGCTCCAGCTCTCACCATGATATTTATGGGTGAAAAAAAATGTAGTGTTACATTGATAAAGTTTTGCACTTTTTAATAGGAAGTCAAGAGACAGGCGTAATTTTGCAATTCGTCTTAAGCATTACTATTAAGTATTCTAGTAAGCGCTTAACTGAAAATGAATGCAATTACCTACTAGGACTTTGAAATACTTATTTCAAAGGTGAATGATCAATGACCGCACATTTGAGTAGAAAGTTTTTGTTCGGGGCTCAACAAATTTGAGGTTTAAGCATATTTACCGGCAAACATTTCAAGCGATAAATGAGCCTCCTATACACTACGATGTAGAAACGCCAATTATTTTGGTCTACGTATTTCTATTTCCCAGCGCCCTATTGGCCCATACTACAACGAACGTGCTTATCACACTGAAAATTGCTGTAATTGGCTGACTGTTGGCCAATAACTATATGGCCGGTAATGTCCTAATTACAATTACTTTTCACGTGTAACATGCTTTATAATCCATCCTGTTCATTTCGGCACCTACAAAGAAATTTAATTTTTTTTGTTTACAAAAATTACAACCTATCTGACAAAGTGTTGATGTAGGTGGTCATAAAAATTAACGAAACAACAGAAGAATAACCATACGAGTTTTGTTTATAGATACAAGATAAATCTTCACGCTTTCTTTGCCCGAGTTATACAGGTAAGTAGTTAGGTAGATGGGACTTAAAGTTTCGTATACAGTGAGGAACGGGGACGGAATCGGCCATGGCCTGTGGTAAGTATACGCCAGCAGCGATCTCGGGAAACCACGGAAAACCTCCAGAACGCGAGTCCGAAGTTTCATCACTGTGCCACATTGCTCGGTCCGAGTTGGACTTAGGCATGACCACAAAGAGTCAACAGCGAGATAGCGATCGCCGATCAGGATGAAGTGAGGTGGGGATCGAGCAGCGGCGGAACGCAAAGGCTGGGAAAGCGGGAACGAAGCGAGAGATCTTGTCGCCCAGCGGCAACGTCCGCCACGTCTCCATCCGGAATTCGAACCGGGTTTGCCTTGGCGGGAGGCGAATATTCTTGGCTCCCAAACGGTCACACAGTCGCGGCGACAAATGTTCGGTGCATTCCTTGGGAACTCCTGGAGGATGCTTCGCTTTTCCTTGCCCACGCAAAGTCGCCGATGTCCGTGGGAGCCGACCCAC
>NQII01004261.1:78771-143337 GCA_002778355.1 Clitarchus hookeri
AAGGAGCGAGAGGACTCTCCACTCGATGTAATTGAGTCGAGTGCTCGCCCCCGCCATTCGCTCGCTTCCCTCCCACCGCAAGCAGGTGTCGCCCCCGCGGTCAAGAATGTGTTCTATCTATCTCTCTACCTATCTCTCTATACCTCTCTATACCTCTCTATACCTCTCTTTACCTCTCTGTCTCTCTCTCTAGTGAAAACATGTGGCTTGGAGATCTTCCCAAACCTGGAGCTACGAGGCAGAACATTCTAGTGCCCGGTCATAATAAGACGATTTACAGCTTTCATTTCAACACGGTTCACGAATCCGCGCGGTATTGAATGAAATTTAATTTCCCTGCTTCGTATGGCAAAAAAAAAGAGTCAAATAACAACTTCGATATTTGTAAAGTTGTGTAAGTGGTATTTTCTGGAATAATTAGGATGATGATTTTTCTAAAAAAGCAGTCTGTTTTGATAACTAAGTAATTACGATATCAGTAATTAACATTGCTGAAATACCTTTTTAAGTCATGGCCGGTAACTATATTCTTTTAAAATAACATCACTGACGCAAAATAAATGCAATATTCTACAGCATTTCATACATAAGATATTTTTGCTTTGTTTTATACCTTATTCGCCTTGATTTTTCATTTGGTCCAGTAAATATCGGTGATTAATTTTTATTGAGCATAAACTGAGATATATTTACAAATTAAAATCGCGTAGTGTTTATTCTGCTACTCTCTCAGATCTAGAAAATATGAAATTAATGGCTTGAGGGAGAAAAGCTTTCTATAGAGGTGTTAACTAAATCCTAAAGTTATGTGGAAGCGAATACAAAATTAATCAAGAAATGGAAATCTTATAGATATAATAATTTACTAAATCGGTAAACAAAAGTATTCATTGGTAGGTTTATTTCAATGCCCTATTTCTTACGATGCAAATTTATAGGTTTTAGCGCGGCGCAAGAAATTATGCCAAAGAGATGCAATTTATTAATCATCAGTTCCAACATATGTTTAAGGGAATGCGAACAAATTATACGCAGTTATATTAACAATGGCCTATCGCACTTGAAGTATAATGAAACCAGAAAGATTTTTCCTGCATTTCTCTGTGTTTCTCAAAGTTATCACACACATTTAGGGGCTGTTCACGGTAAAGTGTCCACTTTTGAACGCCCTGCTAAAGATATACTTGTACGCACATACCCTATACTTCCGCCATGTGTCTAATTAACATTGTCAAGGACCTCGTCACTTTATTCGTGCGTCGGTCAAGTAAAAACTGTGAAATTATTAGAAAAGTAAATATTTTATAATTTGGCTAATTCGTACACCTATATGCATTAAAAATACGGAAAGTAAAACAAATAATTTCAATATTATAAAATGAGTTCCTCTTATACTTTAAATTGAGCGTTAAGACATGGAACTACTTTCTCTTTGTTGTCAGCGTACCCGTTCAATTACATGCAAGCAGGCGTAGTGACATTTATCAAAGGTTGATTTCAAAAGTGCTTCACTTTATGGTGAACAACTTTTAAAGGAAATCGTTGCACTGTGCAAAGTTATGCCTCTCTACACGCTACAAGAATTTCTGCCGGACAGGCAGTTCGGTTGGGTATTGCAGTGAAATATTGTTGCACGCGAGAGGTTATACGTCATCCGGTGACGGCGATGTTGCCAGTCAGGCAACCGGATCCCCGCCGGATTGCCGAGTGGAGACATCCGGCGCCGACCGGCGAATCCGCCGGACGGCCGTTAGTTACAACTTGCCTGCAGTGCAACTGTTGACGATGTCCGAGGATTCAGCCGGACGCCACCCAGATGCGTGGGTGCAATATTTCAGCCGAGGTTAGGAAGCAGCGCTAGCAAATGCCGGAATCCCCCGCAAGTGCGATGGCATCTCAGAATTTAGTGTTACGTCGTAAAGTCTTTTGTAAGTACCGCGGCAGTTCATCAAATACAGGGTGATTCTTAAATCATGGGACAAACATTGAGGGGTTGTGGAGCTCACTTAAAAAACAATTATTTTATAGGAATATATGGGCGGAAGTGACGCGTTGAGGCACAAACACAAAAACATAACACATTAACGGAAACATAAAATATTCATTAGCAGCATACTTAACGAGTGATTCCGTACAGAAAATGTTAAAACAGTTGCTGGAAACGCATCCACCAACAGTCACGCATGCTTGGCGACCTCTGCATATGGCGTGATTGGCTGACAATGGTGGCGCGCGTGAAATACCCGGCGTATTTGAATCTGTTCATCAATCATTCCACCGACGCTACCAAGCTTGCATTACTGTCGGTGGTAGCAATTTTGAGCAATTATTATAAACATTGCTGTAAATAGGCATTTGGCGGCGACTTTGTAAATATAACAACATTTGTGAATTACTCATCTTCAAGTAATATTTCTTGTACATTTATCAACCTAGTACCCAAGCACTCGGCTGAATATTATGGGCCAGGCATTTCATTGGGTAGTGAGTAAACACCCACTTTTCTCCGGCCGAACCGCCGTTGTGGTCCTTCTGCCGGTCCTGGGAAGATTCTTGTAGTCTTTTTGAAAAGAACCTTTGAAAAATCACTACGTGTATGACATTTTTGTTATTTCCTATTTATGTCGTTATCACGAGCGTTTTACAATTGTCCTGTCATTACTTGTATTTTATCTATAAATTACAATACTTCATTTCTAATTAATATGATTAAAACAGAGAGAAAATAGGTCCCTTGGTAATGCCTAGTAAAAAGTAGTTCTTATGCAAAATTGTATTACACTGAATGCGCACGAATGCGGTGCGTTGTCCTTTTGGTGAACATTTTTACAGTCGATTAAGCTTTGTTTCTAGGAGGCAGGGGAATATCCTGGAAGTAGAACTTTAGCCAATTACAATGGACTATAGTGTGTAAGAGAGCTTGTNTCTAGGAGGCAGGGGAATATCCTGGAAGTAGAACTTTAGCCAATTACAATGGACTATAGTGTGTAAGAGAGCTTGTTACACGCAGTCAGGAAATTCCGCACTGCAAAACTTTTTATTGTACACGATTATCCAACAATTTGTGGAACCTGGGCAAACGTGGTCAATATTCAATTTCTGAAAAAAATCCTAACTAATATTATTAATGCGAAAGTGTGTGTGTTTGTTTGTTTGTTTGTTTATTCATTTATCATTCTTTCGCGTCACAACGGAGCAACGGGTAAACGTGATTTTTTGTACACATATAGTTAGAGGGCCGGAAAATGACATAGGCTACTTTTTATCCCGAGAAAATATCTCATTCTCTCGGGGAAATTCTTATTGGAAAATGAAAAAAGTACACAAACGGAATAACAATGCAACGTCGTAACCGAGCAACAGATCGACGTTATTTCTTGCACAGAACTAGTTGGAGGGCTGAAAGATAATATTGGCTACTTTTTATCGCTACAATATATCTCAAAAAATTTACAAACGATAATAGTGGATCAAGTCGGAAAAAAGTTTGCCGCCAGCGCGTTCTATTGCAATACGCTGTCTCAACCGTTAAAGATGGAACAATATCGTGTAGTAAAGAATTGTGTATAATAAAAAGACCAAAAAAAAAAAACTCCGCGGTACCATATATCTATCTNCAAAACTCCGCGGACGCATACTTCTAACACGTACATATATCTTAACAGATATTTGGAAATGCTATTAATGAAATTACTATCAGAAGATAAATAAAACCAAAAGTCTCATATATGATTATTCGTTACTCTCGTATGAAGTATCTGTGACAAAAAAAAAAACTAATTTTAACAATTGTTTACAGAATTTTAAGAGAAAACTTTACTTCCTGTTTCGAACAAAATTATAGCCTGTTCGCAAATAACTGAGCACATTTTAAAGCTCGTATTAGTAACACGATCTACTGTACTTCTCTACTTTGTATCCTTCAGCAAACCCTAAATTATATTTGCCTTGGAACAACTTACTTTATCCATGGGTTGATCGATTGTAACATTGGGATTTATTACAAACATAAAACATTAAAATTTTAGCCAGATCCCCAAATAATACTCGTAAAAAACAACAGAAACTGAATCAAATTATGTTCAGCTTTCACAAATGTAAAGAACAGACTGATAGTTCAAGTTTACGACACGGAAGCACATGTCGATTTTTAAATGAGTATGTAAATAGGTTTTTACTGTATAGGTTGTTCACGGTAAAGTGAGCATTTTTCAGGCCCTAGTTATTGTTTCCTTTCAGTCATTGCTTATCCTTTAACCACCTTTTTCAAAATAAATATTGCAATGTAAGTAATAAAAACAGCGTGCATATTCCACCGCACTTTAAAGTTAAAGTACAATGTTAAAACAAAAAATATTTATTTGCAATTATATTGAATGTGAGGACTTTCAAAAGTGCTCACTTTATCGTGAATAGCCCATAAAATATATGCAGCCCTGGTTGCCACGGTTAGTGACATTTTTATTTCAAAGGTTGATTTCAAAAATGCTTAATTAACCAAGAACAACTTCGACTTACTGTAAATTTAACAGCTACATTCTGGTGTTTTAAACACTAATAGCATTGCGTTACCATTTTCTGAACAGAATAAAAACCTTTATTTTTCTACCAGAGTTGCGTTATTTTCATTGCTTCGCCTAGCGGCATTGTGCACGAGCGCGGTACNCCAGAGTTGCGTTATTTTCATTGCTTCGCCTAGCGGCATTGTGCACGAGCGCGGTACACAAACGCCGACGTGGAGTTATTGTTACGCGCGGATGCAGCTGTTTACTGTAAATGAACCCGCGAGCTTCATTGTTCCAGCGACGGGATCCGAGCAGGCCTAATAATGCACGGCGTCGGCGCCTCGACCCGGGGCGCAGGGCGGCCAACACCGCGTGCTCACAACGGACATGTCCGCAGAGAGAGAGAGAGAGACAGCTGAGGACTCCTTGCCGGGGCCTACGACCCCTCCCCCCTTGTCATACTTCGCGAGGGTGATTGTCCGTTTCCAACTGCAGCCAGCCGAGTAATCAAATGCATATGGCACGTGCGGATGGCAGACCTCCTGGGCCGAGGGCTCAATTTGCGTGTGTTAAGAACGCGGTTCTTTGCAATTGAGCATGTAAGTGCAGATCGCTGACCAATGGCAATTTTTATTTTTGAAAATACTGTTAAAAAGCGATTGTCCACAACACAATCANAAGTGCAGATCGCTGACCAATGGCAATTTTTATTTTTGAAAATACTGTTAAAAAGCGATTGTCCACAACACAATCATATATATCTCGTTCAAATAATTTTTGATTATATATATGTAGGATTGTTGAAAGTAATTTTATTCTTTATAAAATAATTAAATGTAACGTACATTCAACATAGTAAAGAAACACGGAAATCACAAGATAAACATGTGATGACAACATTGACAAATGAATGGAAGGTTGCAAAGCGTCTGAGGAGTAGTGTAGCCAACCTTTACATATATTTGNGATGACAACATTGACAAATGAATGGAAGGTTGCAAAGCGTCTGAGGAGTAGTGTAGCCAACCTTTAAATATATTTGTGTCGTTATTTTTTAATAAGTATTTTAATTATATTAGTGTATATAAATAGTTTTCGTAACTTTACGTTTTAAGTATATATATATATATACATATTTTTCAAGGTTTTTTTTAATCCGTGCAGAAAATAATTTTCGTATTATATTGTAAACACCAAAAATGTCCATAAATAACGCCTCTAAGAGAATATGTATGCCGTGGTGCCTTCAGGTGTTAAAATAATTTATACATATAAGGCCTTTGAAAGACAATCATTGCGTCTGAAGCAAGTATCGGCTCTCAAGACCTCGACGTTAAGAGCCGCCCAAATCTATTCACTCGCTCTAAAACTAGAGTAAAATCGGCGCAGTAATACACAGGATACGATAAACGTGCGCAAAACAACAGGGCGTGTATATAACTGGATGAGGGTGTGTTCTATTCTGTATTTTAACGCTGGAACTGCGAGTGAGTGGTAACTTACACACTAAACCAACCGTGTTTACGTGTAAATATGACATCCCATTGTATCGCTTATCCGGGATTATAACGTGCGACCTTGTGTTCTGAAGCCGCCATAGCGACCTCCACGCTGCCATCGCTGGACAAAAAAATTTTTTTGATTATTTCACAAAAAAAATATCTCCCTTTTCCGTTTCGAGGTTTATAGACCGCTCACCTCACACATGCGGAAAATCTGACCGAGGTTACCATTGGCCCGTGGTGGGTAAACTCGGAGTACTCCCGTTTCGCCCATTAGATACCGTATTCGATCAGGTATTCGCCTTTATCTCGCTTCAACGGCTTTGTTGATAAATGTCTCAGCTGTGAAGGACTCTGCCTATACCAAGCCTGAGGTAACGCAGTTTAGATGGAGAATCTATGTTAAAGAATTCGTTCTCAGTGCGTTAGTTTTGCAGATAACGATTTAAAACATAAAAAAAATATTAAACGCGACTTGCTCAGAGAATAATGCTAAATTAAGAAATTTTATATATACATACCGTATAAACATCTTTTTTTTTTGTAAAATGTAAATTATAATGTTACAGTTAAGATAATATAAGAGTGTTAAACGTAAAAATGTGCAAGATTTCTTAACGTACCAGTATTACTTAAGAAATGTCACGTAGAATACAGTTTCTTTGAAACGGTTATCTTTAAAATTGATGTATTGAGAAGACATTTGTTTGACATTGACTCTTCATTTGAACTCCGTGACTGCAGTCTTGGTAGACAGCGCCCTTAAGTGGCTCCTAAATATTCCTCGCTCACTCAAAATATGTTACATTGACATTTACTTTCAAAATTATACTGTTGACAGTTTTATTTTAAATAATTAAGACAAACTTAGAAAAAATCATATTATCCTTTTCACGACCTTATCTTCAGTCACAGCGCTCGTTTTCAACAACGCCCGCAAAGGACGTTTTCATTCACCTGAACATTAAAGACGATATAAAGCGTAGCAGTTTAATAACTAGCACGTTTAAATTGTTTTAAAATTTACACTCAATACGTATGGTATAACAACAGTTATGTAAATACAATCATCAGCAGACCCGGGATGTTTCCCAATTGTCAAATAACTGTAAAGACAAAAAATGGACGAAAAGGAGAAACGCCGCCAATAGAATGTTCCGTGGTAGGACAGTTATTTCGGCGAGCGTGAATATGGCAGAAATGTGCATTGCCCCAATTTCACTGGTCCACTGAGCTGTCGTGCGCCACGGGAATGGAAGCAAATGAAATTCCACAAAATACTACAATAATAGTACAATCTATCGCCACACCGTGTGACTGTGATCAAAAGCGCTAAAGTCACAAATCAGCGATGATACCGCTCTGAATAATAATTTTAAAAAAACGGCGCAAAAAATCACAAAAGGGGAAAGAAAGTAGATGTACACCACGATTCAGGGACACAATGGGCACATGTAAATTGTAATGTATTGATATCAGACTTGCACTCACATTGCCCGTCTTCCCTCCGCTGCGGTGCTCTCCTTTGTCCAATATCGCATTTCGTGCCACTTGTCCCATTATGGTAAGCGCTATGCTGCTATAAGGAAGCGGTCCCGCCAGGATGAGTCACGGCGCGTGTTGCTTGCTTACAGCTGTGAGTACAAGTCTGCTGCCCAATGATACCAGCTCACCTAACTTCATATTTGCACATTATTTCTTGGCGTTTATATGTTCCTTTCCATTGCATATGCTATATCACTGAAGTCCTCTTTGCACGTACTTTCAGATGCCGTTGAAATAAATGTATGTTTCCAGGGGAAAAATCATACGTGGTTTAATTATTTCTGTCCATACGCGTGTTACGAATAGTCACTTTTCGGCAAATGACTTGCCCCGTAAGTAATTTGATTTAGCGAAAACCGCATTTCGTGATCTGAAAGCGTTCCGAAAATGTTGGGGGTGTCCACGTTAGGCGGACCGCTATGAACATGGCTAGAGTGAAATTCCGTTGTTTGCCTACTGATTTTCACGAAATGATGCTTTTATTGATATACGATTGTAACATTATGAATTAAAAACTCTATGGAATAAAGGATGAGACGTGAATCGTCAATAAAATTTTTGTAATTATGGTGAAGAATGAAAAAAGAGGAACCCTCTTGTTTTTTGGCATTTTTTGATGCAAATCTGAGTTATTAAAGGCTATTGTTTTTATGACCCATGAAGTACTTCTTCGCAAATAACTTCATTAATATTTCCCAAAGGAATTACGTAATAAATTTAAGCATGAAAATTAATGTAAACAGATTCAACGGGATCAAACTAAAAATTACTATTTTGGCTTTTTAAGCCTTTCTATACAAATCACGATGAAAATATGTTGACAAACTGTTGCCAATGGTTAGTAGAAGGATACTGACACATGGGTTTCAAATGTATTACTTTGTGTCACTTCTATACATATTTGACGCCCTATTTTAATTTTTTTCACTGCGTCTGACGGCAGAGCGCATATAAATATGATGTATTCCACTATCGATTTGCTCTGTCTTGGAGTATTCAAATTTTTTCTCTCTAGTCGCGTCAGACCGTTTTAGCTGTTTTTATAGCAGCGTCTCTATCCTCCCGATTTTTACAATGTGTCCAGGCAAGACAATTTGAAAATATACATTTTTTATAATCCTTGTTACAATAAAATTATGTTTCATTTTTGCTAAAAAATTTGTGCTTTTTGATGAAATTCTAATTATATTGCATTGGAGTATGTCAACAAAACAATGCGTTCATACGAAATTAAATGAGTTACCAATAATCGCACCCGAGAAGGAACTCAAAGCCATGAATTTCCGACTGGCAGATAGCATTCCAACCTTTAAGAAGGCCGACTTTTGGATATCAGATGCGATTTATAACACACTATCTGAACCCACGTTAAGATGGTCATGGCATGGAATAGTAGTAAAATGTGTATTGCAGTTTCAAAATGGTGTCTCTGCCATTCGCCAGAGCGAAATTACTCCCATCAGTACAAATATTCCTAAATCTTTCACGAACCACTTTTTTATATGTGGACGAACAAATATGCATATTCTGAATATTGCAACGCATTATGAGTAAATTTATTTTCAGAAAAATAAATTATCTTCATTACGATCTAACGTATGACGAAGACCTTCATCAAATTTAGTTTATATGCAGTTGTGGATTGTGAATGTTCTTGCCTTTGTAACAATGTAGTGTGTTTCATTGGTAGTTAATATCAGTATAGTGGAGCACAATAGTTGTAATTTCCAGAGAAACTCTTTTTTTATTTAAGTTTAATTTACAAATTGCAGAATCATCTTTGGTACCACATATTCAACTTCCGTGCCCTGTACGATATCTACGGTGCCAAAGAAAATGGTAGACAACGAGTGAAAAAGTAGTTAAATAGTCCGGTAAATTAACAAGTTACGTGTGTTGCTAACTCAGTCTAGAGCATTGAAGAACTTAACACAACTAACACTGGAATCCTAAAAAATAAGGTGGCCTGGGGTGTGGTGAGAATCACTCACTTTGTCTCTTCTATCATGAGGGGGGAGGGGGGGGGGAAACCCAACCAAATGTATTCAACCCAAAAACATTAAGTCTCTCATCAACAATTTGTGTGACGTCAGATTAAATTAACTAGCCTGACTTAAAAAAATTATAGTTAATTATAGCCCAGTAAAACACATGGGCTTTTCTCTGCACTCTTGTAAAACTGTATACCAGAAGTCTCCGGGCGCGGTTTCATTCAACTCTCCTCAGAAAACTCGAAGCTCGGAGGAGGAAAACCCAAGATCGCTCTCCGAGAAATAGAAGTTTCCATAAAGCGGTTGAGTTCTGAAATGTTTTAACGTTGTGTTTATGTTTCTAAGGCGTTACATAACGTAATTTTCTGGAAAATGTGACACTTATCAGCAAGCAAGTGATCCTGGGTCCTACGTGCCTTCTTCGGCTTACGATCTGACCTGCAGTGATTTGCAGTGAGGCAGGAGTAAAGAAAAGTTCTAAAATAGATGTCATTGGCTGTATTCCACACCGTTCACAAGCTGTTAGCAAAATACACTTTACAGAAGTGTAGAGGCTTGGGTGTCTCTTAACATCTAAGTCTTGAGAGCCGACGAGGGTGAATCGAGGTGAGTATGGAGCAGCGTTGGAATGCAAGGGCCGGGGAAACGGAAGATCCATGCACTTTACAGAATATTTTTTTGTGTCCCTTTACGATAAGGAATTTTTTCTGCGCATATCTACTGTTGCACTCATAAAAATGTCACGAAAATGCATGTTAATATATTACATAGTAAAAACAGGCGATTTCTATTAGATATTCCGAAATATCCTAAGACTGCATCTCATACTTTATCATAAAAATAATTTAATTTTCTCAGGACTTTCAGAATCTTCTGCATTAGTAAGGGCTCTTGCATATTTTAATAATGATAAACTATTTAGACACGATTCGAGGTATTTACAGATTATTCAAACTAACGTAAAGAGGAGTCAACATTACAAAACGTAGATGTGTTTATTCTTACTTTAATTGACGTTTATAACATAGCATGCCTCCTTCAAGAAAAAGTCAGCATTTAGTCTACGCTTTAACAATTATTTTTGTATTTTGGATGGATCCATATCACGAAAACAATCTTTAAATGCTTTATTGTTAATTTTGTGAAGTTATGTTTGCTTCTCCAGAAAATCTGCATGTTTCTTCCTTGCCCATTTATTTGGTTAGTCTGCAGCCCCATCATTAAAGCCTTTTTCTGAATAGAAATCCAAAGTTTCTGGTGTAAATGGAATTCGTAGTTGTGAACTGAGATTTAAGCCGTGATGTATAAGGAAATATTAGGATATCTAACTATATTCTAAGTAACTAAATACATGCTAGCTTGTGATTTAACTAATATATCTGGTGTAAAGTAACCGAACGTTGAGTGACTGTCAGGTTTTATCAACGCAGTAAAAAATTCTTATTTCATGTAAGTAAAGCTAAACATGAATTATTACACACTTCAAATATACCGCATGTCGTTCGAATTTTTTTCTTAAGTGTTGATGCCCATTGTTTGGATATGAAAATTAATATAAAAGGCATGCAATAAAAAGTGTCTGGTTGATTGGCACATTTAAAGCTGTATAAAATGTACTTACAACTTCTTTACGCACGTATCTAATACGCGAATGGATTAAAATAAAAACTCAATTTTCACTCTTAGAGAACAAGATACATGTCTACAAATAGTATAAATTGTAAACGCAAAATATGTAATTTATAAATGGCTTTCTTCATTTTGGGCTCGTGTCTCTCCTAGTCTAACAAAGTTAAGTTAAGCGACTTATTTCCGACTTAGGTAAAATGATTTATAGGTAAGTTATAACGCATATAAATGATATTTGAAAATATATTAAAGGCATAAAATCAATACAAATATTTTTAAAATAAATAATTACCATACTGAAAACTAATTTTACGAAAAATACAAGATTATTTTGAATATCTATTTTGGTTTAAACATTCTTACACTATGTAACTGGGGAGAAAATTATTCAGACTGGGCCAAAATTGTTAATATACTGTAAGCGTTTTAAACCAGCGTATTATTATAAAAAAATTTTGATGTAAACTATAAAACCTACAGCAAATAGTTTCATGCTAAACTTTTCCAAATATTTTTTTTAAGTAACTGAATACGAAACCATTTCTGACGCATTAAACTGGAAAACAATATTTTTACAGAAACAATCGCTTTTGTAGAGTAAAAATAAAAGAGCAGCAGACATTTATATAGTAAGAGGGGAATAGGGTGTCGGCCATTGTGTAAACTATACAACATTAACAACAACAATATTATTGACTACAGTTCAATGACGATATACTGTCCAAGAAAGTACTTTTCCTGACAATAAAACACGTAAACACATAATATTCTGATAGTCCAACCAGCAGATATTAAGAAATATATTCAATAGAGTGTCATTTTTATCACCATTAGGAATCAGTCATTGTAATCGGTCAACGAGTTCAGACATCGCTAACCGCTATCACTTGACGGTTACTTTACAAGTTCTTGAACTATAGCCATACGCTTCAAGATGCAATGCAGTAAGAAATACGTCTTTTAAAGATATTTTTCGTGCTCTTTGATCTCGTGAAATAGTCTTCTGAAAAGTACAACCTAAAAAATGCAAAAAGCAAAGCAAAAAAAAAAAAAAAGCGAAGGAGGAGTTGAAATATAAAAGTATACCGGAATGTTTCATTTTCATTCCATAAAAAAACGTGAATTCGTGCATTAAAATAGATCTTTATGCTTTGTTCAACACCACCAGCCTTACGCCAAGTTTCCAGTAGAGTCGGACCGTAATAATGCGAACGAATTTTAGAATTAAATAAAGTCACTTATAATTTGTGTCTTCTGGAATGAACTAAATAGTTATACGGCCAAATTAACATTTGTTAAGTGCCACGTAAATGAAGAAGCGAAAAAAAAAACTAGTTTAATGTTTAGTGGTATCGCTTTCATTAATCAGCCTATTTTTGAAAGTAATTATTTCGACCATTTTTTCAGTATATTTTTGTGGGCTTTGTATTCCATTTAAGAAGAGCTCAACCATAACGCCAACTAAGGGGTCAATAAATACTGGGAAAAAAATGTTTTAAGTGATACTCTTGATTTTTTGATAAAAATTTATTACACATAACTTCCTGAGTTTCTCCAATGCCTCCCACACCGCATCGAGACGATTTCTCGCAAACACCCGTGATACGACCACAGTTCCATCTTCGCATCTTGCTCTATATCTTCACACTGGAATTCAGAATTCGGGCACAAACAGCTTGAGTGCTCCTTAGCCCCAACACGCCGCCTAGTGACCGGCCCGCATGCCAGGTATCGGTCCAAGCCAATGGGCGGATACATATTTTCTTGTGGCGATAATACCAGTGGCAAGAGTAACGCCAAAGGAGTCAGCTTTCCTCGATGCGAGGTATGACATAAAGAGTCACAAGGTCACGTGGTTAGGGAGAAGCTATAAAGGTGATATTGAATTAAACTCCTCGACAATCGTTTAATGGTGATTCCTCCTACGAAGTAAGCAAGGAAATAAAAAATACTTGTTATTTACGAAAAAAAGTTATTACCACCCTTTTATCTAAATACCGTATTTATTTATTACATATAATAATTTTTCATGTTACTCTATTAGAGGCGTACATATAAAGGCATTTTAATGAATTCATATCTTTAATCCGCGGGACACCAAACCATGAACCACAGACTTTTGCTATCGACCAGTATATCAATCAGCCATCCACGCAAATTTTTTTTTTTTTCNACCAAACCATGAACCACAGACTTTTGCTATCGACCAGTATATCAATCAGCCATCCACGCAAATTTTTTTTTTTTTTCAGTTTCCTTATATTATACTTTAAATGGCAAAATTAACCTACGCGAATTAAAAATAGGCGAAAGTAAGCGGTACTTTCTGCCTACGTGTAAGAATTAACAAATATTTACCTTTTATTTTTACGCTCTTATGAAGTAANCAGTTTCCTTATATTATACTTTAAATGGCAAAATTAACCTACGCGAATTAAAAATAGGCAAAAGTAAGCGGTACTTTCTGCCTACGTGTAAGAATTAACAAATATTTACCTTTTATTTTTACGCTCTTATGAAGTAATATTATGTGTAAAGCACTTTCAGTCTCTATAATACATCGAAAAACTTATATGTGAATGTCGTTATAACTTCAAGAAATAATTTTTATTATTCAGAGTTAAATTGCCACTTTTCTAACTTTATTTGCGACAATCTATTTCAGGGGATGCGTACTTGACGTTTTACAGAAGTCGCCGTATAATTAGCAATTATTTGATACAACATCGTGAATCACTAATATTTTGCACTGATTGTGAATACCCACTGTATTGCTTTTAAGCAGTGCCCTTGACCGGCGATGTGCGAATAATCAACCCCCTCTCCAGCAAAACGCTTGGCACGCCGTCTAAAATAAATGGCAGCTGTCACTACATTCTAAAAGCCAATGTGCCCCTCGTATATACACGAGTGCCCTCAGAATGAAAAATGTTGCGCGTATATCAAGAGTGCTCGTGAAATCGAAATTGATGTCTTAATTGTCACTGTATTTTGCGTCTGTACATTTCATATCCAGTGGTAATGTGTTAAATTTTAAATTAATAGTTATTACAAATATGTTTTTAGTTATAAATAATGTAAAAAAATTTTAATTACAAGATGCTTGGTTTGAGTATACAATAATTTTTATTATCACAGAAACGTTACTCTCTTTGGAATGCAAAACTGGGCTCGCTTGTATTCGAGTTTTAACTTCGGATTCTTTACACATTTATAAATAGAAAAAAATTGCACGACTCTTAGTTATTCACCTGCAAGCTTTTAAATAAAGTGTCACTTTTCTAATACTATTAATAATACATTATTACACTTCATGAAATTACATGAAAATTTTATACCAGTAAATTTGATTTTGTTGCAAACATCCCTATTATTCAAATTTTAAGATTTTCCTAAATGAATACCTACGTAAATATTTTTAAATTATATAACTTACAGGAAAATATCGGAATGTCTTACGCGCTATTAATGCCACCACATACACAAGAATAACGCTACAAATCCAATTCATTCCATACACATAGAAAGTTTAGGACCACGGAATGTTTAAATTAAAACATCAAATTTCCATTATATAGATCATAAATCATTAACAGAAATAATAAAAAACAGCGAAATTATTTCATACTTCTTAAAAAGAAACCTTTGCTGAAAATAAAGTAGCATACGAACACTTGTTTTGTTTTAAATAGTTTAGTTTCATTTGACTTGACTTTAAGAAAAAGATTGATACACAATATCTTAGAAATGCCCAAATAAGATGCAAGTTCTCATTACGTGTTGTTGCGCTAACACACTCCAACAATTCGCCACTTCGCGTGTTCCGTAACACACTTTTTGTTTCTTTACGCACAACAACGGCACGTAACTTCCACTGCAATCATATGCCTCCACATGGATGGCAATAATAGGTGGATTTATAATTTTCCTGTAAACATATCTGTAATGTAAAGAGAACTAACTATCGCTCAAAACCTCATCTCGTTACTTCCTCTCTCAACTGGTATAAATCACATACATTTATTTATAAATTTGGGGAATGCGATTTGAATCAACAAAAATAAAGAACGTGTTTGTAAATTTATTATGGTCCTCGTATGGTTTCCTCTTTCAAATCTATTTATGAAGGCAAATGAAAAATAAAATATTACACTTAATATCATATATGTAGAATAATTGTGTCTACATAACTCTTTACACAAAAATGTGTACGATAATTCCACATTTATGTAATCGTTTAAAAAATTACAACCTGCAAATTATTTGACCGATTAGAATGATTTAATCATGTTAATACGTGTTTGGACAATATAAATGTTACAAAATTGTATAATATAGATTTCACCCATATCTTTGAACCATGAGAGAATTTGTAACAAATTTACTAATTGTCTTAAATATTTGACGGGTACTCTAACTGTTAGAGTCACTCTTTAACAGTTTTTTATTACGGCTATTTTATGAAGATTAATATACTGTTGTGTTTAATCATTTTAATTTTTCCTATAACTATCAACATTGGAGTAATAAAGTTCAAGACAATTTAACACGTACTGTAATATAATAACTGCAAAATCGTATAATCGTACAAATATTCTTAAGTTCTAGCTATAAACCTTGTTAATGATGCTGGAACAGAATCAAATTAATTTCTTACATCCTTAGAATAACTTTCAATAAAAAGCTGAAATGAAACACAATTTAACAGTCTACAATTTATAGTAAAGTATTTGAAGCATTTGGATTGCATAGGCCTATAGGTATTTAAATATAATGGAAACTTCTCTCTAAACCAAATATTTTTCTACAAGAGAAAAAAACGTGCTACTATGAAAACAACATGTCATTTTTATAATTTAAAAAATTATGGTATTTACATACTGTGCAGGGAAATCAGTAAAATAAAGGCATGCGAAGGTATTACTGACTTCACAGGATAGTAAATACGTAATTTTTTAGAAATAAACGGAATCTTTGATGTATCTATAGTAGTATTTCATTTAAAGAATACGTAGTCAATTATGCTACACAATTTGGGGGGAGGGGGGGGGTGATTTGCACTCGCACGAGGAGATCTAACTGAAAGTGCAGAAGAAGTGAGACCTACAAATTAGGCAACCTGAGTAGCGCAGCTGCTCGCAGTGTTGCGGATGGCAGCCTGCCAGGCGGCTCTGTCCCAAGACATGTGCGCGTGGCAGCAGCAACTGCCCCGTTTGACAGCTGGAGACTGTCGCGTGTATTCAGTGCGACGCGGGGCAGCTTTGTCTACAGGATGACGTCACTAGTCGCATTGGCGAACACGGATCTCCCCACTCGTGGCCTCGGACAGGAAGCTGATATTGTGCGCCCTGAACCTCAAGGGGGTGGGGGACAGTTTAGTTTAGCGGAGCTTTGCTGGCATGCACTTAACGTGCGATGGATGCGGTATAGTGTGGGAAGGTACGGCCAATCCGCACCGACTGAATCCTTCCCATGCCACGCCTCAACGATTTATCACCGACTTCCTTTGACAAGATCTCCGCGTCCAAAGCCGCGCGAGACAGGTCGACCTCGTTCGGCGTCGGTGAGATTGGAAAAAGCCATTGCTGAATAAACGGAGACCGCGTCCAACACTGCCACACGTGACCCACCACGACAAAGTGCAGTCGACCGAACAACGGGAAGCAGCACACCGCACGAGCATGTCAAATCAAACGTGTGCAGTCACTGAGAGTAAAGTAATATTAACGCAGACGTCTGCTGTGAATGTGGTTTTCAAGCACGTGAAATATATCCTCAGTTTCTCGCGACTGTGTTGTTCACTGACCAGGCTGCATTTTGTGCGAGATGGTTGTTTTACCACCTGCAGTATTCATGCATGGTCAGATAAAAAAAATTTAACCATTTTCTTTCTTACTTATGAGTAATGTAACAACTGCCACCAGCTTACCGCTACAGCTACGGGTTACGTATACCTTACGCGTGAGGATGTAGGTAGTTTGGCCCCTTGTACGGAGAAATGTGTAACAGAGATGTAAATAACTTAAGTGGGCGTTGGACAAAAGCACTCGCAAATAATACAACCAAAAAAAAAAAATTAAAATGTAGAACAACCAAAATTATGGCTAGGAAAAACAGCTATCTAAAGCTACTTGAAATGATTACTCAGCAGAGAAGTGGCCAGAAAAAAGGCGGAATTTTATTAGTTTTTTTTCAATGAGATGAAATATGACAGGAAAAAATATTCCAATTGCTGACTAGATTGTATGTGCTGCCTCAGTAACACTAGCTTCTCGTGACTGAGGTGTTGCGTTTTACTTTAGAATTGGCATCAAAAAAATTCTAACTTCCAGGAAAATAAATTAATTGTTTTACCTCTTAGCTTCAAGCTAGCTCAGGGTTTTAAGAGTTATATTCTGGGTTACAATTCGGAGTCAGATAAAATAAATAATTTCATATCTGCTTCTTAATAAAAAATAGCTCTGAAAATACGCTGATAACAATTTTAAAAAAAATTAGAATTGTCGAAGTTCTAAGCGTTTCTGTTGATATAGTTGTCGGCTGTCGCAACTCTATGGATGCGACAGGACCTCTCATCACGTGCTTCCCTATTCAGATTATCGGGCCTGTAGTCTCATTACAGTCCCAGCACATACACTGAAGAGCCAAACAAACTGGTACACCTGCCTAATATCGTGTAGCCCACTCCCCTATCACCCTCGAGCACGCAGAAGTGCCGCAAGACGACGTGTCATGGACTCGACTAATGTCTGAAGGTATGCAGGAGGCAATTCACACAATGAATCCTACAGGGAAGTCCACAAATCCAATCTGCGCCAATTTGAGAAAGGATTGCACGTCCGTCACGTTTAATGATTCTCGTCAATCGTCGTTTGTCCCGTTCTTTCACGATCTTTTCCGGCCGCAGCGATGTCGAAGATGTGATGTTTTACCGGATTCCCGATTTTCACGGTACACTCGTGAAATGGTCGTACGCGAACATCCAAATGTTATCGCTACCTCGGAGATGCTATGTCCCATCTCTCGTGCACTGAATATAACACCACGTCCAAACTCACTTAAATGTTGATAACCTGTCATTGTAGCAGCAGTGACCGATCTAGCTGCCGACCGCGTCGCGTTACTCTGATTGGTTCCATACGTCTGTTATTTGCATACTCACGCCTATGCCAGTTTTTTTGGCTCTTCAGTGTGTTAGCGCACGCAGTAGTTAAAACTAATTCATGATGATATACGTGGGCAGGTTAGGACGCTAGCCCATCCTGCATTCAAACATCATGATGGCAAAAAATTCCTTTCAAAGCCTTAATTAAATAACGCCACCTACAACTGACCAATCACGAGATAACTAGAGGCAAGAATTACTCAGCACGTCACTTAGTTACCATGGCAACGGATCAATAACTGCTCATATAATAGCGCCTTCTAAACACAGTACAAAAATAACAGACAGGAAAGACATATAATTGTGTTCCCCAACCACTCTATCGTTACCATCAGTTAAATCTCTTTTACACGTATGAGAATTAAGGCCGGTGTAATATATACTGGTCCATTTAATCGAGTCGGCACACTTTCCGATTCTACGGGATTTATTTATACTCTATTCGTTCCTATTGGTGGTTGTTCAACGCGACGCAAATGGCAACAAAAATTCGCACGCCATGTGCTAAATTTTCGGTTAACTTCGAAGTGGAACAAGAGTTTTCTCGAACAACCTGTACATCGACATCGTTAAGTGATTCATCCAGCCGTTTCAGCTCTCGCTAACGTAGCTTTCCTCGCGAAATATCCGCTCTCCGAAGTTACTGCGAGGAATGCGTATTCAATATTCATGAGCGTTGCTTATATAATGGGAGGGCAGAGCTCACAACGTTCACAGCTGTTATTTTTAACCAGTTTCGAGTTCGGTTGTAGCAATTAAAAGTTTTACTCGGAAAAGCTGCGCGGAAAGTTGAAAACTGGCAAGAGCGGGAACCTACTAAAACTAATGCAAATGTTATAACACTACCCGTGTAAAATAATAATGGAGGACAGGGAAAATGTGGTGGGAAAAGAAGTTCCACGATAAATCAATTTTGCTATTCAGTCGGCCCGGTAAATAAATTTCATACGAAAGGTAAATTACGAAATAAACCTCACTTAACTGTTTAAGAAATTTCTTAAATCGGAACCATGTCGAAAAATGGCATATTATTCTAAATATCTTAGCTTACAACAGCATTATCTAAGTTATATCATTGGGATGCCAGCCATGAGCGTTCGTGATTAAAACGTACGTTAAAATAAATAACTTATTGAAGGGGGGGGGGGGGGAACAGCCCAAGGCAAGTGGTCACCTAGAATAGGAATGAGCAACAATGTCAGTACAACGTCTCAGGATTACATATGCATTTATCGAAGCGCTGATCCAGTGTGTGTAACATCATCACCGAACACGCTATACAATTATGTAATGTATTTCACCCTGAACGATACTCTATTATTAAATTCATTCGAAAAAGAAGCGAGTTATTAGTTTACACACAGGGTTCAGAACATATTAAAATTAGCATTATTGTTTTGTAAAGGAAGATTTTCAACTTGAAACAGTAGATATTTTTGGAATACTTTTGTGCTTATGACCAGTTTTCCTCGAAGGAATACTGATCAGATGCACAAAGTTTGAAATGAAATACACTTACAGATTTTTTGAAGTCTCTGGTGTATACCGTTGCTCTAATAAACGAAACGGATTAATCACAAACACTACGGACATTCTTAAATTTACACCTATGTCTAGCCAGGACTTGCAACCGGAATAACCCCCCGACCCCCTCTCGTACCGTAAGCGGGCACGCTAACAAATAATAATAATGGCGTGTGGGGAGTGCACCCAGGGCAAGGCAACACCCTCCGAGTGACGGTCTATCCAGCTGGGACCCGCAAGTGACCGTCATTCCCGAGCATGACAGAAATGAAACCCTAGAATGGAGCGGCGCTGGAATGCAAGGGCGGGGGAAACTGTAGTACCCCGAGAAAACCCGCCGGGGATCGAACCCGGATCGCCGTGGTGGGAGGCGAGCCCCCTGGCCACTACGCCACCGCTGCCCCCTACGCAAACAAAACGCTACGGAGGTCAACGCTAAAAATCGGATTTAAGGTATACTGGGGACGCGAACCCAGGACCTCCCTTTCCGTAAACTGGCTGGTAAATGGAAAAGTTATAATATTTTTTAATATTTATTTAATGTGTGCTTGAAAGATTTTTAGAATTGGAACATATGAGAAATAAAGTTTAAATATAAAGGATAGCTGTATGAACACCATAAATAGTTAAACTTGTGCCACCATGGAGAGCAGTAATACAGCTTTATTATGATTCAGGACAACCCCGACTTATAGTGCAAGAAAAACTGGGTTTGAATCCTGAGTGAGACCTGCGTGTGCGTGCGTGAGTGCGTACACGAATGTGGTGTGTGTCTTCGCACACATGGCATTTCTACTAGTAAGTTTACGTTTTGTTTAGTATGCAAACCACCTCTCGGGTGTAATAATAAAATAAAACAAATCAATCCTGGAAATTGGTTCGGCTAAGACAAATTTCAGGGGACCGGAAGAAGGCACGCAAATCTTTAACAATAAATTATCGCAAAGTAAAGATAAGTAAAACTCTTTACTTCGCTTGCTTCAAAGTACTACTTACTGTGGACACAAATCTGGCACGCATCGCTACATATCACCAGCGACAATGAACAGATTGGAATGCCTAAAGGAAATTTACGAAACAATTCGGTACAAAATTTGTTGATATATTTTGTCACTTCCAATGCCTTGAGAAAATATGTTGCCGGAAATATAAGTTTTAAAATCGAAAGAAGGGGGGCGGCCTAAGATTATAATTTGCGATACTCTCTTGGAGTTTCATAAGAGTTTTAACAAAACAGTTTCTTCAAAACCTAGGATGTATTTTAGGGGCCCTGCTTCCGTAGCGAGACAAACCTGACTTATAACATGTATTTTCAACTTCACATCTTAGAACTTTACGGGAAATGGATGCCACTAGTTTCTTAAGTCCACGATAATTTATTACTCTGAGGTAGTCGATCTCTGCTTTTAGCGATACATTGCAAGGTATAAAACACCATCGTGTTTAAGTCAGAGGAACGAAGAGGCCATGATATGATGGGGAATTCGAAAAAGTGTTCCTTCAACCATGATTTTATCAACATGATGGAGTATTGTCATGTTGGAAGAACCCAGCCCGACAGGGTGAAGGCATGATGTGAATGGGCGTAACACATTCGAAAGAATGCGCACATAATTTTCACCAGTCACAGACGTTTGCAGATGCACGGGGGGTCGTTAACACTTGCTAGCTGAACATATTCCACACAATTATGTAACCACCGCCAACCGACACAGTACTTTGTTGACTTATTGAATCGGGGTCGCGGTGATGTAGCGGTCAGACTACCCACCTCCCACCTAGGCGAACCGGATTCAATTCTCGGCGAGATCGTTCCCGGAATTTCACATGTGGGAATCGTGCCCGACGATGCCGCCGGTGTTCGGGTTTTCTCGGGAATCTCCCGTTTCCCCGCCCTTGCATTCCAGCGTCGCTCCACTCTAGGGTTTCATATCCTGTCATGCCCGGGGATGACGGTCACCTACGGGTCCCAGCTAGAAAGACCGTCATTAGGTGGGTGTCTCCTTGCCCTGGGTGCACTCCCCACACGAACTTTCGTTTTTTTTCTGGGTTCGAACGCCCAGGTAAGGCTTGGGTGTTAGTTTAAGTTAGGTCATGAGTTAGATTGTAAGTCGTCCCCTGATAAGTCTTCAGGCATAACACCGGGGGACGTTAATAAGCTCTTTCCAATCCAGTCCAACTTTTTAGGTTTTCTTGGTTATGTTCCTAACTCATCCTTGATATTTATTTACTACATACTGAAATTTTGCGTGACTCTTACTAACGATGTGACCTACTTTTATTGAGGAGAATCCCCTAAGCGCAAAGTTTACAATATTGTCTCTTTCAGCTCGGAACCAGGTTTCTTACCCACACCCACTTTCTTGAGACCGTTGCAGGTTTTATGCGAAACAGGAAGAACGAACTATACACACACAGGTCCCACAGCTGTTTGCGCTATATTCAAGGCCACCTAATGACTAAATGCGTACCTAAGTATGGACAGCAAAGTGACTTTTGTTTCTTCTCAGGGACTGCATTTGAAATGAAATATTTTGTGCGCTAGCTTTGTACATTCTGCATTTATCTGTAATATACAAAACTTTATTACAGTAGTTTCAATAAACTAATGGAAAAAACATACTATTTTATTGCTGAGTCTGTGTATGAATAGTGTTTGAATGAAGAGTGAAGAGATTTGGGCGACTATTAACGTCGAGGTCTCGAGAGCTGTATAGGGACATAAAAGTGACATATTGTGCGGGCGAAGGAAAGAAGAAATATAAAATGCCTTCCCGACCGATTTCTGAGCGTCGAAATCGGCCGGCTACGGTGGCTCTGCCGACAGTAGATTGCTGTTGAATGCACTATTCCAGGTACGGTGTTGCATGCACTATACCAATCGCAGAATTTCCTGACCGCTCATTTCCAGCCTATCGGCGAGCATTATCAAGCCTTGTCGCCACATTTACCAGCCATCCATCGCGTCAGAATACATGTGTCGCAGGAATATAAATTACAATTCTATGCATAAAGAAACTTTTAATTATAGTAGGAAGACAAATCGGTAAATCATATACGTGATATTTTTGGGAGTATATATTTATTGGAAAACTTTTTCCGCAGACGAACAGCTTTATTTTAGAGTGGCAACAAAAGTTATCTGGCACTTAAAATTACTCACTAACAACATGAATCAAACTTTAATGTAATATAATTGTCATTTACTTGGAGTTTTGTGTGTAACACAGAGAAAATAATTAAACTTTGTTGCTGTAGCGAATAATAGCAGCAAAAGCTGCTATTCCATGGCAAAATCAACTATTTTGAAAACATGTAATATATTTTCTCACACATAGCTGTCGTAATTTGTTAGGTTTCGGAATTTCAAAATTTTCCCCTTTATCGTAAAATTCTTACCTAGTTCTCCGAATATATTCTTTAAGTTATGAAAAACGGTAACTCGTTTCCTGACAAATAGTTTGTTTACAGTGACGCAAATATTGCCTTCGACGTAGCTAAAATGCTGCTCTCTCCTTCCTTGCATATCCATCGCACTGTACGTTCACTGACGTCACACGCCCTCGTTGTCGAATTATTAATTTTGTTTACAATTAGTACTTTCGCGTAATTTTTAATTTAATAATTTAGTTAAAAAAATTTATGCACACCAACAATTATACATTGATATATTGATCTTTATTGCGAACCACTTCCTGTTTGCGACTGCTAGTGGTAGCCCAATGTTGACTTAGCGCCATAACACCGACAGAAACTTAACACGCAAGCAACTGAAAAACGACGAGAAACGTTCAAAGCCCGTCGCGGAACTGGAGCCGAAGAAGCAGAACAGAGCGGACGCAAACTCTGGGTGTCATGAGGCAACTGTGATGCGCATTATCTTGAGTCGACTAAGCGCAAGTCAGACATCCTTATCTCCTGCTCTCAAAGCAAGGCGGGCACACTTGCATACGCCCTACAAAAACTGTTTCCGGTCCGGGAAGAGCGAAGAATATCTTATCTTCTGAAAAAATTGTCATTAGTTTGTCAGCTGCCAACCACAATTCTTGATGACGTAAAACCACGGATGGATAAGGCTGCAGGCATAGAATTTTCGCCTACTTATTCCGCAAAACGAGCCTCTTTCACGTAGTGGCTAAATTTAAATGGAATACGTGACGATTTGTTTGAGCGCATCTGAGAACCACGTTGCTCGACTCACTGTGGCCGCTGTGACTGCGAACTGGGCAGCCGCGCACAGGCGTGTTAGGCTACTGGCGCCAGCTAAGAGGAGGGGGGAGCGTGGCAGATCGACTGACTTCCGAACGGCCAAGAAGTTCTGTGCCTGGTGCATCGCCGGGCTCCCTCGGTGACGTCACACCCATGGCCAGGCATTAACTGCCTGGCGTACGGAGACGAATCTGGTAATAAGTATTTTATTATGTTTTACCACAGCGGTAGATACCATACCAGTCAAGATCAAAGAGGCGCCAATTCTTGATTCTTGTACTTACAAATATTTATTAACCATTGCGACCAGGGGCAAACAATCTGTTAACAGGGACTGTGTGTATATATGTGTATGTATGTATGTATGTATGTATGTGTGTGTGTGTGTGCGTGTGTGCGTGTGTGCGTGTGTATATTAGGGTCCCCCTTATTTTTTACTAGTTAATTTTGTTACGCATAGGGCCTATTTTTTTCGTTTTACTACAAAATACTCGTACAGCAAATTTTTCAACTCATTTGAAGAACTACAACCCGTGCCGACTTGCATCGGAACATGATCCTACAAGTTACGCTAGAAAAGAAGCGCGGCGCGGGCAGCGCGCACTCACTTTGTTGTCATTCTAATGCAATAAGTCACGACATTAACACGGATAATTCTGTTTTTCGGAAGGTCGTCCGGGCTGCTTCGTGGGCGTAGATAAAAAATTGGCTGAGAAAGAGAAGATAGGTCAAGGCAACGAAAAGTGGAAGAAGAAAAAAGAAAAGTTATCTTCATCTACTTCTTCTACATCGCACGAGCAATCACATCAAGAACGACGTGGTAGTTTTCTCAGCTCTGACGAAGAGTCTATGCCCGAGACATCAAACGCTGTAGCGGCCGAAACGTCAGGAAAAAGAGGAAGAAAGGATTTCGTCTCACCGAAACTGATAGCTGCTTTGGACAGATGCGAGCTGAGCATTAGGGACTCAGTCTATATTTTTTTAGGCTACAGTGGAAGCGCTAGGTCTCAGTATCGACTAATATCCAACAAACAAATCATCAATTCAAAGGATTCGGTCTCAGATGAGGAAGGCAAGAGCTGAAGCTATAAAGAATAATTTTTAAGATGGTGTGCTTGATGTAGTCACCGTTCATTGGGATGGCAAATCATTACCTGGCTTGGATGTCAGGAGTTTTAGAGAAGAGCGACTTCCAGTTCTCATTTCATGTGAAGAAAAGGAACAACTCCTTGCTGTGCCAAAACTGGATAGCGTTTCGTCATGGGAAGAAAATGCCGCTTTGGCGGAAGCGAAAAGAGAAGTTTGTTCTCTGAAGGCAGTCCATGCTCTAGCTGAAAGAACTGTCAAACTTTTGCAATATTTTCATGGAAAAATTACAGCTAAGGAAGAACAGAAGCAATACCTTTTGCGCTGTGTTCAAAAACACAGAAAACTATCCTGACTGCAAAAAGGAGACTTTAAAAAGAAAATATCCACATAACATTTTTTTGGTGTCTAATATACTTATCTAATGTTCATTGTTGTTTTAGTTTCATAGTATACCTTAAAATAAAATTGTGCTAAGATCTAGCCACATCACGGAGGAGTAAAAAAAGACTATTTTTAAAAACTTTGGGGCCTAGTCGGCACTGCTTAAAGTCATTGTGCAAGGCTGAAATTTCGTATCTGAGTAAGCCATGGCAGTTCGAAAAAAAAAAAGGCTATGTGTAAGCAAATTAAAAAAAAAAATTGCCGTACAAGGGACACCTTGATATAAATTTATAAATATGTATATACATAATATATAATTACATAATATTGTCAGCGCTGCCAAAGCTGAAGAAAGAAAATTTACTAATGGACGAATGTAATTTTTAGAGTAATTAACAGAGGAACCTGAAAAACCATAATAAAATTCTAATACACTTGTGTTAAAGAATAATCTTACAAGGTACTGTAATTTTATAAAGACATTCCACGTAATTTCGTACACGCCTAAAATCTATGGAGCAGTGGACTATTTTTCCATAATTATTATAAAAGTCAGCGATAAAGGGGAAAAAAATTCTACATGAAGTCGTGTACTCTATAAGGAAATGTGGGAGTAGAGGGGGAAAATGAACAGTCTTAAGGTTCTTTTTGGTGGGNTTGTGCAAGTCCTTATTACAAGAGTTATACAGCTATGAGAGAAGTGGTGGTTCAAACCTAGCCCTATAGCAAGCCCTAGAATATTTTACTGCCTTTTTCAAACTAAAACAAAATTTTTTTTCCTAAGCAGGAGAACCAGCGGTTACCATAATCTTACCTTTTACCAGCTTCTTCGCGTCAATTTCAATTTCTGTCGAAAAATTAACTTGATTAACTAAACAAAGGTAAGATCATAGTTGATTGCCCAGTAGGCTGCGTATATACACTCACGCCACGTGACGCGGTATGACTTCAGTACGCACTTCAATGCGTGGTTGGGACGCCACGTGTTGTAGTCTAACAGGTTCAACTAGCATTACTTTAAGGCCGTAGGGAATCTTTTAGTTGAGGTCAAATACATATGGCGCTAGAAATAAGTAAGTGAACCATTAACTCTAAATTAAATAGCCAAAAGGAAATTTCTTTCGGTATTTGTTGGGTTCAGCTTGTGTGTCCAAATGTGACGGTGGGAATATGTTTTGCGCATGTGCATCTGCGAACTTCCTGTTTGAAAACTTTTCAAACGAACAAGCATTTGCCATTTACGTGGATTTATCTTCTCTGTAATGCACAAGCCTGCCTCTCGGCTTTTTATTTCGAAGTACCTGGCAACTCTGATTTTATGACGTCATTCCCAGCAAAGGGTTTTTCCACTCTCAGTATCTAGCACCTATAAAACTTGGGAAGTTGAAAACCACTAGACAAAAAAAATACAAAAAAAAAACTTTTTTCTCGCAGATGTTACGGTTATTGTTAAATTGGCGAGACAGAAAACGTAGAATGAAGTTCTAAAGAAAAATTATATTTCTTTCTTTTACGGTTTTAAAGAATATGAGAAGAGCTTTGCGTTACAAATGTAAGGCAATTGTGAAAATAAATTCAACTGCAAAAATCAATTTAAAATTTGGAAAACCCCTATTTATCGGCTGCCATTTTAATGTTGAAGAATTTATTATTAAAATTATTAAAATTATTTTCTCTTATTTATGTATTATTATACTGGTAATCGGGTTATATTTCCATTTTAGGCCTATTGTAATTTTTTTTATAAATGCGAGGACCTTAAAGATTTGCAAAGACTCTTTTAATAATGTTGTTTACCACGCTTGGTTAGTGGAACTAAGTTAAGATGCTGCCGCGGCGATTAATTTACGTTTCCAAAATATCTTTCAATTAATATTTATAGCAAAAATGTATTTCACAAAGTGGTTTTATCGTAAAAAATTCAATAAATTAAACATAAAAATTTATTATCGGTTTTAACTGTTTTAGTTTTCTAATTTCTATCTGAAATTTTCAATTTTTTTTTTACAAAAGTGTGATTAATTTTACACTCGTAAGCATGCTGCATCAACTAAAACTTTCAATAATACGCTGTTCACAAATTTGTCAAGTCTATAGTATAATAAAGTGTTTTGTATCGTGCATATAAAACATTTTCCTAATGAAGACGCAATGCTCGGTCATATTTTGTGTGGTTTTGGGTTAGTGGGGAGGGGGGGATATTATTTACGCTTCCAGCAGCCTAGCAAGATATTTCTGAATACTTTCTCCGGCGATGATTCTTCCTCTTTACGCGGCATAACTACCAGCTTCCTTACTGGTCTAAACAGAGTGCTTTCGACCATAAATACCACGCGGTATTTTCCCGACGTGACTTCGGTTTTTAACCACTTCACGAACCTTCTAATAACTAATTAGCATAGCGTGCACGCATACTGGCATGGCGTGCGCACACACACAGTGGATTCCGCATAGCACACGAGCGTTTCAATTCAACTGCACTATGTCCCAAAAAACGTCGAAACAAGAAATTAATTAAATACATACATATGATTTACATAACCAAAAGCTAGCTACGTAATAACGAGTAGTAAAAAATAATTTTCCACATCTTTAACCCATTCACTGTTTGTATGAAAATGCGCAAGAAATTAATGCCACAACGGCTGCATACACTCCGTGTATGTAGTGATGGGGTATTTTCTACTTCTGTGTATTTCAATAATACCCCTGAATATATGTGCGGTGAATTATTACGTACCTCCTATAAGGCATAAACAAAATTTCTCGTTTAAATTTTACTTCCAAGCAATATGATGAGTTCTGCTTCTCTTAAGAACTGATCAATCACCGCTATCTTAGTGCGTATTATGTTACCGTATTTAACACATTTATGCTGTTTATTTATTTATACAAAAATTTCCTTTTTTTTTCGTATTTTCTACGCACATTATCACGTTAAATTACTCTACTGAGTAATTTAACAAAATAAACCAAATTTCGTACATAAACAGTTTTCATTAGAAGCAACAATTCTGCATATGGCGATTCCCTTTTTGCCGGAATTTTTTTGAAAATATTGCCATGTGAGATAATTAAACATTTTGCCATATTTCCGGAACAATTCAACAAATTTCCGCCATATTTTGCCTATCATTAGTGTTACATAAGGGCATCTAAACTTATTATTTAAGTCGGCTCGGACATTGATTTTCAAAACGGCGTACATATAAATATTTTCGTGTCATTTCTATTAAAAATTGTAACCACATTCGACCAAAATTTTGCGCTGACACTGTCTACGGAACCTATAATTTTTAGTAAATTTTGTAAGATGGCACTAAATATGAAAATAAAGTTTTTATGTCATATCTCACGGACCAAACAAACTAATTCCACCAAGTTATTCACACAAATAGTGCTACGGCAGGTCATGTAAACTTAAGTGTTTTAAGTGCTTCAGACACTTATTTTCGAAATAACGGCTCTGTAAATATTCCAGGTTAGTAAACCCTATCATTCAAAAAGTTGACTGATCGCATCGGAAGTTGATGCTCTGAATCCTGCCTCCGCAATTCCGTTGGTTGCACACTGGCTTACGGCACCAGTTTTTGTGGGTTCAAGTCCCGGTTAAAGCACGTGTGTATTTGTAGTCTCACTACTGTTTCATATGTTTCTTGTTTCATCTGTAACGATATTGCTGTCAACGAGGCCTCCAAGATTTTAAGAACCACATTAAAAAGTATTTGCACCCATGTAGAGGAAATTAGGTTCGTTAATGAAAATTGTTAAGTTCTTGTTATTACATGTGGAATCCAAGAACCGTATAATGGTGATGTCGGCGTGTGATTGTGCTAAAATTATGAATTCTTTTAAGTTTTAAATTTTTAGAAATTACATTACTTGTAATAAATTAAATTTTAACATTTTCTTCGTGTATGTTTTCCTTTCCATCGACTCGACGTGGTTATGTCTTCCTGAAGAACTCAAGACGACCACGCAGGTCTCTGTGTCGACATGCGTTGTGCCCCACTAATAATATTCACGCATGCCTTCATTACAAAATATTCTACGGAACTGCTTTTGCAGCGTCTGGCGTGGATGCTGGACGTGCCCTCGCCACTGCTGCGATGCAGGTTCTCTAACCGAGAGTTTCATTATTATTAGCCATTCCAAGCATATGGCATACCGGCCTTAAAATCAGTTCTATGTGTATTTTGTTGAAATGCCAGTTTTTAATTGATTTTAATTTGAAATTTAATGGAAGGCTTGATTCTACTAGAGTTAATAATGTTCTAAAGTGTTTACAATTACTCAGTTGGTAAAGTAAATTTTTTTTATTTCTTAGTTCTTAATTTTCTTGTTTAATTTGGTGTTCTACTTGGTGTTGAAGGGTCTTGATTTGTTGAGCTGTTGTTAGAAGGAAAAAGGGGAGTACCCCCGGTAAAAAAAAACCTTCTGTTGATGTTGATGTGGATGGTTCCGAGAGTTGCACAGGACGGACTCCGAAACTTTGTCGCGGACACTGATAGGCGTGCGTTCCCCCTGAATGGCCTGTTCGTGCCATCTCCTTCGCCGCTTCCCGTGTCCGCTGACAGGCGGCGCATAGTCCGCGCGCTCGGCGGGAGATACCCCCCTCCCCCCCACACACACTTCGCTTCACTTCCGCCGCCGAGTCCGCTAGAGTCGCCACAGACCTTTGCACGGCGTTCGCGGGAACTTGGGCGCCCGTCTGTAATCCAGTCACGGTTCCTTCCAACTTTCCTGAAGACGTGATAAAGTTCTACTTCTAGGAGATTCCTCCGCCACATACAGACAAAGCTTGGACCAGGGCCCCATTCCATAAAACTACACGACTAATAATTTACAAGTTATAAGTAACAAGTGCAGATACAAACGGTACACTGGAGATACAAAAATAACTGGTATAGGCGTGCGTATGCAAATAACAGGAGGTATGGAACCAATCAGAGTAACGCGATGCGGTCGGCAGCGCCTATATAAGACGACAAGCGTCTGGTAAAGTTGCTAGATCGGTTACTGCTGCTACAATGGCAGGTTATCAGGATTTAAGTGAGTTTGAACGTGGTGTTATAAGTGTGCCGTGTATATCGGGAATCCGGTAAAACATAAAATCTTCGACATCGCTGTTGCCGGAAAAAGATCGTGAACGAACGGGACAAACGACGACTGATGAGAATCATTAAACGTGACAGACGTGCAANTGTTGCCGGAAAAAGATCGTGAACGAACGGGACAAACGACGACTGATGAGAATCATTAAACGTGACAGACGTGCAGCCCTTTCTCAAATTGGCGCCGATTTCAATGCCTCCTGCATACCTTCAGACATAAGTCGAGTCCACGCCACGTCGTCNCCCTTTCTCAAATTGGCGCCGATTTCAATGCCTCCTGCATACCTTCAGACATAAGTCGAGTCCACGCCACGTCGTCTTGCGGTACTTCTGCGTGCTCGCGGGGGCCCTACACGATATTAGGCAGGTGGACCAGTTTTTTGGCTCTTCAGTGTATGATAGCATAGTGTTCCACAAAGCAGACGATTACATTTGCAGATTTTACTAATAATTTTACAAATGAATTCAGCTATCCTACTAGTGAGTTGAGATTAAGTGAAGATGACACCACGGGTGGTAAAACTGGAAAGTGACTGACGTCATCAAATAAAAATATATTTGTATATTACCGAAATAAAGAAAACTGCAGGAAGTGGGTTCTTATTTTAGAATCAGAGAATTTCATTGGTTTTTTTACTACAAAAATAACAAACATGTACGTTTAAAGAAGTTAACATATAATTTCTAAAAATTAGAAATACAACACAAAAGTATCTGGAAGATTACTTAAAATCCTTTTGAAGTGATGCATAGGATATATGAAACGTACATGTATTATGTAAAGTTACGCAGCACTTGGTTACGCAGCGGGTTGGACTCGCAAATGATTCAAACAATGGAGCTATCATTACTGTCCCTGGTCCATATATGAGTGCTGATTCACAAGTCATTGCAACTATTGTTTATCTCCGGAAAATGACCCAACACAGGAAATGTAAAATGTATAGTTGAAAGTGTACGACAAGTACGTTTTAAATGTGGCGCCACGTGGGGTATGGACGCATGAATGCCCGGCAGGGAACAAAGGCAAACATGGTTACTTAAAAACACCGTTAAATTGATATATTCTTGCACAAACCGTATACACTATTTGAACGGGTTGCCTACGTATCGTAAGTGTACGAGTTATTTAACATATTTTAAAATAGTGTACGAGGTTGTCCACGGTTCGTTGCCAGCGATGAGGCAGACATCGTCACAGCATTTCGACAAGAGGTGTCGCATGTCGCATATTGACGGACCTCATGCAGAAGATGGTCTTTCCCGCCTGCCTCGTCACTAGTAACGAACCGTGGACATCCTCGGAGACCACTTTGAAGGATGTTAAACAGCTTTTACACGTACGATGTACGTACACGTTCAAATGCGTGTATACAGAATGTACGAGAATAAATCAATTGAACGCTGATTTCAAACAGCCAAGTTGGTCTCGTGTTTCTTTCCGGACATTCCTGCATCCATGCCCCATGTGGTGTCCCTTTTAAAACGCACTTCTCGTACACTTTTACCTGTACGTAGTACATTTCCTGTGTTGGATCATTTTCTGGAGATGGACAATAGTTGCCATTACTATCGAATCGGCCCTCATATTATTATCCTTCACATTCACACATATAAAACAATAATGCCACTAACAACACTTTTTTAAGAATCTCCAATGACACGTGGAAAATTGGTTACAAATTACTACTAAAATACTAGTCTGCTACATTCACCACAGCCACTGCCTTTTCTTCAGTACGGCGCCCCCGTAGGAACTTCAGGCACCCGTTTATACACGGTTACTTCCAACTTTTCTTAAGTCGTACTAAAGTTCTACTTCCACGAGATTCCTCCGTCTCATACAGGCAAAGCTTAGACCAGGGACATTCGTGCACGCTCATTATAATAATACTTTGCAAAATANTTCCTCCGTCTCATACAGGCAAAGCTTAGACCAGGGACATTCGTGCACGCTCATTATAATAATACTTTGCAAAATAAGTATTTATTACTTCGCATTACCGACACACCCGTTTTCTCTCAGTTTTTATTCGTGTTAATTATAAAAGTTATTTTAAAATTTTGTAAATAAAATGTAAGTAAAAGTTCAATTTAACCTGCAACAAGGGATTTTTATGCTANTTCCTCCGTCTCATACAGGCAAAGCTTAGACCAGGGACATTCGTGCACGCTCATTATAATAATACTTTGCAAAATTAGTATTTATTACTTCGCATTACCGACACACCCGTTTTCTCTCAGTTTTTATTCGTGTTAATTATGAAAGTTATTTTAAAATTTTGTAAATAAAATGTAAGTAAAAGTTCAATTTAACCTGCAACAAGGGATTTTTATGCTAACACAAATTTGAAACACTTGTGATATGTAACATCAACCAAATGCATCGTACGTGGGTTTGATTTCCCAAAGGTTGGATTCAAAAAGTGCGAACAGACCGCGAATACACTAAGCCTGCCACATGAACTGGGTTGCAGTGTTTTTGTGATACACGTCCTTAAAATCTGTTATCTGACGTTTGTACAATATGTTTTTTTTTTTTCACGAAATGAAATAACACTTCACACGAAGGGGGGATACAGCTTTAAGCTGATCACGTTGATTGAAAACACTATTTCGAAGCTGTTCAACATGACCGTAAACGAAATTGTCAGACNGAAGCTGTTCAACATGACCGTAAACGAAATTGTCAGACTGTTGTAGCTTAAAATATTGTGTATGAATTCCTGCGATACTAATACAGAGGCCTGCAATGAACCTTAACACAGACTTTCCACCAATAAATTGATAGGGTCGCAGCTTAAATTCTTGTAGGTTTTGACGGTGCTGAAACACCGAACATCATATTTAATTATTCTACGCCGCGAATGATACGTCTTGCATGGGATTATCAACGAGGGAGCCGAGGCTTACCTAGTGGATGCCCCGTTTGACGTCGTCTGCGAGGAGGTCGCAGCCGATGCGGGCGCGCGGCTTGGCTGTCGAGCGAAGACTGATGGTGATAGGCTCCAGGCTGCTCCCACCCCCTCACCCCGCCGATACCCTCCCTCCTTCCAACGTGTACGGCGGACGTCTAGCAACCGTCTGAAGACACGATCTTCGCCATCAAGATTTGAATTTACTGGACTCGAACCACTTCGAAAACCATCTGGGATGTTCCTTAAACTCGTCAACGTATTTTTTTTTTTTTGGACTATAAAAGGAGTTGTATTTCGTCTTGAGGAGACCGAAAGGATAGGGACCTCAACATTATAAGTTATTAACTTGGCAGAAGGCATATCCTGCCATGTTTTATATGGGCTTTAATATGGGACATTTACAGGGAAAATATTTTAAAGATAAAAGTGTTTTATAAACAGTACATTTTTAAAACGTTGTAATATTTTGGTNCATTTACAGGGAAAATATTTTAAAGATAAAAGTGTTTTATAAACAGTACATTTTTAAAACGTTGTAATATTTTGGCTAAATTTGTTATGTTCTGTGAGCCCATGTTTAATGTAACTTTATATAATTTATCCATTATAAACTATTTCAATGTAAAGTATTTTAAATCCTGTTTTGGCTGTTTGTAATCTTTATTGTGTTTGTATTTTTTTATATTAAGCATTTTATATGAAAATAAAAAAAAAAGAATAAGTCTACATACANATCTTTATTGTGTTTGTATTTTTTTATATTAAGCATTTTATATGAAAATAAAAAAAAAAGAATAAGTCTACATACAAACGAAATAAAACCAACTGTCTGTTAATCATTTATCACAATTTTTGGGGTTAAACACTTCTTGCAATATTTTGCGACTGTGTTACGTCTTTGTACTCTGACATTGAAACTCTGCTGAGTGAAAGATTTTGGTAAGACTCATTTGTGATCAATGAGCGGTGTGGGAGGAAAGGGAGTAGAACTTCTCTGTCATGAAGTGGATGGGTTTTCTGCGTGTGCTCCCGCTCTGTGGGAAAGCACAGGCTGCACGGCGAGAACACTACACGTCAGTTCACTGGAGTAATTTAGCGCAAAAGTTGGCCAACATCTAGAAATGAAAACTTTTTAGCAAAAACGAGATTGATATCTCACGACAGCTAACACTCGCTGCGTAATGCTGCCGCTATTTTGGGCGCGTGATTCGCCTCCGGGGACGTCGTTTTGTGAGTCAGAACCGAAGCGTTGTGTAAGGAGCATGCTTAGAAGCTCCCTTAATATACTCCTTATTCCATACTCGTAGTAACGTTACGTTTTCTACGCAGTCCATTGCATAATACGCCTTACTCCATACTCGTAGTAACGTTACGTTTTCTACGCAGTCCATTGCATAATACGCCTTACTCCATACTCGTAGTAACGTTACGTTTTCTACGCAGTCCATTGCATAATACGCCTTACTCCATACTCGTAGTAGGTANCCATACTCGTAGTAACGTTACGTTTTCTACGCAGTCCATTGCATAATACGCCTTACTCCATACTCGTAGTAGGTAAGTTACGGTTTCTACGCAGTCCATTGCGTTCAATAACTTGATTAGGGTTCACAATTCTTCTTACATGGTATTACAGCGTAAAACAAAAATTATAATTTCTAATATTGACACGTGTTTTNTACGCAGTCCATTGCATAATACGCCTTACTCCATACTCGTAGTAGGTACGTTACGTTTTCTACGCAGTCCATTGCATAATACGCCTTACTCCATACTCGTAGTAGGTACGTTACGTTTTCTACGCAGTCCATTGCATAATACGCCTTACTCCATACTCGTAGTAGGTACGTTACGTTTTCTACGCAGTCCATTGCGTTCAATAACTTGAGTAGGGTTCACAATTCTTCTTACATGGTATTACAGCGTAAAACAAAAATTATAATTTCTAATATTGACACGTGTTTTTGATAGTGTGTCAAGCTGTGTCCGGCAACAGTTTTCATTTTATCGTAAAATTTATATAGCCAATATATTATAACGAAAGAAAAATCTCCCGCGATTAGTTACTAAAGTTTTTAATTTATTTAAAATAAATGTACTGCTGTCAGTAACCTGCCGTTTTGTTAACGAAGCAACCCACGTGTTCTGTAAACGACGGTCGAAGGTCCATTAAAATTTACAATATCGACTTATATATTGGGTCCATGGGCAACTTACATTCACAGTNCAGTAACCTGCCGTTTTGTTAACGAAGAAACCCACGTGTTTTGAAAACGACGGTCGAAGGTCCATTAAAATTTACAATATCGACTTATATATTGGGTCCATGGGCAACTTACATTCACAGTAAATATAACCATAAGCTGCAGCAAGGAAAGAAAATATGTGAATAGAGAACTTGACGTTTTTCATTAAAAAGTTTCAGAATTTGTTTACTTGTGCCCTATAAATAGGAGTCCACTTTAAGCCTGATTGATATACCGATACAAGGATTTGGAAATACACAAAATAGATACGTTCAATTTTGAAGCGTTTGCAGAAGAAACGTCAAGAAGGAAGGCGAAGCCGTTTTCTAAACCAGCATTACAGCTTCTGCTACCAGAAATGCCAATATTTGTACGGATACGTGAAGAATATAAATATAGAAAGGGGAGGGGAAAAGGAAGAAGAGCAGGGGGAGATTAAGACTGAGGATATTTAAGAACTCACAGTTGAAGGAACAAAATAATATTGATTGTAATTTTTTCAGTATAAATATAATAAATGCTGTAGTAAAATTAGGTGTTTAGGATCTTACTATCTTTGTAATTAACGCCTTATTTTAAATAACGAAATCTGTCAAGTAAATCTTCCTTAGGTAATTCAGTTGTTTGTATGTATTTTTCAGTATGAGCATAATTGTATATTGTATTAATATAAATAAATTATTAAAACTAACATACGTGTTACAATAAATTCCAAAAAAAATCTTAAGAGATACCAATTAGAAATATAAATTTTCGTTTTATTTTCATAGAACTATAAGTAAATAACTAAACAGACATTATAAGGCTTAATATAAAATCATTAACCATTAAGAAATAGTTTTGGAAAGTTTCAAAGCGCCAGTTCAGAGACCTGCGAGTAGCGGCGATGGCGCACTTGGTGAGCATGGCAGTGTCGCCCTTATCACTCCTGCGCTTCCCCAATGTTTACTTGCAAATATCGCAGTTAGAAATTATAACTCCATAGCAACCGCAGAAATTGTTCAAACGTAATCTGGTTTGATGTGACTTTCTCATATAAATAGAAAAGTAATTGAACTTGTGCTATTAAATAACATTGATAAACATTGTATATCATTCAGAAAATAACAAAGTACAAGAAAAAAANAATTGAACTTGTGCTATTAAATAACATTGATAAACATTGTATATCATTCAGAAAATAACAAAGTACAAGAAAAAAAAAACACTTAGAATTAGCTGTTTTTAAGAGATAGGCAACCTAATTAAAACACAAAAGAGTACATAGTTTTCATCGTAAGTACCTTACTGTATTCGTCTGCGCTTTTTTGTGGTGTATTTTGGAGAGTATTTTGCATATATTTGTAATGTTCAATTGGCGGTGGAACAATTTTATATTGAGGGATACAACTTAAAACCAAAGTTAACGAAAGTACACACGAGATTTTCCAAAGGCTGCCGGAAACTGACGGGTGGAAATACATTGTATTAGGAGTATTTATTCAAGGGTGGGCAAACTCTCCATGTAATATAGCTTAGCTCCATCTGGAAAATGTACACAGAAATATTTTATTTTACATACATACTCTACTGCAAATACATGCATTTAGATGAAATCGGTAGCCAGGTTTATGAATTTTAATTGCTCCGTTTGACAGAGTGAAAGCAAAAAAAAATTCTGAACTTATTTTAAACATTTTCATTTTACTCTATGCATTTTATTTAACTTCTGGAGAAATAATGCTTTATTATTTTCAAATTGACAGCATTACTGGTTATTTCAGCTGCATATGCAAAAGGAAATGTTGTATTCTAAGTTTAGTTCATTAAATTTAAACACATTAATTGGTTTAGAATAAGCAAGTGAGAGACGGCAATGTGGTTGGAATTAAGATTTTTGTTTTATGTAGAAATTATAAAGTGCATGACTATAATAAAGTTGTTTGTGGGAGGATGTCAATGTTTTTTGTGCCTCACCCACAAAGTTTTTGGAGGGGGTACAACGTGCCCTTGTATACTACCATCGTTAGTTCAATTACTTCTTATGTTATTATTTTCATCTTTCTATTGTAATATCTGGCTTAAATTTATTCTACAGTGCTATGTATGTATTATTTTTATATAGGTTGACACAACTAATATATTTTTTTTTTTTAGGCGTATGCTGTTAAGTCACGATGTTCAGGATTTCCTACGACATACAAAAAGATAATTTATGACGTGTAAGAACAACTATTTTTTAATCCAATTACTTATACTTAGTGCAAAAATCGTTTATAAACACGTTATATTCGGGCTAAATAAAGTCGTGTTTTGCAATAATTTGAATCAGTTTCAAACCATATATTTCAGTGCATACAGTCTAAATTTTACAAAGTCAAAACATCTGCAAATAAAATAAATGCAGCATTTTGATACAAAAAATATACAGAATTTTAACGCGAAATCCATTAGGAGAACTGATCTAAAATCCCAGTTTGATATTCAAATATCCTCTTCGCCAATAAAAAAAAATCTATTTCAAAAACTGTATTTCTTCCCTTTCTTCTTCACACTCGCAACTCGCAAGGTTCCCGCGCATTATAAGGTTACGTCATAGCGATCGTGGAAACTAGGCAGCATAAGCCACTGCAGAGGAGGATATAGATTAAGTTAAGTGTTCACGAAGGTATCCATGGACTTTTCAAACAGCGGTCAGTTAAATGAAGAGAAGGATGGGGATAAATACCAAAAAGTGGAATAAGGAGGGCTGCAAGGTATGGTTTTAATACACAAGTGCTTACGAACACTTGTAAGAGAAAAATTGAGATCCTATTGGATGACGTGTATGCATAAACTGTTTCCAAGGTGGCAATTACTTCTAAAGTTCATTTTCGGCCAAACGTTTGAAAATGTTCTTATGTCACCTTTGAACGTGAGACAGTTTTATGGTATTTTTTGTACGACTATTGATTTATATTTCCCTAATTTTTCCTTATCGGTTTGTGTAGTTGTCGTGGGAGTTTATGAAAGACGTGGAGTAACAGAAGTTAAAATGGTATGGTATTTGTGCCTGCAGGTGGCGGTAAAAATAAGGTATTTTTAAAATTAAATCTCTTGGTTTTAGTGGTTGTAGCGCACAACAAACTTCGCTGAAGCCCCGGTTTTATTTCAACATAAGTCCCGTAACTAGTTCATACTTGATGAAGTATGGATTTGTGTACGATTCATGAATATCGAGGTTTAAATTTTCGTTAGAGAATTTAATTTATATAATTGGTTAAACATGCACATGATACATATACTTTGTGTAAACGGACACCATATTTTGAAATGAATTTAACAAGACATTTGCGTAGTTGAAATATGATTACAGTGTTTGCAACGTAAAAAGGCCTTTACGAATTATTGATAATACTTTTGATTTCAGAGTGACACTCGGTGATAACTAGACATCTTAGAGCTTAACAACGTATATTATTTCTGGTGACCTCGCAGACTTTGAAGGTATGTAAAAAATATCTTAATAACTGTAAAATGTAGTACCGCTCATTGAATCATTTACTAATTTTATAATATGATATCTCATATAAGCAATGGCCACATCATTAACTCTTCTTTCCTCTGAACAAGTAACGAAAATTGTTCAGTCCCAAATCAATAACGGTTGCCAGGGTTCACCGTTTTTCGTCATACCAGTGAAAATGTTCGTGTTTCTTATCGGGTCAAGTAACCAACTCAGAGCAAATTGCTCCGAGCAATTTCCTGATATAATATTACAAAGGGATTTGTTAGATGCTTATCGCATGGCTTTTATCGCCATGTCTCGCGATATTACCAGGTGCCAATGTTACGTAGGCCGCTACATTCAGCAAATTATTATNTCAGGGCCTGGAGGGGCATTAACTTTGACCGTATAAGCCGCCTTGTCTTTTACAGTGGCGGTACATGCGTCAAGTGCATACAGTTTATATTTTACAAATTCAAAACATCTGCAAATAAAATAAATGCAGCATTTTGATACAAAAAATATACAGAATTTTAACGCGAAATCCATTAGGAGAACTGATCTAAAATCCCAGTTTGATATTCAAATATCCTCTTCGCCAATAAAAAAAAATCTATTTCAAACGCTGTATTTCTTCCCTTACTTCTCCACACTCGCAACTCGCAAGGTTCCCGCGCATTACAATGTTACGTCATAGCGATCGTGGAAACTAGGTAGTATAAGCCACTGTAAAAGAGAATATAGATTAAGTAAAGGGATCACAAAGGTATTCATTGCCTTTCAAACAGCGGTCAGTTAAAGGAAGCCAAATATGAGGATAGATACCCAAAATTGTAATAAGGATGTAATAAGGGGTGTAAGATATGGTTTTAATACACAAGTGCTTACGAACACTTGTAAGAGAAAAATTGAGATCCTATTGGTTGACGTGTATGCATAAACTGTTTCCAAGGTGGCAATTACTTCTAAAGTTCATTTTCGGTCAAACGTTTGAAAATGTTCTTATGTCACCTTTGAAAGTGAGACAGTTTTATGGTATTTTTTGTACGACTATTGATTTATATTTCCCTAATTTTTCCTTATCGGTTTGTGTAGTTGTCGTGGGAGTTTATGAAAGACGTGGAGTAACAGAAGTTCAAATGGTATAGTATTTGTGCCTGCAGGTGGCGGTAAAAATAATACGTATTTTTAAAATTAAATCTTCCGGCTATAGTGGTTGTAGCACGCAACAAACTTCGCTGAAGCCCCGGTTTTATTTCAACACCATCTTTTGAAATGAATTTAACAAGAAATTTGCGGAATTGAAATGTGATTACAGTGTTTGCAACGTAAAAAGGCCTTTACGAATTATTGATAATACTTTCGATTTCAGGGTGACACTCGGTGATAACTAGACATCTTAGAGCTTAACATCGAATATTATTTCTGGCGACTTCGCCGACTTTGAAGGTATTAAAAAATTATCTTAATAACTGTAAAATGTAGTACTACACATTGAATCATTTACTAATTTTATAATATGATATCTCATATAAGCAATGGTGACATCATTAACTCTTCTTCCCTCTGAACAAGTAACGAAAATTTTTCAGTCCCAAATCAATAACGATTGCCAGGGTTCACCGTTCTCAGTCATACCAGTGAAAATGTTCGTGTTTCTTATCGGGTCGAGTAACCGATTCAGAACAAATTACCCCAAGCAATTTCGTGATATTATATTACAAAGGGATTTGTTATATGCTTATAGCATGGCTTTTATCGCCACGCCTCGCGATATTACCAGGTGCCAATGTTACGTAGGCCACCATATTCAGCAAATTATTATACCTCGCCCTCCAACACGGAACCTAAACGGCAACGGTGTTTGAAGCGTTCGTGTTTCGGAAACCTGTGGGTGCAGGCCTATCCTTAGTGCTGCGCTGTGTAGCGGGAGTGACGAAGTGGCTCAGATTGGCGGGTTGGCCCCGCCATCATTTGAATATCAGTCGTTATTTGGCAGCTCTGATATCGCCCATCCTTTCTGCTTTACGCACGGAGAAAAATATTTTGTAGAGAGGTCACACTGCCACACATTGTTTTGTAGTTACTAAAAATTAATTTTGTACTGGCCACAAAAATTTGGCGGTGAGAAGTAAATAATTTAGTGTTCACCACAAATATTATTTGGCAAGGTTAATACTAACAAAACGTTTTAGGGCTGCCACAAAATATTTTTTTTTAGTGGATACTATGACGCATTTACCAAAAATATAAAGATATCCATCATCTTCCGAAAACCATTATTACTCTTGCGCTGTATATATATTATATATATATATGTATGTATTGCCTAGCTGATCAATAATTTATTTTCTAACCTGAAACTTCCATGAAATTGCACGTATTAGACGTCAAGAAATGGTTGTGCATTTTTTAAAAGCCAACACACAATCCAACTTATATGTAGTTACAAAGATAGGGTAATTTAATAATTCAGGAATGCCGTTGTGGAGATTTCAATTTGAGATCGACAGCCACCGCCAACAAAAGACGGTTTCTTTGTTTCCTATTGGTAAATTATTTTCTCGAATTCTGGTCTCAAAATCGACCACTGTTCCGTATCATATTCCAGCGTCTGAATTTATCTCTTAATTAAATAATCATGTTCGTCTATCTGGAGCTACATTCATTCCGTCTGTAAGACACGAAAGAAAGAATGCGCTTAGTTCAAAAGTGGTTCGTTGTCAAATGCCCCATCGCCTAATTTTTTAAGGTAATCAAATTACGTGCAATTTTTCCAATGGTTATTATGGAACTTTGGGCGGTAACTCGGCTGGTTTATCGCTTGGTGCTAAGAATAATTGAGTGAAATGAAAGGGGGGAAAATGCATTTCTAGATATGATCCATCGGTGGCATTTTCTAGAACTTCGAAGACTTTGTTTTAGCTTGTGTATGACTTGTGTTTCGATGTCATCCTTGAAAGTAGACAGGCACCATAATGTTTTTGAGAAACATTGCAAGGAATTCCTTCGCTTATGTCACAACGCCATATCAACAATGCGTGATATTCACAAAATACTTCGAAATATTCAGTAGCTTATTTTAATGCTTGCAGAATTCAATATTTCTCTTTAAAGTGGCCACATTCATAGACACAATATTTCAAACCCTTCCCTCACTTTTGTTTGACATTTTCTAAATATATTATACTATCGGCTATAACATTTCACAAATCACTCCACGAAACGGTCTGCATATGATGTGGTCGTTCATCAAAGCACATTATCCTCAAAATACCTCTTGTAGGCAACATGTCAACTGCCGAGTCGGGAAACGGTATCAATTGTAACCAACCCCCTCGTCACAGAGTAGAGTTGCGTCAAGCAATGCTACCTGAACACCGTAAATACTGAGGTGGTGATAAAGGCAGCATACTAACATGACACGGGAAGAAAACAACGCACGAATAATGACGGAGAAAATTTAACAACACAATACAAAAACGATAATTGCAAATGTTTTGGGGAAAAAATGGTTAAGAAGTGTTTATTAATACACCAGCATCACACTTTATTCAGACTTGCTTAATTTTTAATAATAGCCACGGTAAATAATTTAAAAAGCAAGATTTTTTTAACTAAATTACATAAAACAGGCCAATTTCTTACTGATCAGTTCTCGGGACGTAGGTCAGCGGCTGAAATAAACGAATTTATTTTTAAAAATATATATTCTTTTTTACCTTTGTGTTTCCTAAAAGTATTAATTAACTGTACTGGCGCCATAAACAGGTTCTTAAAATTATAGTTTCTTATTTGTCCCAGTTTACCTATATTATATGTTGTATTGTATGTATGTATGTATTTATTGTATGTATTTTGTACCAGTATTTTGTAGTTGGGTTTTGGATTTGTTGATTTAATTAAAATATTGTTGTCTACAAATGAACAAAAGCTGTATGTTTGTGATGTAAATATCTTGCAACTTAAAATTCAAATGCTAGTGAATGTTCTTGGGCAGTTTTAAATGTCTCGATGAAGTACAAGATTTATCGCAAAAGAATTACTGTGACGTTACAATGCGTGCTACAAGACAAGTGTGATCACGTAAAGTTGTCATTTCATCCTTATCGATAATATTTCTGACTGTTTTCAACTTAAATATGCACGGATCAAAATACTATATTAGCAAATTCTATTTAGTTTGAGTTAAATCGTTACAAAAACAACATATTCTTGTTCTAATAATATTGCATGATTTTTTTTATGCTATAAAATTTATTTCTCGAAATTAAAATATTTTTGTGACAAAATGGTAAATTTTAATGACGAAATCAGATCATTTTATTTGCCATAAAAGCGAGGCCTCATCAATGATGCATCATTCCTGGCAACAAGCTTTCCCGTTATCTTATGAAATTTGTGAGCTCCACCCCTTCTGTAAAAATAACGCCACATTATTTTATAGTGTTAGAGAAATGCTCACACGCAACCAATAAGGGGTTTTAAAAGAAGTTATTTACACTGATGTTGTTTGTGTTATAACTTAAGACCCTCTCATATCTAATTACTATCATACTTTGTGCATTCCGATAGAGGAAACTTATCGGGGATGAGCTGGTTTGTGCAAAACCAGCAGATTTTCCCAGCAGGCAGCAGTGGGCTGACATCACTGGCCAAGCCATCTGTTAGGATAACTGTAAAATACATTCAGTCAACTGCTCTACTTTGTAAATATTGTTAAAGACTGTTCACAGTAGAGTGAGCACTTTTGAGGTCCTAGTTACTTTTTTCTTCCAGCCAATTTTTATCCTTTAACCACCTTTTTAAATAAATATTTCAATGTAAGTAATAAACACAGTGTGTATATTCTACCTTACTTGGAAGAATGCTTGGAAGAATTTCTAATGCTATTTCGAAATGAAATACTTTCAAAAGTGTTCACATTACCGTGAACAGCCTATATAAACTATATATAGTACATATTATTATATATTACGCCATTTGTCATGATTATTAATATTTACAGTGTTTAGTTTAAAGATAATTTGGTAATGTATTTACCTGGAAATCATATGTATTTTACTGCAAGCCTTATCATTCATTACATACTATCTGGAGATTCACTTCATTCATTATCTCAGAATATTGTTAACGCTCACTTACACTCTTTATAAACTAAAAAATAAAGACAAAATGCTGAATAAATACGTTTTTTTAAATCCCATTACACGAGATCATGTACAAAATTTACTTTATATTCGCGTGACTTTTTTTTGTAAGTTTATGTGCTTTATTGTTAACTGTGTTGCAGTGTGGTTCGTTACTTGCGTGCGTATGAACGCACGTTATTGTTATAACGTGAGATGCTCAAACTTTGTATCTCGGACTGTACAGCGAATGTTTTCCGTCCCGCTCGTACACGGCCGGCGCGCGAAGGTTGTCGCACGGCCATTGACCTGTCTGTGCTCGACACCCCTCAAGACAAGACTAGGGAGCTCGCTCGCCCAGATAACTGCCTTCCACTGTACCTCTCGCAACTTCTCACATGCATAAACAATGAGCTNCACGTCTTAGACGTCAAGAAATGGTTCTGCATTTTTTTTTTTAAGCCAACACACAATCCACCTTATATGAAGTGAAAAAAATAGGGTAATTTACTAATTCAGGAATGCCGTTGCGGAGATTTCAATTTGAGATCGACAGTCACCGCCAACAAAAGACGGTTTCTTTGTTTCCTATTGGTAAATTATTTTCTCGAATTCTGGTTTCAAAATCGACCACTGATCCGTATCATATTCCAGCGTCTCAATTTATCTCTTAATTAAATAATTATGTTCGTCTATCTGGAGGTACATATATTCCGTCTGTAAGACATGAAAGAAAGAATGCGCAACGTTCAAAAGTGGTTGGTTGTCAAATGTCCTATGACCTTATTTTTTAAGGTGATCAAATTACGTGCAATCTTTCCACTGGTTATTATGGAACTTTGGGCGGTAACTCGGTTGGTATATCGCTTGGTGCTAAGAATAATTGAGTGAAATGAAAGGGAGGGAAATGCATTTCTAGATATGATTCATCGGTGGCATTTTCGAGAACTTCGAAGACTTTGTTTTAGCTTGTGTATGAATTGTGTTTCGATGTCATCCTTGAAAGTAGACAGGCACCATAATGTTTTTGAGAAACATTGCAAGGAATTCCTTTGCTTATGTCACAACGCCATATCAACAATGCGTGATATTCACAAAATACTTCGAAATATTCAGTAGCTTATTTTAATGCTTGAAGAATTCAATATTTCTCTTTAAAGTGGCCACATTCATAGACACAATATTTCAAACCCTTCCCTCACTTTTGTTTGACATTGTCTAAATATAATATACTATCGGCTAGAATATTTCACAAATCACTCCACGAAACGGTCTACATATGATGTTTGTCGTTCATCAAAGCACATTATCCTCAAAATACCGCTTGTAGGCAACATGTCAACTGCCGACTCGGGAAACGGGATCAATTGTAACCAACCCCCTCGTCACAGAGTAGAGTTGCGTCAGGCAATGCTACCCGAACACCGTAAATACTGGGGTGGTGATAAAGGCAGCATACTAACATGACAAGGGAAGAAAACAACGCACGAATAATGACGGAGAAAATTTAACAGCACAATACAACAACGATAATTGCAAATGTTTTGGGGAAAAAATGGTTAAGAAGTGTTTATTAACACACCAGCATTACACTTTATTCAGACTTGCTTAATTTTTAATAATAGCCACGGTAAATAATTTAAAAAGCAAGATGTTTTTTAACTAAATTACATAAAACAGGCCAATTTCTTACTGATCAGTTCTCGGGACGTAGGTCAGCTGCTGAAATAAATGAATTTATCCCTAAAAATATATATTCTGTTTTACCTTTGTGTGTTTCCTAAAAGTATTAATTAACTGTACTGGCACCATAAACAGGCTCTTAAAATTATTGTTTCTTATTTGTCCCAGTTTACCTATATTGTATGTTGTATTGTATGTATTTTGTACCAGTATTTTGTAGTTGGGTTTTGGATTTGTTGATTTGATTAAAATATTGTTGTCTACAAATGAACAAAAGCTGTATGTTTGTGATGTAAATATCTTGCAACTCAAAACTCAAATGCTAGTGAATGTTCTTGGGCAGTTTTAAATGTCTCGATGAAGTGCAAGATTTATCGCACAATAATTACTGTGACGCGACAATGTGTGCTACAAGACAAGTGTGCTCTCGTAAATTTGCCCTTTCATCCTTATCGATAATATTTCTGACTGTTTTCAACTTAAATATGCACGGATCAAAATAATATATTAGCAAATTCTATTTAGTTTGAGTTAAATCGTTACAAAAACAACATATTCATCTTCTAATAATATTGCATGAATTTTTTTATGCTATAAAATTTATTTCTCGAAATTAAAATATTTTTTTGACAAAATGGTAAATTTTAATTACGAAATCAGATCATTTTATTTGCCATAAAAGTGGGGCCTCATCAATGATGCATCCTTCCTGGCAAAAAGCTTGCCCGTTATCTTATGAAATTTGTGAGCTCCACCCCTTCTGTAAAAATAACGCCACATTATTTTATAGTGTTAGAGAAATGCTCATACGCGACCAATAAGGGGTTTTAAAAGAAGTTATTTACACTGCTGTTGTTTTTGTAATAACTTAAGACTCTCTCATTTCTATTTACTATCATACTTTGTGCATTCCGATAGAGGAAACTTATCGGGGATGAGCTGGTTTGTGCAAAACCAGCAGATTTTCCCAGCAGGCACCAGAGGGCTGACGTCACTGGACAAGCCATCTGTTAGGATAACTGTAAAATACATTCAGTCAACTGCTCTACTTTGTAAATATTTTTTAAGACTGTTCACAGTAAAGTGAGCACTTTTGAGGTCTTAGTTACTTTTTTCTTCCAGCCAATTTTTATCCTTTAACCGCCTTTTTAAATAAATATTGCAATGTAAGTAATAAACACAGTGTGTATATTCTACCTTACTTGGAAGAATGCTTGGAAGAATTTCTAATGCTATTTCGAAATTAAATACTTTTAAAAGTGTTCACATTACCGTGAACCGCCTATATCAACTATATATAGTACATATTTTTATATATTATGCCATTTGTCATGGTTATTAATATTTACAGTGTTTAGTTTATAGATAATTTGGTAATGTATTTACCTGGAAATCATATGTATTTTACTGCAAGCCTTATCATTCATTACATACTATCTGGAGATTCACTTCATTCATTATCTCAGAATATTGTTAACGCCCACGTACACTCTTTATAAACTAAAAAATAAAGACAAAATGCTGAATAAATACTTTTGTTAAATCCCATTACACGAGTCCGTGTACAAAATCTACTTTATATTCGCGTGACTTTCTTTTGTAAGTTTATGAGNTCCCATTACACGAGATCATGTACAAAATTTACTTTATATTCGCGTGACTTTTTTTTGTAAGTTTATGTGCTTTATTGTTAACTGTGTTGCAGTGTGGTTCGTTACTTGCGTGCGTATGAACGCACGTTATTTTTATAACGTGAGATGCTCAAACTTTGTGTCTCGGACTGTGCAGCGAATGTTTTCCGTCCCGCTCGTACACGGCCGGCGCGCGAAGGTTGTCGCACGGCCATTGACCTGTCTGTGCTCGACACCCCTCAAGACAGGGCTAGGGAGCTCGCTCGCCCAGATAACTGCCTTCCACTGTACCTCTCGCAACTTCTCACATGCCAGTTTCCACAAAGAAGATCATGCATAAACAATGAGCTCGGAATTCGAACAAAGGAGTTGGTTAATACTTCACCAGCGTTTCGCACTCGCGCGCGAGAAGACGAGCTTGAAACACGGAAAGCGTCCGTTAAGGTATGCTAGCTCGGCCTGTAGAATAAGTCACATTTCAGTCACTCTACGCTCCGCCAAAGCGAAATTACAGTAAATGTTTGTTTTGCATGACGTAGTCAACTGACAATAACTTCTAACGTTACTATTTTCAAGTAACTTTCTTTTATCCACGCGGTTTAGTTCACATTCGGAAGTTCGTAAGTTCGAGTACGTCCTAGGACTGATTTCTAGCCTCATTACAGACTAACGATGCGGTAGTTCCTAAAATAACAACGCGTTAATGCTCCAAAAAAGATGTGTGTTTTACTGTTATCATTATTCTGTTGTCGGCCGGCACGAAATAATTAAAGTAAATTTAAAAAAGACAATGAATGTTCAGGATTACATTATAGGGTATAAATACAGACCTAACAATGTGAGAGACGATATTTTAACACGCCCGCACAACAAAGTTGTTCCTTACAAATTTTTAGAAGCACCAACCTACATTTATTATACACAGATTTACTTTCTAAAGGTAAAGGTCGTGGTATCCAAATGCAGATGCAAAACACGTCAATAACAAATAAATGACACAAGACCCTCACCTTGTCTTATGTGTGTTAATGAAGAACGAATTTTTTTAATATAAATTACCTACTTTTATATCTCATATAAATGTAGTGATATTATAGTGAGCCCAAACCCTGAGCCGGAACCCATTCCCATCCTTCCTCTCGACTACACCACATTCTTCCCATTTCAGATCTCCGCCATTCAAAAACCGTACGATGAGATATACTTTCACAAATTTAAATATTTTGGGGACCAGTTTATACCGAGACACCATTTGCAAACTAAATAAGATACGCTTTTAAAAAAATATATGGAACTGATTTTTTTTATCCTTTGGTAATTTTTAAGTTTTTTCCGGATCTCGTGGAAGATGCTCCATTTACAATGCACCGTCTTGTGTAGTACCGACGTGATGGAGCTCCGGCACATTTCGTCTGCCGAGTTCGCAAACATCTCAGTCAAATCATCGGCAGCATCTGGATCAGTAGCGTGACCTCCTCGAGTTACCCTTACCTCTACTTTTTAGTTTCTTAAGAGATTATACAAGTTTATCCATATTTCATATTCCCCTACGCTAAAATGCAATATATGCGTAACTGCCTGTTATTTTCTATGCACTCAGCTATATGAGCAATACTTTGCGTATTCTTTCCAGAAATCCAAAACTTTTCATCGGTACACTTTTTCGCACAATTTTGTCACCGTTATTTTCCCACCTCGCACCAAAATATATTCCTGCCATATACAATGGGGCTGTGAGAAAGAAATTTCAATTTTTTGTTTCAGTTATCTCAGGAAAAAACAAATACGGTAAAGTTATTTTCACTAAACGTCTTGCCCTCGCGAACTTTATTTAAAATTTTCTATATCAGCACATACACGCGTGCGTGCGTGCACACACATTGCCTCCTTGCACTCGTCACATCCTGGCCATTCCACACATCCTGACAACAAATACCTACCATTCGAAAGTGTCACAGATTTCAGTATCCATTTTTGTGCACGCCGTCTGCTACACATCGCAATTAATATTCATGACTTACTTGTGCTTTCTTTTTCTTGTTATCCCGCTGCCACCCACCCTTAAAGAGTAATTGTTTTCCGTTTAGGAATCATCTGAACTGCAGCCACCATATTTTGCAAGTGCTTTACACTTTTTGGCCACTTCCCTTTTCACCCCGGAGATACGCCATCCCTTCTTCCCACGCGCCTTTCTAACCAATGATCCAACCCCTTTTGTCTTCCTTGACCTTTGCTATTCCCAAATCGTTTAACCATTTATTTTCCAGGATGGCTCTTCCGTTTCCTCTCATTGTAAATACTTGTGTGTGTTCTGTACCATTTTCGGAACATTTATTTAAGCTGGAGTTCATATTTGTCGCATTCCTCACCTTTCTCGATAGCTTCCATTTCTACATTAAAAGAAATTATTCACAAATAAACACACTGGTGTATATTTGTTGTAAGGAAGCGTGATTGTAATGTTGTCCCAAATGAAAGTATTTCTATATTTGCTCAGGAAATATTCAAATGCGAAGGGAGTTCCCAACTTCTTATAACAGCGACGCTAAGTATGTCTAAATTTTCATGCTGATATGTACAAAATTTTTCATATGATGTAGGTTACAAACTGACTTTATAGTTTAATAAATATAATACAATTATTTTACAGTGCATGAATAGTATACCCCTTTATCGCTCTCGCGTTAATTTAATGTGCAAGTTCACACTGCATTTGGGGGTTTTTCCTTAGACTGCTCGCAACCGTTGAAAAAGTTCCCTAGGCAAAATTGTGTATACTTCCCATAAAATCAAACAGGTGTATTTTTTGTCACGCCACTTTTCAAACTGCGGAGATCTGTATTCAGACTCTAACAAAAGAAGTGGCAATAACAAACAACAGAAATTTCAAAAGAAACACGTTCCTGTAAATTAAGAATTATAATGGGCTTGGTAAGAAACAATAAACAACCATAATTTTATTGAGAAATTTTGTAACAAACAACGGGGAAATGAAGTGAATTTTGTCAAGTTTAAACATGTTTGGGTGGTCGAGATCAGGATGAAATTTTGTCAAACAATTAATCTTCACAACGAGGTGAATTACATGATGTACATTAACCGGCAACGTATGGTTTCATAACTATAGCACAACCACTACAAAATCTTTGGGCCTATATTTTCAGAGACTCTTCTTGTGGTTCTTGGGGAACAAAGTAAACATTACGAAACATATTTGATTATACAAGTATCAACCACGCCACTGAAAACTATTTGGTTTTACTTTTCAGCAACCACACAAAAGCGTTTTTGGAATTTCAAGACTTTCGTTAAGTTGTCAAGAAAAATACTTAAAATGTAATTTTTCACATCGCAAAAAAAATTGCATATTTTTTTTTAAAGTATAGCTTTCTCGAATTGTAACTCATTGGTAGAATGATTGGTTCAATTGCATGTTACGAATCAAAGTTATAAACAGCATCCCTATTGTTTCATTTGTAGAATTGGTGTTACTAAATATTACCACGTATTTGTGGGTATATTTTGTAAAAATTTTGTGGATGCATAAACAAAACTCGGGGTTCTCTCTAAAATGATTTTAAATTTCATAGCGAAATTATTTAGTTCGTATGCATGCATGTTTATATAATATACTGGAGTATTAAAAATTAAATATTTTTAACACATACAATTACCTATTGTAAATGCAGTTTGTACGAAAAGCATTTGAGGATGAGCCGAGCAAGACAGGCATCGCGGTTGGGTGGGTATTTCATGTATAGGACGACCTCGTTGGTCGGAAAACTGAGACGCTACACGACCACGAGATTTCTGATTCGGGTCTTACGTCTGCTTGTCTGTTCTAGACGTCGATTACATTCAGGGAAGTGCAGAATGTAATTCGTTCCCCGATTAACCTATCGGCATAAAGCGAGGACGCAAAGATAAGACGTAATCACAAAAATCTATTTACGGTAAAATTTCAAGTGGGCGTTCCAAAGGATGGAATTGGGCAGTTAACCAGCTTAATGACGTCTTACAACCAGATTAGAGCCCAGAGCGTTTAAGTGCCATAAAAAGGAATGTATGGTTGTTCTATACCCTGAAAGACCATTCGTGGTTAGTTACCAATTTTCTGAAGCCCTGCTGAAGTTCTACTTGCAGGATATTGCTCCGCCTCATACAAACAAAGCTTAGCCAAATCTAGGGAATTACGCCAAATGGACAACGCACCGCATTCGTGTGCACTCGTATAAAAACTATTTCTTAATAGGCATTACCAACACACCTGTTTTCTCACTGTTTTTATTTTCATTAACTTATAACTAAAAATTGTAATTTATCTATATATAATATAAAAAATAATNGAATAAGTCACATTTCAGTCACTCTACGCTCCGCCAAAGCGAAATTACAGTAAATGTTTGTTTTGCATGACGTAGCCAACTGACAATAACTTCTAACGTTACTATTTACAAGTAACTTTCTTTTATCCACGCGGTTTAATTCACATTCGGATGGTCGTAAGTTCGAGTACGTCCTAGGACTGATTTCTAGCCTCATTACAGACTAACGACGCTGTAGTTCCTAAAAGAACAACGCGTTAATGCTCCAAAAAAGATGCGTGTTTTCCTGCTATCATTATTGTGTTGTCGGCCGGCACGAAATAATTAAAGTAAATTTAAAAAAGACAATGAATGATCAGGATTGCATTATAGGGTATAAATACAGACCTAACAATGTGAGAGATGACATTTTAACACGCCCGCACTACAAAGTTGTTCCTTATAAATTTTTAGAAGCACCAACCTGCATTTATTATACATAGATTTACCTTCTAAAGGTAAAGATAGTGGTATCCAAACGCAGATGCAAAACACGTCAATAACAAATAAATGACACAAGACCCTCACCTTGTCTTATGTGTGTTAATGAAGAACGAATTTTTTTTATATAAATTACCTACTTTTATATCCCATATAAATGTAGTGATATTATAGTGAGCCCAAACCCTGAGCCGGAACCCATTCCCATCCTTCCTCTCGACTACACCACATTCTTCCCATTTCAGATCTCCGCCATTCAAAAACCGTACGATGAGATATAATTTCACAAATGTAAATATTTTGGGGACCGGTTTATACCGAGACACCATTTGCAAACTAAATAAGATACGCTTTTAAAAAAATATATGGAACTGATTTTTTTTATCCTTTGGTAATTTTTAAGTTTTTTCCGGATCTCGTGGAAGATGCTCCATTTACAATACACCGTCTTGTGTAGTACCGACGTGATGGAGCTCCGGCACATTTCGTCTGCCGAGTTCGCAAACATCTCAGTCAAATCATCGGCAGCATCTGGATCAGTAGCGTGACCTCCTCGAGTTACCCTTACCTCTACTTTTTAGTTTCTTAAGAGATTATACAAGTTTATCCATATTTCATATTCCCCTACGCTAAAATGCAATATATGCGTAACTGCCTGTTATTTTCTATGCACTCAGCTATATGAGCAATACTTTGCGTATTCTTTCCAGAAATCTAAAACTTTTCATTGGTACACTTTTTCGCACAATTTTGTCACCGTTATTTTCCCACCTCGCACCAAAATATCTTCCTGCCATATACAATGGGGCTGTGAGAAAGAAATTTCAATTTTTTGTTTCAGTTATCTCAGGAAAAAACAAATACGGTAAAGTTATTTTCACTAAACGTCTTGCCCTCGCGAACTTTATTTAAAATTTTCTATATCAGCACATACACGCGTGCGTGCGTGCACACACATTGCCTCCTTGCACTCGTCACATCCTGGCCATTCCACACATCCTGACAACAAATACCTACCATTCGAAAGTGTCACAGATTTCAGTATCCATTTTTGTGCACGCCGTCTGCTGCACATCGCAATTAATATTCATGACTTACTTGTGCTTTCTTTTTCCTGTTAACCCGCTGCCGCCCACGCTTAAAGAGTAATTGTTTTCCGTTTAGGAATCATCTGAACTGCAGCCACCATATTTTTCAAGTGCTTTACACTTTTTGGCCACTTCCCTTTTCACCCCGGACATACGCCATCCCTTCTTCCCACGCGCCTTTCTAACCAATGATCCAACCCCTTTTGTCTTTCTTGCCCTTTGCTATTCCCAAATCGTTTAACCATTTATTTTCCAGGATGGCTCTTCCGTTTCCTCTCAATTTAAATACTTGTGTGTGTTCTGTACCATTTTCGGAACATTTATTTAAGCTGGAGTTCATATTTGTCACATTCNCATTTATTTAAGCTGGAGTTCATATTTGTCGCATTCCTCACCTTTCTCGATAGCTTCCATTTCTACATTAAAAGAAATTATTCACAAATAAACACACTGGTGTATATTTGTTGTAAGGAAGCGTGATTGTAATGTTGCTCCCACACCCCCATGAAAGTATTTCCATATTTGCTCAGGAAATATTCAAATGCGAAGGGAGTTTCTAACTTCTTATAACAGCGACGCTAAGTATGTCTAAATTTTCATGCTGATATGTAGAAAATTTTTCATATGATGTAGGTTACAAACTGACTTTATAGTTTAATAAATATAATACAATTATTTTACAGTGCATGAATAGTATACCCCTTTATCGCTCTCGCGTTAATTTAATGTGCAAGTTCACACTGCATTTGGGGGTTTTTCCTTAGACTGCTCGCAACCGTTGAAAAAGTTCCCTAGGCAAAATTGTGTATACTTCCCATAAAATCAAACAGGTGTATTTTTTGTCACGCCACTTTTCAAACTGCGGAGATCTGTATTCAGGCTCTAACAAAAGAAGTGGCAATAACAAACAACAGAAATTTCAAAAGAAAGCACGTTCCTGTAAATTAAGAATTATAATGGGCTTGGTAAGAAACAATAAACAACCATAATTTTATTGAGAAATTTTGTAAGAAACAACGGGGAAATGAAGTGAATTTTGTCAAGTTTAAACATGTTTGGGTGGTCGAGATCAGGATGAAATTTTGTCAAACAATTAATCTTCACAACGAGGTGAATTACATGATGTACATTAACCGGCAACGTATGGTTTCATAACTATAGCACAACCACTACAAAATCTTTGGGCCTATATTTTCAGAGACTCTTCTTGTGGTTCTTGGGGAACAAAGTAAACATTACGAAACATATTTGATTATACAAGTATCAACCACGCCACTGAAAACTATTTGGTTTTACTTTTCAGCAACCACACAAAAGCGTTTTTGGAATTTCAAGACTTTCGTTAAGTTGTCAATAAAAACACTTAAAATGTAATTTTTCACATCGCAAAAAAAATTGCATATTTTTTTTAAAAGTATAGCTTTCTCGAATTGTAACTCATTGGTAGAATGATTGGTTCAATTGCATGTTACGAATATTCTTTTTTAAATTCACTGAGCATTACAACGCTAACGAAAACTTTGCGAAAAATAAATAAATCTACGTCACGAATCAAAGTTATAAACAGCATCCCTATTGTTTCATTTGTAGAATTGGTGTTACTAAATATTACCACGTATTTGTGGGTATATTTTGTAAAAATTTTGTGGGTGCATAAACAAAACTCGGGGTTCTCTCTCAAATGATTTTAAATTCCATAGCGAAATTATTTAGTTCGTATGAATGCATGTTTATATAATATACTGGAGTATTAAAAATTAAATATTTTTAACACATACAATTACCTATTGTAAATGCAGTTTGTACGAAAAGCATTTGAGGATGAGCCGAGCAAGACAGGCATCGCGGTTGGGTGGGTATTTCATGTATAGGACGACCTCGTTGGTCGGAAAACTGAGACGCTACACGACCACGAGATTTCTGATTCGGGTCTTACGTCTGCTTGTCTGTTCTAGACGTCGATTACATTCAGGGAAGTGCAGAATGTAATTCGTTCCCCGATTAACCTATCGGCATAAAGCGAGGACGCAAAGATAAGACGTAATCACAAAAATCTATTTACGGTAAAATTTCAAGTGGGCGTTCCAAAGGATGGAATTGGGCAGTTAACCAGCTTAATGACGTCTTACAACCAGATTAGAGCCCAGAGCGTTTAAGTGCCATAAAAAGGAATGTATGGTTGTTCTATACCCTGAAAGACCATTCGTGGTTAGTTACCAATTTTCTGAAGCCCTGCTGAAGTTCTACTTGCAGGATATTGCTCCGCCTCATACAAACAAAGCTTAGCCAAATCTAGGGAATTACGCCAAATGGACAACGCACCGCATTCGTGTGCACTCGTATAAAAACTATTTCTTAATAAGCGTTACCAACACACACGTTTTCTCACTGTTTTTATTTTCATTAACTTATAACTAAAAATTGTAATTTATCTATATATAATATAAAAAATAATNGTTTTCTCACTGTTTTTATTTTCATTAACTTATAACTAAAAATTGTAATTTATCTATATATAATATAAAAAATAATTTAATCTGAAATAAGGTAGGGTAATTTTATGTTATTTTATGGTAACACAAGAAGTATAAAACTCTTGTGATACATGACATATTTAGGAAAGATCCAAACACGTCCTATCTGGGATGATTTTCCAAAGGTTTGATCCAAATGTGTGAATAAACCGCGGATAAACTACGGGAAGTTTACGAGCGCCACGCTGCTCCAGTGGTGTGCGGCGGGTTGCCTGGTCTCGTGCCGCAGGCGGAGCGAACTCCCTTGCCCGTGTCCGGGGATAGCGGGCCCTTCCTTGCAGCCCCTCCGCCCAACCCATCGTCCACTTAATTAGGTTACTCTCTTCCTTCAGTTTCATCGACCCATGTAATCCGTGACATCGGTTCCGCTTTCAATCCGTTAATCTCGACATGCTGTTTCTTCCCGTTCCGTTTCCTGCCGTTGGGAGGGTCGGGCGAGGATAAAAACTAATAATTCTCCAGATCTGTGGTCGTTAACTAGTTCCAAGGAACAGCACTCGAATCCTGGGAGCATGGCATTCCTGAAATTACCATAGTCGCTATTTATTGATATCCTTAGGTCTTAAAAACATGCGAAAAGTTAGAAGATTCCGAACGTAGAACTAGCAAGCAGAGACAAACAGCCGGAACTAATAACTTTTTTTTAATTGCCACTTTCTCTTCTCTCAGTTTTTGAAGAGAGGGGGAGATGGCTAATTACAACTGCAATTTTCTCCCCAGATTCCCCTTTAACCTCCTACCCCACACGTTCCCCCCTCCACTAAACCTCAAGTTTGTGTTTATAAATAGAGATTTCTGTTTCAAGAACGATACGAATTAATTTTCATATGACATGACACGACTGTTTCATTATAACATGTCCGTTCTGAAGTGGCGAAGTTTAAATAATTCGTTATGAGGTTCTAAATGTTCTGCGTCAAGTGCTGTTATCTTGTAGCGAGGAATAATTCCCTGGTACTATCCTTTTGTTAAAGATTTAAAAAATGTTGTCAATTTAAGATTATTCAGCTGCTTGTTGGACTCGGAATATGCTCAGAGCATTAGCACATGAATTAATGACTCAATTGACAAGTAAGAACGAAAAAAAAACCATTAAGTAATAAAAAAAATTAGCGATGGGATCAGAAAATATTATTCTAGCATCTGAGCTGCTGACGTCGAAGAAAATATTCAAGTAATTATTGTAGTTGCAGTTGAGTAAACCTGGAGATGTAGCAGTACTTTTTGGTTTATGTACTGATTTTAGGGAATTCACCTTCGCATACTATGGAGGAAAGTATACTGCGAGTTCTTTGAGAACTTGTTATTACCGGAACTTGCAGAACTGCGTAGCTTCGACTGAGGTTTGCACACAGACCACATAAATACTGATGTTTTAAAATGTCAGAATACTTCCCCTGATAGATTTTAATGCAACTGGGGCAATGCAGACGTTAACACTATACGGGTTTCTTTTTTATGAAATCAAAACTATTTCAAAATTTTAAGCGTAAGCAGAAGTCGCGTCGCTCTTTTAGCCGCAGAAGGAAAATGTGGTAGAATGCGCGTGCAAGCAGCGCAGGAGCAATCTCCGTGTTCCAACATCAGAATGCTTTATCGCCAATAGCACTGTCAAAATCAACGTCCTTGGGATTTGAGGTTAGAACACTCTTTATGCAAGTAAGTGCTTTGAGATGCTTTTACACTTCCTCTAAACTAGTTTAAATGCTGTACTCATGTACAACCAAAAGATAAAAAACGAATAAACTATAATATCGACTTCCAACAAATACAGAAATGTCCCGAGTCCTTGGCTCACACAACAAACAAAACTGCCACAAAATCATAGCATACAAAGTGGCATAATAAAGAAATAATTACCCAAAAGGACCCTGTACAAATAATATGGTTGACCATACATGGCACGAAAGAGAGAGAATAAATAAAAAATATAAATACAAGACTTACTTGTATGATTAACCANAAATTACCCAAAAGAACTCTGTACAAATAAATATAAAACGAAGCGATATAACCTACACAATAGGAAGCGGTAATAAATTATCATGTTGGTTGACCATACATGGCACGAAAGAGAGAGAATAAATAAAAAATATAAATACAAGACTTACTTGTATGATTAACCAACATACAGGCCCATAGGAAAGCTCAATTATCTAGGAATATAAAACGTGACTTGTGGTTGTGTGGTAATTAAATATTTTCTTTAAATTTATTCATTATTTCTCTCAAAACAAAGAGGTCAACTAACAACTGTCATCTGAACAAATAATTACTTTCCATTAATTCAAAATAAATTTTTGGCAATTTAAATAACTATAAAAAATATAACGCAATGCAACATTAACAGTCCTCAAAAATGAAAGCCATGAAACTAGACCATAACTCAGTTTAAATCACATAATTCAGTGAAGTTAAACAAAACCTTAAAATAAATAAAAGTGCCTTTCGTGACAAAACAAAATTGACACCCTTTTCAAAATATAAATTATTCCAATTAATGAGGCTGGTGAGTGTTAAAATTAGGCCCCTGGGATGCATCCGTAACAACTAATGATGCTAATTACTGTTAAATTAAAAGTCGTTTTAACCATAAACTTTATACTAATCATATATTAAAATTAAACAAACAGTTCACATATATGATATCTTAACAATAAATAAGTACTTTTCTATTTTAGTTTGAAAACAGACAATACGAAGTCGCATAAGCGTAATAATAAAAAAAATTATTAATTTTGAAAAGCACGTTATTTTTAGACGGTCCCGTTGTAACTTAGCTGTATGACGACCGTCGAATTCACGGGAACAATGAACGGATATCCCGGCAGAGAAGAAGATTGCATAGTTCGCTGTCGAACAACCAGGATGGAGAAAATTAACTTCACTACGTCGCCACCAACAAAGAAAGGGGAAGCGACGTGGAGAAGGGTTCCCATGATGGAAATAGAACTGGCCAGCACGTGCAGAAATGTTAGGCCATAGCGTACAGTAAATCCCAGGCTGCCACTTGCAGTAACGATCAGCGTTCCACGTGCGCCCTCACTAAAACCTAATATAACCATGAAAAATTAGTGAGTGAAGATATGTAGTTGGTGCACGCACAAAGAGAGCGACCATTAAACTGGAGTGTTAANTAACCATGAAAAATTAGTGAGTGAAGATATGTAGTTGGTGCACGCACAAAGAGAGCGACCATTAAACTGGAGTGTTAAACTGTCTTCCCTCACCAAGGAGGGAAGACAGAAAATATCAAATTTACATGTTGGTGTAACTCGCCCAACAAACACCAACAAAAACACACACCACAAAAAAATATTTTAAAAAAACATTGAAGACTACATCGCTAACACATCAATGAAACTACTACATTTAAAAGAATGGAATCTCAAGTTTAGATATCGCAGGCTGTAATGAAGAGGAGAAATGTGCTGAAGCACACAGACGTGGGAGAACATAGCACGTGGACAAAGGAGTTTTTTTTTANGTAATGAAGAGGAGAAATGTGCTGAAGCACACAGACGTGGGAGAACATAGCACGTGGACAAAGGAGTTTTTTTTTAATGCGAAATCACGCGCCAAGCAGCAGGGATACGCCGAGAAAATTTGCAAGAACCGAAGCTGCAGGGNTTTTTTTTTAATGCGAAATCACGCGCCAAGCAGCAGGGATACGCCGAGAAAATTTGCAAGAACCGAAGCTGCAGGGATGATAATGGAAGGGGTAGCTTCAGACGGCGACTGAAAGAATTCGCAACGCAGGATTGCACATCCGGGTGGTAGAGAAACAATCTCTTCTGAAACACGAGTCTGCAGGCAAGACGGGATTAAAAACGTAGCTTTGAAAGTGCAGATGGAAAATGAATTGAAAACAAAGTTACGAGNGTCTGCAGGCAAGACGGGATTAAAAACGTAGCTTTGAAAGTGCAGATGGAAAATGAATTGAAAACAAAGTTACGAGAAAATACGTAAATGATAAAATATTGATAAACCAGTATTTAATAAATTGAAATACGTAAATAACACCTTGATAAATAAATAAATATAGTATTTACCATCAGTTATATCATAACACCGAACAAATAGTCATTATTAAATAAACCAATAAATCGCAGATACTCAAATCAATAATTAAAGCATCAATAATCGTATTAATTAAACACCAAAGGTATAAGACAATTAAATATTACTCGCAACCTTTTTTTTTTGCCAAATTAAGTACTGAAAAAAGGTTTCAAAATATTAGAAAATAGTACACTAGCAATGAAACAACAGTAAAATAGTCACAACGTATTTTAAAACGCCACAATACAACTATAATATATTCACGTTAATGAAAATATATTACATTCACATGAAAGAAGAGATCTGCTGAAAATTCAAATGTAAACAAACACGTGTTTGACTGTTTACCATGTGACTATGGCAGTTGTATTAGTGACATTCGAGTCAATGTTGAGGGCAAACACAGAAGACGAAAGCCAGTCTCGCTGACATCGCACGCTGAATGCAAGACAATCTTAACGAAGGCTATAGGTTTCCCGTGGTGGTGTAGTGGTTAGACTACTCGCCTCCCTTCCTAGGCCGGCGAAATGAGACGTTACTGTGAATCCAAATTTTCCGCTCCCGTTCTCAGGGCACGATTGAGATGAAGTTGGTGTACAGAATGATCCTCAATTACAGGAACAAACTTTGCGAGATCATTCACGATGAAAAATGACGTAAAAAATATTATATGACCTATGACATTAACATTATTAAGAGATCGGCAAGCCTTTCAAAGTCGGGGATTAAAATTGGTTATTGGCAAACTGCGTGAGATGAAGCTACAAATTCATGAATAGTGTTAGCCTTATTTGATATCTACCATTTGTGAAAATTTGTCTGGTAATACCACTGCCCGTCATGAGGTAATTAAGGGGCGTCATGTTATTAACCAACAAGAGTGTGTTACTCGGTAGAACTATTTATAGTGGCGAGGCAACCATGTGCCAAGTATGAAGGGGACCGCGGCGGTATAGAGTTTAGACTGCTCGCCTCCCACCCAGGCAAACCGGGTTCGATTCCGGGTGGGGTCGCTCCCGGATTTTCGCATGTGAGGATCGTGGCAGACGATGCCGCTGGTCAGCGGGTTTTCTCGGTGATCTCCCGTTTTATCCCGCCTCTTCATTCCGGCGCTGCTCCATACTCAGCTCGCTTCACCCACATCGGGATCTCAAGACCTCGATGTAAATAGCCGCCCAAATATCTTATAACTCACTCTCCCAAAACTAAAATAACCGAGTTTCTTTTTACAATACTTCCGTCATAAGGAGGACAGTGGAAGGCTGTCTCGACATTCTATTTACTTTAACTAGACGTGCGGCTGATAAATGGGCGTTGCACTTCGGAAAAAATATTTAATATCAAACATTAACATTTAATATTTACAAATACGTGTGTTTTATAATGATTGAATGGCAGGCTGTTTTAAAACAGTTTTAATAATAAAAATTCCCTTGCCAACTAAGTACTTTTTTTTTATTACAAATTCCTTTGGGAACGAAGTACTTTAAAAACTTAAAAAAAAGAGGCTGGTTAAGGTAAAATTAGCAATTTTTAAAGCCCTGCTTAAGATATACTTGTGCGTACTTACGATGGAGGGAAAGCAGTTCCATGTCTTAACGTCGAATTGAAAGTGTTAGACCTATCCATTTGTCATAACTTAAATTATTTCTGTCACTTTCTGTTCCAAATGTATACAAGAGTAAATATTTCCAGAGTTGTTAAATATTTACTTTCCTATTAATCTTGCATTTTCACTTGACCGACGCCCACATCGCAGTTTTAATTTCACGTAACGCTCAGCTTACCGTGAACAGCCCATGACAAATTGTACATAAGACCTTGTTGAGTTACGATCGTCTTACATTCAGCATGCGATACTCAAGTCTTACTACGGTGTCCGGTGTTGGCGTGTAGTGGTATTTGCAGAGGCTTCCTCGCAGTCGCGAGGCNGTCTGCAGGCAAGACGGGATTAAAAACGTAGCTTTGAAAGTGCAGATGGAAAATGAATTGAAAACAAAGTTACGATAAAATACGTAAATGATAAAATATTGATAAACCAGTATTTAATAAATTGAAATACGTAAATAACACCTTGATAAATAAATAAATATAGTATTTACCATCAGTTATATCATAACACCGAACAAATAGTCATTATTAAATAAACCAATAAATCGCAGATACTCAAATCGATAATTAAAGCATCAATAATCGTATTAATTAAACACCAAAGGTATAAGACAATTAAATATTACTCGCAACCTTTTTTTTTTGCCAAATTAAGTACTGAAAAAAGGTTTCAAAATATTAGAAAATAGTACACTAGCAATGAAACAACAGTAAAATAGTCACAACGTATTTTAAAACGCCACAATACAACTATAATATATTCACGTTAATGAAAATATATTACATTCACATGAAAGAAGAGATCTGCTGAAAATTCAAATGTAAACAAACACGTGTTTGACTGTTTACCATGTGACTATGGCAGTTGTATTAGTGACATTCGAGTCAATGTTGAGGGCAAACACAGAAGACGAAAGCCAGTCTCGCTGACATCGCACGCTGAATGCAAGACAATCTTAACGAAGGCTATAGGTTTCCCGTGGTGGTGTAGTGGTTAGACTACTCGCCTCCCTTCCTAGGCCGGCGAAATGAGACGTTACTGTGAATCCAAATTTTCCGCTCCCGTTCTCAGGGCACGATTGAGATGAAGTTGGTGTACAGAATGATCCTCAATTACAGGAACAAACTTTGCGAGATCATTCACGATGAAAAATGACGTAAAAAATATTATATGGCCTATGACATTAACATTATTAAGGGATCGGCAAGCCTTTCAAAGTCGGGGATTAAAATTGGTTATTGGCAAACTGCGTGAGATGAAGCTACAAATTCATGAATAGTGTTAGCCTTATTTGATATCTACCATCTGTGAAAATTTGTCTGGTAATACCACTGCCCGTCATTAGGTAATTAAGGGGCGTCATGTTATTAACCAACAAGAGTGTGTTACTCGGTAGAACTATTTATAGTGGCGAGGCAACCATGTGCCAAGTATGAAGGGGACCGCGGCGGTATAGAGTTTAGACTGCTCGCCTCCCACCCAGGCAAACCGGGTTCGATTCCGGGTGGGGTCGCTCCCGGATTTTCGCATGTGAGGATCGTGGCAGACGATGCCGCTGGTCAGCGGGTTTTCTCGGTGATCTCCCGTTTTATCCCGCCTCTTCATTCCGGCGCTGCTCCATACTCAGCTCGCTTCACCCACATCGGGATCTCAAGACCTCGATGTAAATAGCCGCCCAAATATCTTATAACTCACTCTCCCAAAACTAAAATAACCGAGTTTCTTTTTACAATACTTCCGTCATAAGGAGGACAGTGGAAGGCTGTCTCGACATTCTATTTACTTTAACTAGACGTACGGCTAATAAATGGGCGTTGCACTTCGGAAAAAATATTTAATATCAAACATTAACATTTAATATTTACAAATACGTGTGTTTTATAATGATTGAATGGCAGGCTGTTTTAAAACAGTTTTAATAATAAAAATTCCCTTGCCAACTAAGTACTTTTTTTTTTATTACAAATTCCTTTGCAAACGAAGTACTTTAAAAACTTAAAAAAAAGAGACAGTTCAAGGTAAAATTAGCAATTTTTAAAGCCCTGCTTAAGATCTACTTGTGCGTACTTACGATGGAGGGAAAGCAGTTCCATGTCTTAACGTCGAATTGAAAGTGTTAGACCTATCCATTTGTCATAACTTAAATTATTTCTTTCGCTTTCTGTTCCAAATGTATACAAGAGTAAATATTTCCGGAGTTGTTAAATATTTACTTTCCTATTAATCTTGCATTTTCACTTGACCGACGCCCACATCGCAGTTTTAATTTCACGTAACGCTCAGCTTACCGTGAACAGCCCATGACAAATTGTACATAAAACCTTGTTGAGTTACGATCGTCTTACATTCAGCATGCGATACTCAAGTCTTACTACGGTGTCCGGTGTTGGCGTGTAGTGGTATTTGCAGAGGCTTCCTCGCAGTCGCGAGGCCGGGCAGGACGACTGGAGAGTGACGGAGTTGCAGCGCCGAGAGGAGTCCGGGGAGCGAGATCATAAACATGAAAGCAGTGATGTGCTAGGAGATGGAAGGAAGGGGAGGGGGGCAGAGCGAAGAGGCAAGGGGAGCCCGGAGCTCGCATGTTTGTTTGACGGGCCTCCGCTTCGCCACGCGCGATGGCGTATGTAATGGAAACGCGAGTCACCAAAGCGGAAACTTCCAGCTTCGGCGCGCGCGCCTGTGTGCTGGCGCCACCGTCTCCGCGTCCGGCAAACAAACCCCATGCTTCGCAGCATCCA
>NQII01004261.1:152942-178089 GCA_002778355.1 Clitarchus hookeri
GCCACATGTGGCGAGGAATGTGAAAGACTTCTTCAATGAACAACGGGCACCTTTGCTTCCCTGGCCTGCACGTTCGCCTGACATGTCTGGGATATGGTTGGTCGGCGACTTGTTCGTCACGGACCTCCCGCAACAACTGTTGATGCGTTGTGGACTCGTATACAAACCGCGTGAAGGGAGATTCCCCAGGAACATATCCAGGTCCACTTTGATTCAATGCCACGACGTTTAGAGGCTCAGGTTGCAGCACGTGGAGGCTTTACATCATACTGAATTCTCAAGGACAGAGATAATGTACAGTTCTGTAATCCTAATCAATTGTGTATTGTCATGTACCTAATCTGTGGTATAAAGTTCATTTCTACCACATGTATCCTTCTTTGTATTCCCCTTTTTTACAAAAGTTAGTGTAATACAGTCAAAAACAAGTGCATCCAGTGCTATTAAAATTAAAAACAAAATATTTTCTGTATTCCGTGGTGTTTCTTTATTGTCTCGCTGGATATTGCTCAAAGAAAAAAAATGCTGTCAACTCTTATTATTAATGCAGTAGGAAAATATTAAAACTTTCTCTAATCCCAAATCATTACTTAATTAATGCATTTTATGAGAAACTTGCCGCTCTGATGCGTTGTATTTATTTATTTCGAAATATATTTACGGGGTTTGCATCCGACCTACTGTTTTCAGGTACCTACTATTTTTCAGATATCAGTGTCAGCGTTAATTAAATATTTACGTCACTATTTAAAAAAATCGTTAAATTACAAGAAATAATAAAGTAACCCATTCATTTTTAAAATTATTTTCCTTCTAAATCAAACGTTTCTATTGGAATGAGCTGTTTTCAGTGCTCCCTTGCCATAGCAATTTTCTACCGTTGAGTCGAAAAATAAGAGCAGACAATAATATCCCCCCCCCCATAAAAAACGAACATAAAACCCTCTAGAAACAACATCGTAACTTAAAGCACGAAGTGATGGCTTTCTGATATACCACCAGATAAAAATTTTAATGCCCAAGTTATTGATTACTTGCATTCGAATGAGTGGTTAATGAAAAATATGACTTCCAAACCCGAATCGCTGGCCGTAAACTAGACTATAGTAAGATTCTCAGCATTCGCAAAATAACAACCGAAAAAAACTGCATTCTCTTCAGTTTTTGGGTATGTTAGTCAAATTATAGATGTTTAAGCTGTCGTCAGAATTTCGTCTGCATATCTTCTAGATGAAAAAAATTATTAAGCTGAAATATTAAAACGAAAAAAACTGGTAAGTTATGACAGTTTCATAACTTGGTACTGCTTCAGCTAATAGAACCATAGAAAGTGACGAGTCAACATGCAAAGATTAGCTAAATGAGGGAAAGGAATAAGATGAAAACTTATCTGAGTTCTGGCTCGTTAATCGGAGCTTTACAAGCTAGTGCCAGATCGGCTCAAATGTTTTACGGTTATGTCGCGAAAGGTCGCAATGGTCTTAAGAGATAAGAATGATCTCGCTGCTTGGCAATGGCGAGGTAATTCGTATATATTATCTATAATACACTGACGGACAAAAATTGAAGCAACCATAAGAAAAAGTTCAAACTGGAAATAATTTGGTACACGTGAACCACTGAAAGGTCTGGTCAAAATGATACGAGCACATTTTAATATTATATTACTTTCAGTACACAATCAATAAAAAGTTTTGATCTGATCCAGGGCTGTAACTAAACAATACCACTTAATAAAATAAGTATTGAAGGGGTTAAAATTATTAATGCTCCAGTACGGTTAATTTTCTAGACACGAAAATAATTCATAATAAGTGCGTTTAAAACTAATGCCATATTTTTGTAATTTTCACACAAAAAAATAAATTAAAAAATTAGAACGTCTGAATGAATGAGATATTATCACTAACGCATAATGCCCATGTTTCCTTCCTACAGACTGATAGCCGATATGGCAAATTCTGATCGCACCTCATCGGGCNCTAACGCATAATGCCCATGTTTCCTTCCTACAGACTGATAGCCGATATGGCAAATTCTGATCGCACCTCATCGGGCAACGAACACTTGTTTAAATGCAGCAGTGTTTCACTTCCTTATATGAGGTGAGTGCATTAACATTGAAGTCTAGAGAGCCGATGATGGTGAAATGAGGTAAGTATGGAGCAGCACCCTATTGAGGGGGCAGGGGGAACGGGATATTCCCGAGAAAACCCGCCAACCAGTGGCATCGTCCAGCACGATTCCCACATGCGAAAATTCAGGTGCGGCCCCGCCAGGAATCGAACCCGGTTCGCCTAGGTGGGAGGTGAGTACTCTAACCACTACACCACTGCGGTCTCGCTTTACAAACGGAATTGTGGCTCAGAAAACGCATTCCAGCAACTCAATAAAGATCTGTGACGCAACAACGTATATCAGTTTTTTTCCATTAGAATTGTCAAATCGCACGACTTCCACTAAGGTAAGCACAATATATTACTTAAATGCGTCCATTATAATGTAATTACATCTCTTTTGACTAACGTGTAACATAAGTACAAAGCATACGCACAATCTTGTAAATTTGTGTAAAAGCATGAGGTTTTGTAAAGTCAAATGTCAACATGTGGTTTTGACAGCTCTTACGGTAATTCATGAGCCAAAGCTGAGAACTTGGGTAAGAAACTAAAAATCAACTTATCATAATTTTTGCCTGTGGACTGTCAGCGGGTGGTCGCAGAAAACTTTTTATCTACCAAAGCATTGTCTGGTAATTGTTTTGACGTCAGAATGGACTAGATTTGAATTACACGTGTTTACGTGAACGCAGCAGGTACGTTGATAATTAACGTAACACTATCCAGCCTTCAGCCATTCCTAACTGGTATATACAATATTAGAACACGTTGAGTCGAAGATTATTTGCTTGAGTAATAAAAGCTGCTCATGGCATCTAATTTTCTAGCGTTTCTAAGTTCAATGCACAACATCCTGTTGTTTCTACGTTATAGACACATCAACTGTTATCACCGAACAGTCGAGTCAGACAAAAACTGCTGAAACTTTACACTGACAAACAATGATTTATGCTATCGACTACCTACATAACTTACAGCGTTTAGGATTATAAAATTTAATTTTACCGCCGTAGTCGTAGGCGAACCCTGCAGCTATTTAAATGGTTATTTTGAACTCCACGTAAACAAAATTTTGAAATTACTTCTGCAAAATGAAGAATTATAAAATAAAACATTTAATGACAACGGAATTTATTGATAAGAGAGGTCCGTGTCATTGAAATTATTTTGAAGATATTAAACATTTATTATATTCCTGAATTTTGATTTCTTAAACTCGTATCTGCTGTCTGTGGACGTTAAGTGGATAGTATCACACATCTTCATTTAGGAAATAGGTTGTGCCATATTATTATCACAATATTTTAAAATTTTGTTTAGTGAATTGTCATATTTAAGTAAGCAAAAATTAATGCCTCGGTACAATACTATAACGCGAAAGTTTATTTTATAAGCATAGCTACCAAGGTTGTAATGGTGCGGTTTTCTCATCCTGGTTATGCAAACTATCTGGAGGAGTTTTTATTTTTTTAACCGAAGAGGCAGATGTTGCCTACCAAATTTTCACCGACGTCATATTTAAATTCAATCTATCTATGCTAAATTCAGAAATGTTATTTAATCTCAAATAAATAATAATTTTTAAATACAATGCCTACATTGTGCATTTTACATAAGGTATCACTCGGAGATTATTTTCATGGATTTCAGATAAGTCCTGAATAATTGAAATTATTTTCCACAGTAGGTTTAATCGATTGCTATAAGTAATGTATAATTTCTGCTGTTTATGATTACCTTGTATCTGAATACGTATAAGTTCAACGATAGCACTAATGATATATTTAATTACTTGGTATAATATTATAAGATTAAACCAATATTATTTCAACAAATAATTGTTGCCAGATTTTTTGTCCATGCAACACTGGGTCATTATTCTTCTTTACGATTCCAAATTATGATGAAACATGTTTAGTAATATAAACGGCGCGCAGAGTTTTTCCTGTAGCACACAGAGCAGAGGCCATTGGTGAATATTTGACTTTAATTAAACCAGTGTAAAACATAAAAAAATACCTCCACACGTATTCAGTAACCATCACATAAATAACTAGTATCACCAATACCTGNTGTGGACGTTAAGTGGATAGTATCACACATCTTCATTTAGGAAATAGGTTGTGCCATATTATTATCACAATATTTAAAAAATTTGTTTAGTGAATTGTCATATTTAAGTAAGCAAAAATTAATGCCTCGGTACAATACTATAACGCGAAAGTTTATTTTATAAGCATAGCTACCAAGGTTGTAATGGTGCGGTTTTCTCATCCTGGTTATGCAAACTATCTGGAGGAGTTTTTATTTTTTTAACCGAAGAGGCAGATGTTGCCTACCAAATTTTCACCGACGTCATATTTAAATTCAATCTATCTATGCTAAATTCAGAAATGTTATTTCATCTCAAATAAATAATAATTTTTAAATACAATGCCTACATTGTGCATTTTACATAAGGTATCACTCGGAGATTATTTTCATGGATTTCAGATAAGTCCTGAATAATTGAAATTATTTTCCACAGTAGGTTTAATCGATTGCTATAAGTAATGTATAATTTCTGCTGTTTATGATTACCTTGTATCTGAATACGTATAAGTTCAACGATAGCACTAATGATATCTTTAATTACTTGGTATAATATTATAAGATTAAACCAATATTATTTCAACAAATAATTGTTGCCAGGTTTTTCGTCCATGCAACACTGGGTCATTATTCTTCTTTACGATTCCAAATTATGATGAAACATGTTCAGTAATATAAACGGCGCGCAGAGTTTTTCCTGTGGCACACAGAGCAGAGGCCATTGGTGAATATTTGACTTTAATTAAACCAGTGTAAAACATAAAAAATACCTCCACACGTATTCAGTAACCATCACATAAATAACTAGTATCACCAATACCTGCCATAAAAAGAACATATTTTCCGTTTCAATTTTAATTCTGCAGTCACGACGTGCATACGATTGTTTGTTGGCAATGCACTACCCGTAGAGAAAACCTTTAAACTGAGCATGATTATAAAAACATTGGAAACGAATAAGTTTCGTGAATTTTACTAGTTAAGGCAGTCACCTGCCCTACGCCAGAGCTACATTGCAGCATGTTTGATAAACGCGTTTTATGAAGGAACTATTTAACGTGCCCCCANCCTGCCCTACGCCAGAGCTACATTGCAGCATGTTTGATAAACGCGTTTTATGAAGGAACTATTTAACGTGCCCCCAACATGTTTCACTGCGGAAAAAAAGGTACCCCAGACTAGGAGTGAATGGAATTTTCGAAATATTGCATATAATATAGATATTATTTTCGAGCCTTCCAACATTGTTTAAACCCGCTTTTCCAGTTAGCTGTCTCTTGGCAAATACTACCCGAATACGAGAGAAACTACGATGGGACCCTACATTGAACCAAAAAGGCGCTGATGTAACCAATAAGCCTACTTTCATCTACATTGGCGCAAATAATTGTTAATATTGTTCTCCAAAGCTTATATAGTACGTAAGCCTGAAAGTTTCGTTGGCAGCAAGGCCAATAGAGATGGTGCCAGAAACATTGGCAACAGTAGTGAAACAATTGAAAATACACACATGCCTTACCCGAGACTCGAACCCAGAAAACCTCGTACCGTAAGCCATCGTGAAACCAAATGTATTAGGGGCTATGGAGGTAGGATTCGGATCATCATCTTCGGATTTGATCAATATAATATTTTTGGTGCATAAGAGTTTACCAACCTAAAATAATTATGGAGCCGTCATTTTGAAAAGACGTGTCTGAGCCACTTAACTTATGCAAGTTTACATGGCCTACCACAGCACTACTTGTGTGAAGAATTTTGTGAAAATCGGTTCATTGGTTCCCTAGATACAGCATAAAAACTCTTATTTTCGCATTTGGCGACACTGTCCTGAAGGGTCTATAAAAGTTGTGTATACGATGCTTCCAATAGATACTATCATCATACAAATTTTGGTTTCGATTTGTTTCAATTGTTTAATAGGAACAACAAACTAATTTAAAGTATTTATATGGCCACCATTTTGAGAATCAGTACCTGACCCACAAATCATGAATGCATAGCCTTCTGTAAAACTGCTGATGTGCGAAATTTGGTGTAAATTAGTTGAATGGTTCCGAAAATGTGACATAATGGTTCAATTTTCTCACCTGGCATTATCTTACATAAAGGCCGGAAAAATAGCATTATGGAACCTCGAACTAATTCTGTAAATTAATACCGCTGGCATTTCAAAATTAAGTTTAATTGTGTTTAATTGTTTATCAGATATATTAAAATAATCTAAATTATTTATATTAACGCGAATTAAAAAAAAGGCCTGCTCCACTTAAATTATGTAAGTTTGCATGGCCTACCGTATCGCTACTTGCGTGTAAAATTTGGTGGGAGTCTGTGGATTGGTCCTGATATATGGCATTGAACTTCGATTTTTCCATGTGACTATCTTCATAAATTGAATTTATATGCCATATCTCGGGACCAATCAACAGATTCCAACCAATTTATACACGCAATTAGTGTTGTGGTAGGCCATGTTAACTTACATAATTTAGGTGGAGCAAAAGTAATTTTTTTAATTGCATTAATATCAATAATAATTTGGACTAATTTATTATATCTGATAAATAATTCAATATTTGATCATTGTCAACGAAATAATGCTAACAAATAAAGTTCGGTTGAAATTGTCTGGGATATATTTGCATATTTGTTATTTTAAAATATGTGAGTGACCCTTTAAATAATAAAAATTTAAATGGACTACAAAAGTACACGTTGTCGCATGAATTGGGCAGGAAATATATTTTTTTTTTTCGAGAAAGGACATAAAAGATTAATTTTGCGTGTTGTAATGTTCTCCCCTTTTAAAAATAATAAAACATAACAGTGTGGTGCTATCGTATAAACTGCCGGAGAAAAGAGGTCCTTTATAGACACATTTGCTGTTTGTACTAGATAATGATGCCTGCAACCAAAGTTGAGTTAAATTGCTTGCGTGGTTTAGTAGATTGTGCATACTAAGCAAAAATGCTTGTAATTCCACCATTTGGAAAATGGGTTTGACCCACTGTTGTACTACTTGCTTTCCAAATTTGTTAGGAATCTGCAGATTCTTTCCAGCGATATGACATAAAACCTCATTACTTAATGTGGCACTATCTTACAAAATGGCAGTAAAAATTTGCTATGTTTTTTGCATATTTAATGCTTGTAATATATACTTTCAGCTTACAAAGTTGGGTCGAAATTGACCATACGAAATGGTAGATACAGCAAATTAACATAATATATTTGTACGACCGCCATGTTAAACATAAATGCCTTTAAATTTTTAATCTCACATATTTACATCTCCTACCATAGTATTGCTTACATGTCAAATCTGGCAAGAATTGGTTGAATATTTTACGAGATATGATGTAAAAGCTTTATTTATAATGTAGTGCTATTTTTAAAAATGTTGGAATAACAACGATATCAAACGATTAATTCAATTATTTGGTCACCATTTTTAAAATAAGAATTTGGCGTGGTCTAAAACCATAAACGTGGGATGCCGTTACTAAGTACTATGTGTGTACTGAGTTAAGTGAAATTCTGTTCACGCGTTCAAAAATATTTAGAGGGGCGCGCGCGCACGCACACACACACACACACACACACACACGCACGCACACACGCACACACGCACACATGCACACATGCACACACACACGCACACACAGAAACACACAGACTCACACATACACACACGCAGAGGAAACTGATATCAAAAGCCTATCTTTACTACGGAAAGTAGGCTAATGATACGGTCACAACTGAAAGCCCCGAGGGTTCACCGCTTAAGTCCCATAGATGCATGCAGTACGACTAGAACACTGCACGCCAGTTCAGAGTTTTGTGTGTAGAGACGATGAAACACTTGATGAGCTTGGCAATGTCGCCTTTATCGCACCCGCATTTCTGAAACTTAAACGCAAAAATACCTCCTTGCAAGCGACCGCCTAAAGCTGTGTTCTTACAAAGTACTCTCTGAAAGCTATAGGCACCATTTTGCAAAAATAAAGATTAGAACTTTAAGTTCATAGTATTTAATAAAATTGTTTGTTATATGGAAATTAAACGCTGTAAATTTAGATAAGAAAGTTCAATTTAAAAGCATATTAAAATTGCGTAATTTAATTCTAGGGAACATAAATACATATCACAGAGTTAAATAATCTGTAATCCATACTGCTAATGGTTGAAATAAATTGTAAGCAGTTGTCACGTCTGAATAATGCCCATGGGAAATGCACGCAAAAATAATTATCGCCTTTCATACGGTCAGAATAAATTTGTTTTAAACTGTCTGGATCTAGTAAATGNGGATCTAGTAATCGTCATAGAATTTGTTGCAATTTGCACGCGATTGAAAACATTAATGACCTACAAGCCATGTTGTGTTAGGTCCTATGTTTCGACAGACAATGATGTGATAAGTATGCAGAACTGCAAAAAATATTTATTATTACTCTCAACGTCAAGTTGGCGCAATTTTGCACATATTGGTGAAAATAAGTAAGACTGATACTAGAATATATAATTGTGGTTGGTTTGCCGACGTTAACTAGGGTAAGGGTTGGTTAGGTAGTACTGGAAAGCGGGTGGTATCTGACAGTAATAGTTATTAGAGTTGCGGGTTAGAAGCAGCACTAGCCGGTGGCTTGCTAGCTAGCTCTGTGCGAAGGATGCATGGGGCCACCTTTAAGAGTTGGTTCATTATGCAATCTTCAAGAGTGTTACATTTTGTGGGTTTTCTGTTGGGACGTACCGCACGGAGATAACTTCGCGGACATGTGGTGTCATTACAAGCAAGCGAGAGACCTGTTAATTGAAATACTAAATTGATTAAATGTCGTCACTGCCTTTTTTTTAATGTGCCCGCAAGATCGTATACTAAAAGTATCCCAACTGGTTTATCTACGTCTTTAATATTTATAGTTAATTCCCCTACACACACACACATACACATACAAACACACACATATATACACACATCCACACACGACTGTGCTAATAATTCTGTTTTCCGGTGAGTATTCGGCTCTCCCAACCCGAGACGATAAAAATTATCACTACAGGCTTTCCGAAGACCTATGCCCCGCCTCTAATAGGTGTTTTTTTCTGTTTGTCTTTCTTCACGACCTCGCACAATTCGCTAATCACTCGGGTGACATGAGAGACCCCAAAGTGCATAACTACCAGGCTAACCAAAGAGAATCCTCTTAGCCCCGCGTACACATTCAGTGACATTTCCCGTTGGCACAAATTAACTTTTTCCCCAGAAATGTATTACATCATTTTCATGGAAAGCTGATTCTTATTCATTGATATGACATAAAACCCACAATTTTACAAAAGCAGATTTACTGTAAAAATTATGGCCTTGGCCATTATGTGTGTCACATAGCCTCCGTCAAAATTTTATCAATGGATCTGGAATGGGGATGATCCTTGACCATCCTGTCAAGCAATATTCATAACAATGACCACGTTGTGGTACACACTACTCACATATATTTCCAATATCCTTCGAGGTAATGTCCATTTAAACCACCTGGTAATATCTCACCACAAGTGCTTATCCATTATCTAGTCGCGAAAGGTTTCTATGCTTATGCACTTGCCTCAGCAACTCCTTAAAGCCACATTTCCCAATCATTTTTTATTTCGNCGCGAAAGGTTTCTATGCTTATGCACTTGCCTCAGCAACTCCTTAAAGCCACATTTCCCAATCATTTTTTATTTCGTTATCTGAAAGAGATTTATTTTAGGACGACACTAAAGTAAATATTTGTAGTGAAATGATTATAGTTATCAAAATATAGCACCATAAATTTGAAAATTTTGGAATATGGAAGCTCAAATCTCTATGATTCTAATTAACTTTTCCAACTTAATCATATGTCTTGTGATCTATATAATATACACAACATGTTAAATAAGTATCAAGGATTTTTAACAATGGGAACTCTGGTACTGGTTTNCGCGAAAGGTTTCTATGCTTATGCACTTGCCTCAGCAACTCCTTAAAGCCACATTTCCCAATCATTTTTTATTTCATTATCTGAAAGAGATTTATTTTAGGACGACACTAAAGTAAATATTTGTAGTGAAATGATTATAGTTATCAAAATATAGCACCATAAATTTGAAAATTTTGGAATATGGAAGCTCAAATCTCTATGATTCTAATTAACTTTTCCAACTTAATCATATGTCATGTGATCTATATAATATACACAACATGTTAAATAAGTATCAAGGATTTTTAACAATGGGAACTCTGGTACTGGTTTNTGTGATCTATATAATATACACAACATGTTAAATAAGTATCAAGGATTTTTAACAATGGGAACTCTGGTACTGGTTTCCTGAATGTGTTTTCAATTTGGTTTTGAAGTTTTTGCCAACACATTTGTATTCGTGCAAGAGAACCCAATTAATATTAATACAATGTTCTCTCGAACCAATAAAAATGTGTCAGCAAAATATCAATACATATTTTTTAATTGATTCATGATGCCAGTACCCGAATGCCGATTTTTAAATATCCTTGATACTTTATTAATATGTAATGTATAATAGAACACATTGTTACGATAGCGTGAACATGCCTTAATTCGACGGCCTGCCTGAACGCGCCATCACACACGAGCAGCAATCAGGACAGCCAGTTGCCGCAATCGGGACTGGCATTACCGAGACCACGGTAAGCAGGAATGCCCTCCACCAGCCAGGGAAGCAGGCCATGCTGCGTTATGCCACGCCTAAATGAGGGACTCGCATTGCCCAGACACCGGTAAGCAGGAATGCCCTCCACCAGCCAGGGAAGCAGGCCATGCTGCGTTATGCCACGCCTACATGAGGGACTCGCATTGCCCAGACACCGGTAAGCAGGAATGCCCTCCACCAGCCAGGGAAGCAGGCCATGCTGCGTTATGCCACGCCTACATGAGGGACTCGCACTGCCCAGACCCCGGTAAGCAGGAATGCCCTCCACCAGCCAGGGAAGCAGGCCATGCTGCGTTATGCCACGCCGACATGAGGGACTCGCATTGCCCAGACCCCGGTAAGCAGGAATGCCCTCCACCAGCCAGGGAAGCAGGCCATGCTGCGTTATGCCACACCGAAATGAGGGCAATGCAGAGCGGCGGCAGAGGTCTGTCTCCATGTGACGCCGGCTGAGATGGACGTCACAAGTCGCCTGCTGTGGCGACCGCCGTAACTCCTCGTACTTCAGCAGCCTTCGGATACTCATCAAGGTGGGGCAATCGCAATATTCTAACTTGGCTCTCAGTAAGGTAGTGGATGTAGTTAAAATTACAATGATCTCCTGACCTTATAGTATTTTATGTATTCTCCTGATGTTTTATTATGTAGCCATATAGTAACCTACAGCTGCTTATATTTATTTACCACACATTCTCTACCTTCATGAGATTCTCCCGACCTTAACAAGTAGCTACGGTTTGACCACAATATAAAGAAAGTATAACAACATGACATGTGATGTAGGTGGCAAAATTAATTGCAAGCACAGAAACTTAAACTCCAAAGCTCCGAAATTTTCAGGATTTTCGGCGCTATATTTTGAAAATTATGATAATTTGACTACAAATATTAATACTTGTGTGGTTTTTATAAAAATTTATTTCAGATAATTAAAAAACTATAATATGTCGTAAAATATGACAACCTAACTACTTAATTTGTTTGCATCTTCTAGCCGGTGCCACACATTGTTATTCACTGAATTACTGCGAGCACCTAAAGTAATCCTAAAATTTTACGTAACAGTACATATATTTTTACCTTATAAGAACGACAAACGTTGAAACTGACAAACCATTTTCCCCTATCCTTTCAAAAAACTGCACGACTCAGCTAAATTTTTTTCCTTATTAGTCTTCTNAACTGACAAACCATTTTCCCCTATCCTTTCAAAAAACTGCACGACTCAGCTAAATTTTTTTCCTTATTAGTCTTCCAGCAAAAGGTAAAATATATACGTGGATACCACAATAGTGTCACTTATCATCCTGAACATTTTTTTCCCCCCTCGATTAGCTTGAGTTCCAAATCCTCCTACTCCTAAACCCCGCGACTCCTGCGCGATCAACAGTCTTTTGTCCCCAGTCACGTGCCCATCGATCCCCTGCGTCTCCTCGTCAATACCTATCTACACTTGGAAAGTGTTTGCCTTGAAGTTCACCTCTTNAACTGACAAACCATTTTCCCCTATCCTTTCAAAAAACTGCACGACTCAGCTAAATTTTTTTCCTTATTAGTCTTCTAGCAAAAGGTAAAATATATACGTGGATACCACAATAGTGTCACTTATCATCCTGAACATTTTTTTCCCCCCTCGATTAGCTTGAGTTCCAAATCCTCCTACTCCTAAACCCCGCGACTCCTGCGCGATCAACAGTCTTTTGTCCCCAGTCACTTGCCCATCGATCCCCTGCGTCTCCTCGTCAATACCTATCTACACTTGGAAAGTGTTTGCCTTGAAGTTCACCTCTTNTGCCCATCGATCCCCTGCGTCTCCTCGTCAATACCTATCTACACTTGGAAAGTGTTTGCCTTGAAGTTCACCTCTTGTCAGCATACAATCCGGCCAAGCTTATCGTCTCAGCTGTCAGCTATTAGTCTTCGAGATCCACGTCATGTCTCACTTGGTAAGAACCCTGAATTAGATCGCTGTTTTGCCCGAGTACGGGATTAGCTTTATCGCGCACTTTATAGTTTGGATAGTAATACGTAGCTGCCAATGAAGTAACGTAATATTTTTTATTTTTTTTTTCTATTGCTAGACTGTTTTGTACTGTATACATGTGGAAAGAGAAAGAGAAGTCTCGGCTATCCTACTGATCGAATGTGAAAATAAATTCAGATTTATTGCCAAGCCTGGGTAACTGGTCTAAGTTTTGGACAGCGCTGGAACGTGCTGAAGGTGGTACGGTTGCAACAAAGGCGCACGATACGGCGTGAAGTTCCTTGCGCGCAGAGAAAAGTCTGTTGGGTCCGTGCGTCTAACACTGCCGATACAGACTGCCGTTGGCTACTCGCGGTCAAGTGAGCACTTTTCAAGGCCCTTCCAATATGCAATAAAACATGGATAAATACATTTTATTGCAGCGTCAGACGTTATCTTTTGTTGAGTGGTGGAATGTACACACTGTGTTTTGTAGTCACATGGCAATGTTTATATTAAAAGGTGGCAGAAAGGTAGAAATTGGCTGAATGGAAAATTTCAGCATAGCGTTAAAAAGTGCTCACTTTACCGTGAATAGCCTATGGACTCTGCGCGGTAACAGAGCCACGCACACGAATGCTTGGTTTTGCGTTTCAAAATCAGAGCCCCCCCCCTACCCTCCCCCTTCCGGTTACTTACAATAAAGATGAGGAAGACTGGTTCTCTTACTACGCGCATGCCCTAAACGTGGGTTCAAGGAATGCCTTTAGTGTAAAACTGAAAGAAAAAAAAACAGCTATGCTTTCGTTCGTATCTGCGTGGTTTTCCAACTTGGAAGAAAACCTATTGTGAGTCGCTTGATTATACACTGAAGAGCCAAAAATACTGGTACAGGCGTGCGTATGCATATAACAGAGGTATGGAACCAATCAGAGTAACGCGATGCGGTCGGCAGCTAGATCGGTTACTGCTGCTACAATGGCAGGTTATCAAGATTTAAGTGAGTTTTAACGTGGTGTTGTAGTCGGCGCACGAGAGATGGGACATAGCATCTCCGAGGTAGCGATAACATTTGGATGTACGCGTGCGACCATTTCACGAGTGTACCGCGAATATCGGGAATCCGGTAAAACATCAAATCTTCGAGATCGCTGCGGCCGGAAAAAGATCGTGGACGAACGGGACAAACGACGACTAACGAGAATCATTAAACGTGACAGACGTGCAACCCTTTCTCAAATTGGCGGAGATTTCAATGCCTCCTGCATACCTTCAGACATTAGTCGAGTCCATGCCACATCGTCTTGCGGAACTTCTGCGTGCTCGCGGGGGCCCTACACGATATTAGACAGGTGTACCAGTTCTTTTTTTTGGGTCTTCAGTGTATATCTTAGTTGCATGATACAGCTTGTTTCGCTCGCTCTAAGCAACTGGTGTTTGCTCATGTATATCGAACTGTTGGTCATAATGTAATGAAATGTATAACGGGCATGCCTTGCATACCTTGGTGCATAAGAACCGTGACGTCATTGTAGGTGACCTGGTAAGGTCATTGAAGGTGACGCCGCAGTCTCTCTAGTCCATGCGTGGGAACGTGCGTGCGTCTGGGCGATCCAAACGTGNAGGTCATTGAAGGTGACGCCGCAGTCTCTCTAGTCCATGCGTGGGAACGTGCGTGCGTCTGGGCGATCCAAACGTGGAATGCCTACATCGTACGGGACGTGTGCGTTCAGTTTGAGTTGGTGTCCCTGCTGTTGTGACACACGTGATGGTGGTTCGTGTTTGTTTTACAGTATGGGTCGGTAAACTGAGAACTTTTGAAAGCCCTGCTTGAGATCTACTTGTATACTCGTCGTGTATCCTTCCACCACACGTAAAATTAACATCGCAATGGGTTTAATCACTTTATCCATGCGTCGGTCAAGATAAACTGTAGAATTATTAGAAAAGAAAATACTTTACCAATCTGCTCATTATTATAATTAACGTGCATTAAAAAATCGGAACGCAGAAGAAAATAACTTCAATATTCACAAATATTTACCTTACGTCATTAATTCAATATTAAGACATGGAACTACTTTCCCTTCGTTCTTGCCAACTTAACTGGGTGCATGGCAGCCAGTGTGGTCTTTAAAATACACGCAAGTAGCAGCAGTGACATTTTACAAAGGTTAATTTCGAAAGGTCTCAGTTTACTGTGGACAGCATATACTCAGTAAAACAGCGTGTGCTTATCATCCGCACGTAATGGAAAACTTGTCAATATAGGCGTGCCAACGACAACTTATTGCGTGACTTGGGGGACGGAAAACGCCTGCAAATTAATTCGATATTTATGAGCGAACGTCAGGGGCCGAGAGCAACTGAAACAAGACGTACCTCTTCCCGAGTAAGTACACTACCATCTTAAATAATTTATTTTATGTATAATTTGTGCTAATCTTGGTTCAAACATGCGTGGTGTTTGAAAGTTGTAATGGCGAAAAATTTGTTCACATTTGCGACTCTAAGATTGTTTACCACGCAGCCGGCCTGCACGCACAATGCAGGATCAATAATACGCATAGAACGCGACACTGTCAATCATCTACACAGGTGTGTTCCTATTTCAGCACATGAGCGGAAATGAAATTTTAATTTTTTAACATGGCGTTGGTGGCGCCATAAGCATTTTCCTCACACTTCCAGAAAAAAAGTGTGTATTGGACGTGATTTTTTTTATTTCCCTCTGATATTTTTTCTATTTGTTCTTTGTGTATAAATACAATTTAATAAATTATTATTTGAAAAAAAAAAAACACTCCCATGTTACCAACATAAAAATGATTTTGTACACAAAAGCGGAAGTGTGAGGGAAATGCTTACGGTGCGACCAACGCCGGGTTAAGCTGTTGGTGTAATTGCGATAGCGCTAACATAGTCTAATAGTCAACATTCACGTGACCATCATTTCTGGACTTCGGACGGTAACCCGAACCACTGTTATTGATCCCCCCCTCTCTCTCTCTCTCTCTCTCTCTTTCTCTTTCTCTCTCACACACACACAAAAATTAAACATCATGAGAAATTTATAAAATTATTTCCTTGTATTACTTATGCAGCTACGGATTAACTGGACGTTGCTGCACAGAAAATGGATTTCTTTGGAAGTTGGCGATTTGGATACTAGTCTGACTGGAATTTATACTCCAAATTTACATGAGAAAAAAAATGGTTTTTCGAAAAAAGGTGCTGTTTCCTCTTTTTTTCGTACACTTTGCGTAACACACAATTCCTGAAGTTTGCCGTGCGTCTTAGAATTACACCTAGTTCCAAAACGAAAAGTATTCTTTCACTGGGGAGTAAAAATCGGGAGAAATTCAAATTTTAGTGTAAATCAATTTTAAATACGGTCATATCCCTCGTAAAGCACGACTTATGGTAACTTTATTATTGCCTAAGAGTCTTCGAGCATTAACGAGAAAACTAGAAGGTACTGATAAAACTAAAACCCTGCTTCCCTCTGCATGGGTGCAAATATTTTTTTCTGATGTATTTAAGAGTTTAGATGGTAGGTAGGCCTTGAAGTCTCGTTGGCGTCAATATCATTAGAGATTAAACCAGAATAAACGCAACATAAAGTGAAACACACACGTCCCTTATCCGGGACTCGAACCCAGAAAACCTCGTACCACAAGCTAGCGTGCAATCAACTGCAGTATGGAGGTAGGATGCCGAACATCAGATTCGTATGTAGTCAGTCTAATGTTTTGAATTATATGGATCACCGACCTGAAATATTAACAATGCCGCCATTTTGAAAATACACATCCAAGCAACTTGAAACACGCAATTTTACATGGCCAACCGTAGCACTACTTGAAAGAATATTTTGATTTAAATTGGTAGATTGGTCCCCAAAATACGGCATAAAAATTTTATTATCTAATTTTATTCTTATCTTACAAAATTGTCTAAAAAGCGGTTCCGTATACGATGCTTCTAACAGATAAAGTCAACGTGAAACGCCTGGCAGAATGTGGTTGGATTGTTTATTAGATATGACAAACTCATCAGAATTTTTATGTGGCAGCCATTTAAAAAATCAATGTCTGTACCCACATAAATAATGTAAGTTTACATGGCCTTTTGAGGCACTAATTGTGTGAAAAAATGTCCTTGAAATTAGAGGAATTGTTCCGGAAATATGGCAGGATGTTCCATTTTCTCACCTGACACTATTTTACAAAAAGGCCGGAGAAAGAATATCTCTGAATGCATAATTGACACCTCATGTTAAGAACAAAATTTGACTTAACTTTGTTGAATTATTTTACAGATATGACATGTTGATATAAATTATTTATTTTAATGACATTAAAAATTGCACACTGCAGCTAAAACACGTTACTTTACATACCCTACAGTAGCATTACTTGAGTAAAACATTTAGGTGGAATCGACTGATTGTTCCTTGAGATATGGCATAAAACCCCCATGTATCTATTATCACATTCTATGACTGCCATGGACACTATCAGTATACGAAGATAAGTTAAAATCCGTTACAAAGTTTCGTAGATAAAGCAGACAAACCTAAACGATTTTATAGTCACCATTCTAAAAATAAGGGTCGTGCACACCCAAAATATATAAATTAACATGGCATACCACAATATAACTTCTTCACAAAATTTTAGAGGGAGTTGATTGTTTCCCGAGATACGACATAAAAACTTTATTTTCTCGTGTAAGGCTATTTTAAAAATTGGCGGAGAAATGAGGCTCTGTATAGACAAATGACGGCTATAAAAGACACTGCCAACATACAAAGTTAGGTTTAAAACGGTTGAATGTTTTTTCGAGATACGGCATATCACCCAAAACTGTTAAAGGGCCGCCATTTCAAAAGTAAGCGCCCGGTGTTGTGTAAAACTATAAAAGAACTATCAAGTACTAAATGTGTACCGAGTTTGGTGTAATTCGGTCAATGCATTCAAAGGCTTTTAAGGGGGGAACCACACAAGTGCAGGCGCACACAGTCACACACAAACACATACCTACACACACGTACAGACGGACAGGAAAGTAACCTCGTAAGCTGTTCTTCCCTTCGGAAAGTAGGTTGAAAATATTTGCAAATTAAAAAAGTCATAAATGTGTTCCTAAAACATGGAGGCAAATTTCGCAAGGGTTTCCCTGAGGGTAAAAGAAGACCAGTTATGTATACAACCCACGGTCTTCCTCAAAAAAGTATGGACAGCAGAGGGCTTTAAAAGTGAAGGTAAATATGCACGTTATTTGATTCCATATGAAAACGCCTTGCAGGACATCAATCTACTGTCCATTCTTTTTGAGGTGGAGCATGGTTTGCACATTATTATTATTCTTTTGACCCCCAGGAATTACCGGCCGAAGTTTGTCCCTGCGTTATAGAAACACGCTGTACAAAGCTAAAATAATACCAGGCTTAGAACTCTTAATTAAAGGGGACGAATTTATGGTAAAAATAAGTTATGATTCACGGTACTATTTGCAATTTTTATGTGCTGTGGCTGTTGGGTATGTTTACTGTTCGCGGACAAAAGGAGATGTACGATATTTACTGTTCGCAGACAAAAGGAGATGTACGATATTTACTGTTCGCAGACAAAAGGAGATGTACGATATTTACTGTTCGCAGACAAAAGGAGATGTACGATATTTACTGTTCGCAGACAAAAGGAGATGTACGATATTTACTGTTCGCAGACAAAAGGAGATGTACGATATTTACTGTTCGCGGGCAAAAGGAGATGTACGATATTTTTTTCTTCTCGCAGTTGTAGCAGTGCGTAGTGAGCATGCACAAGTGCTAGACTTTCTATGAAAATTAGAAGTATTAAACGTGAAACATTCCTAGTTATTTCGATAGTTGCCGCTCACAGGACCATAGCTGACGGCAAGTTCATGTAGGTAATTGAGGGCAGATCTTAGAAAGCCGAAGGCTGTGGCCGAGTAGTATTAAGTACGTACTTTTAAAAAAACGAGCTGTTATACCAACCCTATGTATGGCATACGATAGGGAGAAATATTTCTAGTAACAAAATCTAAAGTATATAACAAAAAGTTAAATAGCGAAATAAAGTAGTATGCTACCATGCCAGTAAGCAACTTCAATAACTTTCAGAGAATAACATTTTTGTAAATCACAAAGTATTTCGACAACACTTCTGACCACCTAGTGACATCTCAGGGATGGGAAATCATAAAACATTTTGTATAAGAATATAATTTAAACTCTAAGGAAAAGGTTATGTTTGGGGTTCGTAGTAAAAGAAAAGTTGTAAAACGTAAATTAATTAATTAATTAATTAAATTATTTATTTATAAATACAAGTGGTTCCGAATATAAATTCCTGAAAGTAAAGATATAATTGTGGCTATTAAGAAGGCAAAGCAGGCACCTGCTATTTTGAGGGTACTTGTACAAATTTAACATAAGCCACACTCCCTATAAGTGAATATTACTTTTCTTCTTCTTTGGAATTGTTAGTACGTATTGACTATTAAATATATATAAGTATATACAGAATTTAGTACAGTGGTATTTTTGTACGCTGTACCCTGACGTAAGAAAAACCTATGGATAATTTACGTGCATTCACAACTTAATTTCTTTGTACTTGCCTACAGGCCAACAAATACGCGTTCCGATTGGCTATTTCTTTTCATTTGTATACTTGTATAATAGCAGTTCGATAAAATATTCTTCTAGCGAAAAATATTTTTGTCTGACGCCTTAAGACTACGTCAGTGGAATTACATTTAACATCTTTGGCAGGGCTGCCAAGTTTGACCTTAAAATTCGCGTTATTGGACCCCTGTGCAAACGTTTGTCGAAGGTTGGGGCTGGAGTTTATTACGGCATATTCCAATATCGGACAACTGCACACAGCGGCCTACCTTCCGCTTTACAGCTTCGGCAAATAACTGAAGGAAATGAAGTCTGCCTCGCTTTTGGCCTGCCGCATCCTCAAACAAACCTCCCCTTACTTCCTGGTCATAAATATTTTACGACCAACGAAAAGTCATACAAAACATCTCGAGGCGAGAAGTGAGTTTTTTTACACCCCTGCCAGCGAATGATTTATTGCCGCGGGTAGTAGATTATATTGTAGTTTATACGTTACTCTTAATGGTAATCACACCAGACGGCAGACGGCTATCGAAATTTTGTTTATTCGAAGCTACGACGGCATATACATATTGCGAGTAAATTCAACGTAATTTATGTCCTCGAATCGAAACATTTTTTTATTGTTCTAATCATAACCGAACCCGACCGTAGCATATATATCTACATTATTGTAGCAATATATCACTTTCTAAGAGCTCCGCATAGTGTGAGATTTGTTTGTGTGTGGCCACATAATCGGTGAAGTACTAAAAGGCAACACCAGACAGCGCCAGTAAACGCTGTATCATCGCCATACGCATGTTTCGGGTGTATCTGGTCACGACATTTCCAGATGTAACATCCTGAAAACCCCGTTTCCAGCTATGTTTGAAGGCTATAAATTAGTATTTCTTACACGCCTATCACCCGAACACGGCAATCCATGATCGAGCCCCAGCAAACCCGAGTTTGGATTGTCTGACGTAGAAAATACGACTGTTACCGATAAGTGGCGAGACATGTCTCGGAGCATTATCGTTTTTTCCAACAATTCGTTATTAGGGATAACTTTATAACATCCTTCAGGGATAACGGAAGACAACGGCTTGCCTAAAATTTCGTCACTCCACTGATACTGTCGCAGTCTACGACTTGATTATAATTTTTCTTATTATTATTAATATGGAGAGTGAAGACTAGAGCGAGGGTAACACCCACCAAATGACGGGTTGTCAACACTGAACCCGTACATATTGTCTGTCTCATGTAACTTGGCAAGATTTTGACAGTTAGACGAAAGTAGTGCCAAATGTTTACTCTTCGTTTATGTATCCTTTCACCATCAGCTGGTGTCTCAACTGGAGGCTGTATATTTTATCAACACGCTGTCAGATAATCCACTTGCCATTGTACTGTAATGATAAACAAATTTTAAGGTAATTTAGACTTATGTCTAAAAAAAATCGTAAGTTGTAAAATAAAAATGTAAAACCTTGCAAAAAAATTAATATTTGCTAAATCTTTTTCAATTTGTCTGAGACAGCGAATTTGGGCATTTGCGAGACGGTAGTTGTAGTTCTTATCACACTTTGGAAGTCAAAGCTAATATAACTGGAACTAAAACAAAATTTGGGAAACTTGATTGACAACGCGCTTTTATTCGCCAACAACTCGCCAACGACTATTGCAAAGCAGTAATTCTATTACTGATTTTAAAGAGTTCAAGTTGGAAATATGTGGCGTGGAATAACGTAAGAACTACTTAAAAACTATTCACGCACGTCCCACTTTCTTCGTTTTATTAATACAATGTAGTAACAAAACGTAAACAATGAAATGCGTTTGCGGGAGAACAACATGGCGTGTAATGGACGTAGACGAACGATTACCGGCCCAATAGAAGTTACTTGTAATCAAAATCGCTGTACATTAAATAAATGTTACTTTAAAAATTATGCTGAGCTCACCGAAAAATAAAACTATTGCTATATTTCGTAAATTTGTTATTTTACACATGAAAGTTTTTTTTGTGGCTGGTAATGATTCGGGAAAGAGAGGACAGATGGCGCGCATGGCATGGCAGGTTGAGTTGTGAGTCGAGAGCATTACTCAACAGATAGCAGCACGTTGGCCAGCCCCTTGATCCCATATTTTTAAAAGTTGTCTTTTCTTATATTACTGGCTCAAAACGACACGAATTTGTAATATATTTCGTCAAATTATTTTTAAAAAATAATTCAACAATACCATGCAATATTTTTGTATGTTTTTGAAATTAATATCAAGCACGTATGGAAAGCATGGATGGAGAGTGGGGATACGACGTGAAAAGAACTCTCAAGGTTTTGAAGTTTCGTTTAATTTGGATACCGATAATTTCATTCTGCATTTCATTTTGAACACCTATGCATTACAACTTTATCGCGAAGTTTAGTTTGTAACTCCAACATTCGCTGTTTTGTGGCCACGTAAAGTAAAATGTATTAATTAATCTAGGAACTGTTTCTTTTAGCGTATTTTCTGCTTGTCTGATGTGTGTTGGAGTGCACTTAGAAGAGCCAACTTTATATTAAATTTCGTTCGTTTGTGCATCAGCTGATACAGGATTTTGTAAATGGTACTTTGTTTGTTTCGTATACGTGAAGTTGCCACTCACGGACTGTCATAATCTTGCCAAGTTATACGAGACGGACAATACCAGGAATCTCTGAAGAGCGAAAGGAAATAAGACACCAAAATGCAGCAGTAAGGAAAATGAAAGTACTTTAAGAAAACCAATGTTCTAAAGACAACATCCGCTGCGTTTGACACAGGTGAAAATTCGTTTGAGACCTCAGAATCGAACACGTTTCTTCGTGGTGCGAGGCGAATTGTCTGACCACTACAACAAAGTTGCAGCAAGGAGCGAATTACTTCAGACGGAACAGCAGCAATGAAATACCGGCAACACTGGTGGTTCTTGTGTGATCTATAACCGATGTTTTAATGTTTAAAGCATAAATTAAGAAGAACCCCCGAGGTAACCTACGGCAGTGATATTGCTGGACATATCCAGATACTAGACTAACTCTTTAAATTACACTATGAAGCCAAAGCGCAGTCGCAGGTACAAGTCAACCCTTATAAAGTAAATTTTAACGTTACGTTGATGTGTATAGCAGCTACAGCCATCACAACGAACGCACAAATATAGCTCAGTGATTTTTAGCCGAGCATCACAAATGAAGCAAAGATGTCTGATCATTCTATTCGCAAAATTTTAGGAAATTTCTACCTGTGGAACAGTGGGTGATGCAGTGGTGAAATGTAAATTTGACAGAGTTACAGTGTGAAATCCCAGACTAGCTAGGACGAAAACATTGAAAGACTGGAACCGTCGAAGCTTCTAAACTGAGGTGAATTCAAACCGAAAGGCTTTGTTGCAAATTGTGACTTTTCACATCATATTGACTTCGTGAAGTGCTGCAAGTGAGTCTACAATCCGCTGGAAAGTGGTTGCACTTATATTCCACGAATGAGCTGCAACCTAAAAGCCTAAAATCACTGAAAGGAACGCCGCCTATCGTTTAGGGTACTAGTGCACAGAACGTCACCATTAGACTCTCAAACAACGGAAGAGGATCCTGCTGAGAGACGATTCACGCAATGCGTTGTGGCGATCCGATGGAATTGTATGTGAGTGTGACGGGTGCCTGGCAAGTGTCGCTAACCCAACTGCATTTTTCCCACTGCGGATTTTGAAGACAGAGATCTCATGGTATAGTTATTTCATGACCTGCTGTTAGTTATTGTCCATTCACGGTTATTTCCAACTTTTCTGGAGCCCTTCTGAAAAGTTATAATCTCAGGCCACTCCCCCACCTCAAGCAAACAAAGCTTAACTACGTTTAGATAATTACACCAAAGGGACAACGCCCCACACTCGTGTGCACTCAGTGTAATAATATTTTGTATAAGAACTATTACTTACTAGCCATTACCAACACACATATTTTCTAACTATTTTTATTTGTATCGATTATAAAGAAAACATTATAATTTGAAAATAATATTGTGACGGTTTCTGACGACACATGCAAATAGGTCCCCGCCTCTGTTTCCTTAGGAATATGTTCGTTTTTTTTTTATCAAGGAATAGACTATTAGCAGCATTAAATTATACAAGCGCATGAAACACAAAGTAATTAAGGTTGAAAAGTAGGTCATAATAAAAAAATCTTCATAAATTTTGTTTAATTTTTGTAACTATTTCAGTAACTTTTTAGCTACCCGGCGTGCTGTCGTAGAGTATTACAATTTTTTATGAATTATTTTACATTCTTACGTTGTTAAGATTAATCTGAATTTTTCCTAATATTTTTTTTTAATAACCGTTAACCTCTCCCCATTTACCTCAAGCCGCCCAAATCACTCCACTTCACTCCTAACTTCGGCATTAATATTGAAAAAGTTAGTCCTGTACTGAACTTTAGTTTCTGCTTCAACTGTGGTGTACTTGCCAGCACTACCTTCAACGTAATTCTCACGTCTCAGGACTGTGCATATGAGAACTTGTGCAGTTTTGTGCTCCGCAGAGCGACGCGGTTGGTTGCCTGGCTTCTTCTCTGCTGACGACGAACTAATCAGAGACGCTCTGAAGAGTCGACTAAAGCCAGGACTTTCGTCGACGAATCCAACGACGAATTCAAAGCTCATTATTTTTGTCTACGTGTTTTTATTTTATATTCCACGGCTGTATTTTTTGTAAATTTTTTTCTACATCGATGTGTTTGAACATTGTTCAACACTTTCCTGCTAATGAATTATGGTATCCTTTTGTGTATTTTGGCCGACACACATGATCTAGCGTTAATTATATCATTATTACGTACTGTGTTGGCTTTTCGCTTTTCGGGGTATTCTTTACTTCGTATTTACTCGTTTATAATATCTCAGCATTAAACATTTTAGATTTTTTCTGCTGCTGAGGGATTTAAGTGTTTACTTTTTGAGGAGCCATTTTGTTCTTGTGCGCTTAAATGTACTGCATTTTTTTTATGTAAGGCTTGGTTATGTGTTTTTTTCCCTTCAGTTTTCCTTGAGTTCTTCATTGGTATTCTTTCTAGCGGGGTGACAGGAGGAAGAGTACAGTTAAACATTCGAATTATTCATTTCCTCAGAGATGGGTACCAAAATTACCATTTATGATTTACTTGATAAATTTTAGTACTTTCACGTCGGTTGTTAACTTCAGTTATTTTACTCGCCGTGTGTTGTTGTTCAGGGCTCAATTAACCAAATTTTGTAACAATATTTAATGGCCAATATCCTAATGAATGTAATCTGGGCCTTCTTCGGAATGTGTTTCCATACGCACCAGAGCGCTGTGGTCTCCTCGTGATAGTTGGTGCCATGTAAATGCCGGGTTTGTCTCGTGTGTTTTGCCCAGCTGCCAATAGGTGTATTCGTGTGTGTGTGTGTGTATGTGTATGTGTGTGTGTATGTGTGTGTATGTGTGTGTGTATGTGTGTATGTGTGTGTATGTGTGTGTGTGTATGTGTGTGTGTATGTGTGTGTGTGTATGTGTGTGTGTGTATGTGTGTGTGTGTATGTGTGTGTGTGTATGTGTGT